>OU452192.1:11647766-12025266 GCA_911728515.1 Peribatodes rhomboidaria
TCAGCTGAAATCACAGGTTTAAAAAAAAACATGATTGATCGTTGCTCGATTGTTTTACAAGCTTAGTCATCAGGATTGAATATTGATTTGGAAAAATTTAGAGAATATGCTTTAGAAACAGCTCGTCTTTTAGTTCAAGACTATCCGTGGTACAATCTCCCGGCTTCCGTTCACTAAGCCCTCATCCACGGATCTGAGGTATTTAAATATTCGATAGCTTCTATTGGGGAACTTTCCGAAGAAGCTGCTGAATCAAATATAATTTTCTCAAGGCTTGTAGGCGTGATCACACTCGAAAAATGACACGAGAACTCACAAACACGGATTTAATTAAAAGGCTTATGCTGAATTCAGACCCTTTTATAACAAGTTTTCGGAAACTTCCTCCGAAGAAAAAGAGCCCGTTTTCCAGGTCAAGTTTTAGATTTACTTATTGTTTAGATTATCATATAAGAACTTTTTGGTTTTAATGATTTAATTTAATGGTTTAACTATTAGTTTATTAATTTAGTTTATTGAACATTTAGTTTCAATTACTTACCTGTTAATTTGTTTTTGAAGGCAGAAGCATTATATAAGATCTAGTTTTTTAGTTAATTTTATTTTTTAAGACTTTGTACAGCTAGTTGTTACTGTTATATTCAATTTTATTAATAGTATTTTCATGCAAGAGTTAGATTTAAGCGTCATAAAAATCTAGTATTTTTTTTAATGTTTTTGTTATTATTACTAGCATGCTTAAAAAAATTATTACAAAAGAGGATACAATAAATTATCATTTTTCGATTAAATTGTGTTATTATTTATGATCTTAAGTAATATTTACACAACGAATAACCGCTAATTAAGATTTAAGTAATTTTGTCCGCCGTTCTTAGGACGCGGTACCACCGTGCACCGGTGTAAAGTTGGCAGCCAACTTTAGCAGCCCAATAATCCGACCAAATTAGAAAGACTTTTTGCCAAAGCAATTAGGACCCTTTGTTCACTAAAATCCGATATAAATTGATTATCTATCCTTAATAGCTATCAAGACTATACAATAAATACACCAAATAAATATAATAAGATAGTAAAGAAAAATTTTTGGTGCAAATGTTAATTGTCAGCCAACGAAAAAAAACGAAATTTTCAGGCACGCTAAGCAAAATGTCTAGGCTATTGAATTAGTACCATTTTAGCTTGGTTAAACTGCCGCTAGTCTCCAACGGTCATACGGAATGAAGTATTTGAAAATTGTCATCAAAATCAGATACCGCGGTGGATTTCGACCAGTGCGACGTCTAGCAAGGGGATAAAATGCTATGCCGTGGCATCAGTTACCGTCTAAATTATCTGAAAAATCCTAAAAGAACCTGGCTAAATGATTCACTGAACCAGATATAGCTCTATGAAAAATTTTCAACTTCTTTTCTAACCAGTATATTCTGAAATAAAGTACCTTTAAACGGAAATGTTGCACACAGCCTTTAATTTTTATCAAACTTTACATATCTGGCTACAAAATAATAGGAAACTCAGCTTGTCTGAAGCTCAAAATCAGAGGGAAATCGATGCTTGAACATCCGAGGTAGAGAAAAATTGTATGACCCATTTTGGCTGCTGGCGAATCACGGCTGCCCTACGCTTACAGTAGCAACGAAACTTTCAGGCTCGATAAGCTAGATGTCTAGGCTATCGAATGAATACCATTTTAGCCTGGCTGAATGCCCGCTAGAGCCTCCAACGGTCATACAAAATGAAGTATTTGAAAATTTTCTCCTGAATCAGATACCGGTGGATTTCGACCAGTGCGACGGCTAGCAAGGGGATGTATGTTATGTCATAGCATCAGTAACCCTCTAAACTATCTGGAAAATCCTGTAAGAATCTGTCTAAATCATTCATTGAACCTAAAATGAGTTTATAATTTTTTTAATTTTTTTTTAACCTTATATCGTAAAATAAACTACCCTTAGACGGATAAGTTTAATACAGCCTGGCCGTTTTATGAAACTTGAACTTATATGAACCTAATTTTTTTTTCCGTTTGGTAAAGCACCTAGTTATTAATCTTACTAGTAAAAAACACGTTTGATTTTAAAAAACTTTAAAATTTTAAAAATCTTTGCGAGGCACACCAAATTATTATTTTCACATCGTCTGCTAACGTAACTATTCTAACCCAACTACGTTTTTTCACTGTTTTTTTTACCTAGGGAAAATTCTATCTGAATACAACCAACAGCCGGGTGCGGGGACAGAGTGATTATGTGGAAATTCCGCCACTGACAAAAACTGAAGTAAAATCTATCTCGGCGCAAAATGTCGGCTACGGTGACACCGTAACACCGTTTTCGCACTCATTCGCGGCCCCGACAGCGGAAGCCCTTATAGGACCTCTCGAAGCTTGCACTCTCTCTCTCACTTTTGATGATGATGTGTCGAACACCAGACAGATCACCATCGTCTACCTCCTCTGGGACCAATTTAGGCTGCCACTTTGGCCGCAGAGGATAGGGAGAGCGGCAACGACCCACCGACCCTTCCTCGGCGGCCCCCAGGCTTTATTTAGCCATACAGCACTGCAACCCGCCTCAGTTGTAGGTCTGCGCATACAGATCCACATCCTACTTAGGTCGCTTCCAAATCGGCTTTGGGCGCAAAGCTCCATGAAGCGGCCTCACCTCGGATTCCTCTTTGCTTCTTCGTGGTTGCCGAGGCAACGGCTACTGAGCCCCATCGCACGACAAGGCGGAAACTTGGGGAGGCATCGATTTCCTTCTGGTTTTGAGCTTCAGCCAGGTCGAGTTTCCTATTATTTTGTAGTTAGATATTTATTGCCTGTTCTTCTGAGTAGAGGCTTTTTATCCGAACAAGGCGGTCGAGTCTATTTAAATAACTTTGACGTTCATAAGTGTATCTTTGATACCCAAATTGAATAAAAACATTTTGACTTCGACTTTGACTATTGTTTCATAAGAATTAAAAGTTGTATCAAACTTTCTAGGTCTATGGTTAGTTTATTTAAAAATATGCTGATTCATTTCAGGTTCAGTGAATTATTTAGCAAGGTTCTTTCAAGATTTTTCGGATAGTTAAGAGGATTACTGAAGCCACGGCATAGCATTTATCCCCTTGCTAGCCGTCGCACTGGTCGGAATCCACCGCGGTTGATTTTGGTGACAATTTTCAAATACTTCATTTCGTATGACCGTTGGAGGCTCTAGCGGCAGTTTAACCAGGCTGAAATGATACTAATTCGATAGCCTAGACATTTTGCTTAGCGCGCCTGAAAATTTCGTTTTTTTCGTTGGCACCGGTGCACGGTGGTACCGCGTCCTAAGAACCGCGGACAAAATTACTTAAATCCTAATTAGCGGTTATTCGTTGTTTAAATATAACTGTAAATAATAAATAATAACACAATTTAATCGAAAAATCATAATTTATTGTATACTCTTTTGTAATAATTTTTTTAAGCATGCTAGTAATAAAAACAAAACATTAAAAAAAATACTAGATTTTTATGACACTTAAATCTAACTCTAGCATGAAAATACTATTAATAAAACTGAATATAACAGTAACAACTAGCTGTACTAAGTCTTAAAAAATAAAATTAACTAACAAACTAGATCTTATATAATGCTTCTGCGTTCAAAAACAAATTAACAGTTAATTGAAACTAAATGTTCAATAAACTAAATTAATAAACTAATAGTTACATTAAACCAAAAAGTTCTGATATGATAATCTAAACAATAAGTAAATCTAAAACTTGACCTGAAAACAGGCTCTTTTTCTTCCGAGGAAGTTTCCGAAAACTTGTTATGAAAGGGTCTGAATTGAGCATAAGCCTATTAATTAAATCCGTGTTTGTGAGTTCTCGTGTTTTTTTCTTGTGTGATCACGCCTACAAGCCTTGAGAAAATTATTATTTGATTCAGCAGCTTCTTCGGAAAGTTCCCCAATAGAAGCTATCGAATGTTTAAATATATCAGATCCATGGATGAGGGCCATCACGTAGGTAAATATTGAGCCGTTGAAGAGAGAAAATTATGACACATTATGGCGAATCCGTACAAAAGCTCTCTTGTTGAAACTAAATAATATGAGATTACGTCAACTAGACGTATGTACTGCATTTTTAAATGGTGACGTAGAGAAAGAAATATATATGAAGAAACCAAAAGATATATGGAAAAATACTTAAAAATTATCATTTCACAAGGAACAGACAAAGAATTAGTCAGAAAGGTTAAGGAAATGATACAAGATACAAATAAATACAAAAATAATGGGATATGTCAACTAAATAAAGGCAGGGAGACAATGGTTTCTAAAGTTCCATAAAAAAATTGCTGGAGATTGTTTTTAAAAATGCTACAGAGGATCCTTGCTTGTACATTTTAGAAAAAAAAGGTGAGAAACTGTTTGCGAACATTGACGTTGATGATTTGAGTTTGGCATTTAAATCAGAGAATCTGTTAAAATAAGTCAAAACAAAATTAGAGGAAGCTTTTGAATTAAGAGATTTGGGTCCTCTGCATCATTGCCTCGGCATAAAATTCTCCCATGTAGGGGGAGAGATGAGATTATCTCAAGAGATGTAACACCCCCCCCCCCCCCTTGTAATTATTTATGAAAAATTAATAAATATAATACTAATAATAAATAATAAGTAATAATACGGCTACCTAATAAATTAAACTTATAAATAATTACTTAAATAATGAATAAATGAATAGAGAATTACTTACATACTTACATACATATTTACTACCTATAAATTTAATGCACCACCAACTTCTTAACGCCTACTTAATTAAATTATAAACCTAATCTTAACTTAGAAAACCTGACTGTCGTAAACTTAATATTTTTTATAGCTTCATCTAACTAACTTTGTTTAATCGTAATCTATCAGTCGTAAGCTAAGTATTAATAGTTTGAATGTTATATTGTTTATTCGTAAACCTTTTAATCGCAAGACTATAACTCAACAATACTGAGTTCTATAATCTCAGGTATCGCTACAAGTATTTATCATAGCGTCATCGGTACGCCTATGAGTGAAATCAATGAACTAAGATTTTATCTGTTATTAGTATAACTAAATCTAGCTGTAAACGAAATTAATAAAACTCTGAAATATCTCTAATAGTAATTGAATAGCTAGAGAGTTCTCTACTCTATAGTGCTATGTGAATATGTAAATAAAATCTAGATATCTCACATTTATTTACTATTGTCTTTGCGGCCTAAATAAAAGATGAATAGAAAAAGCTAATTAAACAAGAAGAAGATTTTAAGTATCATGTTTCTGACATGTACATGTTCTGTATCTGTAGTTAAAAGATTTAAAACTAATGTATCATTGATAGTAAATAATTCAATAAAGTAATCTACACTAAAATGTTAGGTAATTTTAATGTGAATTAAAATCTAAAACTTCTAATTCGTGTCCAGAAGTGAATGAATTTTACCTACCTAACACAGAATTAAGGGAGCTTAAATAATTAAAGAAAACACATAGTTATGCAAATTAAATTTTGTGAATTTATTTGTTACTGTCTGTTCAAAAACCTAACGAAGGGAAAAGAACAGACAAGAAAAACCCTTCGTTTCCTAAAACAATTTTAAAACATCTGAACGTATAATTATAATTAGGCCAAGTGATAATTTAGTTAGGACTCTACGTGTGTCGCAGTAACTCAGATTTTAGTTACCTAATTTGGAATAAAAAAATAGCGTTTCTCACTTGCTAATACAGGAGCAATTATTAATAAAATTAGGTACCTCAAGACTGTGTGCGTCTGCTGGAATCCGTCTCACTTATCATTACTTTTAAAACATCACTTTTACAAAATTAATACAAATACATATTAATAATCAGCGAAATGCGCATATGAATGACTTGAATAACCAAAACGTTCAGTAAGACCCAATGTCGAATAGCTTCTCCGTCATTGTTTCTGTTCCCGATTCTTTTTGTGCCCGACTGTTTTTGATTGTCCCCTTCTGTCTAATTCTCCCGAATCCTCTCAGCCACTCCCTCATATAGACTCTGCGGCGTCGCGTCGGTTGATCCAGTTGAAACATTCCGATGCGGGCTTCCCCGACCCGTCTCGTGCATTTGTACTTCTCTTAGCTAGTTTTAAATCACTAACTGGTCTTAGATAAGACACGACTATGCAAACCATCGAACGAATACTATTGAAAAGCACCTTACCCAGACAGGAAGTACGAAAAAAGCATACAAAGAGCTTCGAACGTGTAAAACATGGATAGAGGGAGTTAAACAGGACAATAAAACAACAAATAGGCGAGGAGACATTATCAACGAGGCGACCAACTTCTACAGAAACTTGTATAACACAAAAAACATCAAATGTCATTGTACCAGTCAAGGACAGCTAACCACAGTAAACTTCGAAAAAGACGCGAACCAAATGGAAATAGAGATCAGTGAAGTAATAAAAGCTTTGGAAAACCTCAAAAACGACAAAAGCCCAGGTTCAGATCACATCACAAACGAATGCTTAAAAGTAGCCACGCCAATCTTAGCTCAACCGTTAACTGATTTATTTAACGACATAATCCTAACCGGAGAAACACCTAGTCAATGGGGAGAATCAAATATAATTCTGCTGTATAAGAAAGGCGATCCACACAATATTGTAAACTATAGACCGATAAGTTTACTACCCAGTATCTATAAGCTTTTCTCCAGCATAATAAATCAGAAGATAAGTAGCACAATAGAAGCAAATCAACCGATAGAGCAAGCTGGTTTTCGGAAAGGATATTCTACTATCGACCATATTCATACTCTAGAAATAATAATAGAGAAATACCAAGAGATGAGAAGACCACTCTACATCGTCTTTATCGATTACCAAAAAGCTTTCGATACAATATCGCACGAAAGTATATGGACAGCTTTGAAAACGCAAAAAGTAGAGAACAAATTATTAACTGTAATCAAAAGTATTTACAGTAATACAAAAAGCAGGGTTCAACTAGAAACGACCGGTCCTTGGTTCCCAGTAAAAAGGGGTGTTAGACAGGGTGACCCACTATCGCCGAAACTATTCATAGCAGTGCTGGAACAGATTATAAAACAGCTAGAATGGAAAACAAAAGGTATATCTATCAATAAAACCTATTTAAGCCACCTGCGTTTTGCGGACGACTTGGTTCTGCTATCTGAATCTAGTAAGGAGATACAAGAAATGATACTATCTCTTAATGACGCCAGCAAACAAGTAGGTCTAGAAATGAACCTTACAAAAACGAAATTAATGACAAGTAGCACCAGAAAAACAATAACAGTCGACAATATTCCTCTAGAATACACTGAGCAGTATATATACCTTGGCAAACAAATTGGATTTGATATAAAAAATAACGACCTAGATATTGAACGCAGGGTACAATTAACCTGGAATAAGTATTGGAGTTTAAGAGAGATATTCAAAAGCAATCTACCAATAAATATAAAAACAAAAATATTCAACTCAAGTCTTCTACCATGCTTGACCTATGCTTGTCAGACGTGGAAATTTACTAACAAGGCTAAAAGAAAAATAATAACATGCCAAAGAGGTCTGGAACGTAGTATGCTGAATATACGAAAAATCCAAAAAATCCGTCACATCGATATACGCAAATATACGAAAACAACTGATGCATGCACTTATGCTAAATCCCTAAAGTGGAAATGGGCTGGTCACGTGGCGCGCCTTCAAGACATGAGGTGGACATATAGAGCGACAGAATGGAACGGACCTCACGGCACGCGTAGACAGGGTCGGCCTAGAGCAAGATGGGAAGACGACATAAAACAAATAGCTGGACCAAACTGGCTACATATAGCAAAACGTAGAGACGATTGGCACACCTTGGAGGAGGCCTTTACCTGCAGAGGGGTTCTTGCGGAAAATCAAAATTAAGTATTTCTTTAAGTAAACTTTAAATTATAATTTTTTACTATAGTGTAATAAATATATAACAACTAGGTACCTACTAACCCTTATTGTTCTCAAACTCATTATAAATGTAAAGTGTACTAACCCTAGAATAAGCTTAGGATAAATAAGTTTACTGTTATATCCATTGTTAATTTTAAGCAAGAAATAAAAGGCTTTTTATTTATTTTATTTATTTATTTAACTGGTCTTATCGCTACATACAATAAGTTCTATTGGTTGTGGTGGAAACATGAGGTTTTCCAAATTAGGTTAGATAGTTCTCATAGGACATAATAATTACATGAACCATTATTTTATTCGCGCCATGCTATCTTGGTTTACCTCTGAAATCCAACAATATTTAGTATTATTGCTCTCGATACAAAGTTATTATTTTTAAAACTCAATAAGACAGTAAATGGTAGAAGGTTTAAATAGCTATTTGAGCTATTATTAGAACGTTTAGTTAGAAAATAATGTTTTAAGTTATATTTAATAATTGAGTGAATAATTTAATTAAATATTTGTGATTTGTTAACGGTGATGACATTCTGAACCATTACCTCTGTAATGGTTCACCAAAAATCGATGGTACCAAATAATCGATGTAAGTAGAGACTTACATCGATTATTTGGTACAAAAGTTGACATGGAAGAATGTAAGCCTGTGTCTACACCCATGGAACTAGGGCTAAAGTTAACTCTACTAGGTACTCTACATACTACATCACAATTTTCCTCTTATTTTGAGCTTCAGCCAGGTTGAGTTTCTTATTAGTTTGTAGCTAGATATGTAAAGTTTTATAAAAATTAAAGGCTGTATGCAATTTTTCTTTATTTATTTTTGTTTATTTAAGAATATGCTGGTTAGAAAAAAGTTTAAATTTTTTCAAAGAGCCATCTCAGGTTCAGTGAATTATTTAACCAGGTTCTTTCAGGATTTTTCAGATAGTTTAGAGGATTACTGATGCCACGGCATAGCATTTATCCCCTTGCTGGCCGTTGTACTTGTCGAAATCCACCGCGGTATCTGATTTTGGTGACAATTTTCAAATAATTCATTTCGTATGACCGTTGGAGACTAGCGGCAGTTTAGCCAGGCTGAAATGGTACTAATTCGATAGCCTAGACATTATGCTTAGCGTGCCTAAAAATTTCGTTGGCCTCCTAAGTGTAGGGCGGTCTTGATTCGCAAGCAGCCAACATTTGTTCTAAAATTTTTCTTTACAGTCTTTTTTTTTTGTGTCTTTATTGTATAGTATTGATAATTATTAAGGTATAGATAATCAATTTATATAGGATTTCAGTGAACAAAGGGTCCTAATTACTTCGGCAAAAAAGTCTCTCTAATTTGATCGGATTATTTGGCTGCTAAAGTTGGCTGCCAACTTCACACCGGTGGTCAGAGAGGGGTAGATCGCATAAATAGCAAGACCAAACACACCAATAAAAGGCAACATCACCTATTCTTAGGTCTTCGCCGGACGATATTCCGTCCCAAATGTGACAGGGGGAGAGCCTGCCGCCACGCATCGGGCTCCAGTCATGTAGCAGATGACATATACAATACGCACATATGTTGACACGATGAACAAATTGGTGCGTGCCGTCGGGTTTGAAACCGCTCCCTCTGACTTGCGAGGCAGGCCTTCTCCAACCAGGCTCTCATCGCTTGTCTATTATATCTATATATGTATATATCTATATTATATATCTTTAAAATCTGTGATGTCGCTATTGTGCATCCAGCGCAAGAAAACGCCATTTGTAATTTTAGTGTCTCTTTTACTTTGACACCAAGTTCGACGTGCTCCAGAAAATATAAAAAATGAATGAGATAGCGAAAGTCTCTTTATTTATTTCATTATGTATTTTAAAATGTAACTTACGGACTAATAAACCGAATCATTACATTATTAACAGCGTATGTCTAACAATACATTTTAATATTATAAATATGCACTAATAACACAGAAATTGAAATAAAATATCCTTACAAACAAAAAAAAAAACGAACAATAAAATTAAAAAAAAAAACTAAATGAGAAACAAAAAACAAACTGAAACAATTAAACAACATAAAAATCGCAAAAAATTTTATTCGTTCGGGTTTCAAAGAATAACAAATTAATATATTTAGATTTTTTGGTCATCCCACGGGAACACTACATTTTTACGGGATCAAAAAATGTGTTTAAAAAATCAAAAATGTAAATCTTTAGTGGTTTATACGTTTTACACGCATTTTTTATCCCACGGGAATGGTTACATTTTCCAAGGTTAAAAGTATGCCTATGTTCTAATCAAGGGTGTCAGCTACTTCAATGCTGAATTTTCTCAAAATTGGTCCAGCAGTTTGAGCGTGAAGAAGTAACAAAGATCACAAACTTTCTCCTTTTTAGTATTAGTGTGATGGTTTACTACTTTGGCTATAATGGCTTACACATAGTATATAGATAATTATGTACCGCGGTGGACTGTTTTGTGTCCGACTATTTAAGATGAATAGTTCCATCATACATTACACATGTGTACCTATATAGCGGTTTTTCCAGCGCACGCCAGAATAGCTCGCAGATGGTAGATTTTTTCCTACTTTTTTCCTCACTAATCGTCATATTTTGGACAATTCACACAATATCTTTATAAATTGTACCTAGCCTATGTTTTATTCTGATGTAAAAGTAAAGTTTCATTCCATTCCATTCAGTAGTTTTTGCGTGAAAGAGTAAGAAACATCCATCCATCTATACATACAAACTTTCGCGTTTATAACATTAGTAGGATAAATAATAATAATACATTTTATTTCAAAAACTACATGGTAGAGATAAAAATTATTAGATAAAACATTTTTTAGTAACAAAAAATAATTTTGCCTGAACTAGATGGTCCTGTTTATCAGGCGATAACACGGCAAAAACCCGGAAGTTGCACCACTGGTAGATATACATATACGTACCAGCGCGCGCGGCGGGGACTATTGTGACTAAGACCACGGGAATGTATAAAGCGCCAGTGGCGCGCACTGACACAATCAGCTAAGGAATACTCACATATTCTAATTCAATTAAATTTTATTTAATTTGAAACTATTAAATAAACTTAATGAAAGTATATTTTTGAGTTTTAATCATTAGTAGATAAAGGTAACCATTCACTATCCTGCCTAGTATCCTTCCCGTACATCCTGCACGTCTTGCATTGCCTCTTCATGCAGGATGGCGAGTGTTGTCGTATCCTTTATCGCGTCTAGCAACGGCACGTCTATCCGCCTTGATAGACTGGATGGCAGGATTACGTGCAGGATAATATGCAGTATGGTGTGTAAGCCACATCCTGCTTCGCAGTACTACAGGGCAGGGTGGAGAATGGTACCTTTTAGTATATTTTTGGCACGCAGGAATTTCTCTCTCAGTCTTGCCAGACTAACCCATCCGACATTTTCTCCTCTCATTTTCACTCCTAAAAAGTTTTCAAGCAGTCCAAAAAGTAATCGGCCAAGTGTGAGTCGGACTGGCACGGTTCTGTACCACCAAGCAGTATTTTCTTGAAGATGCATAAAAACGTAGCATGAACATTTTAACACAAATAAGGTCAGAGCACCGCACGGTGGTTCCGTTCATAGGACAGAATTAAAAAAAACAATCTCTAAAATTGCACAAAAACAATGATAACTAGGCAGTCCGATAAAAAAATTAGCCACAGGTTTAAATAGTTTAGCAATCCTATTTACTTAATTATCATTATTTTTTTTACGTTTGAAGTGAGTGCCTGTCCATTATTGTAACTTGTCGTTATCGGTGACTTATTCCTTTGGTATTTGGCGCAAGCATTTCTCAGAATTCAGTTGTTTGTTTCCAGCATTTGTATTATGGAATTCCAAGAACAAGGTATGTATTTGGTTACCTGTTAAATATTACGCAGATATTTTGTTTCAAAATTGCAATATTTACGTGCTACGCCGCAGATATTATTTTAAAATATTTTGGTCGCGTATTGATTAATCATCGACTTACAAAAATGGGCTGGCACAGGACATCATTCACACTAAATAACAAGTAAAGCTCTATTTGTATATTTTCAAGATATAAAAATTCAGCTGCCTCTGGTTGCCTCTCTGGTAGTTACAGGGTCATTTTGCCGTCGTAGCTACTGGCGTAGCACGGTCTACGAAGCCGTTGAAATAATTAAAGTTTTTATTTTCAGATACATCAATCAAATGCTCCTTTTCAAGATTGTTTATCTTCGATATTTAGGTTAAAGCTGATGGGAATACAAAGGAGAAACCTAAATAAGTATTGGGAACCTTACAGGAAAGCTTCGACACCACCTATAACGTAGATATAAGTGCTCTATATAAACGAGTTTCTAATTTGTGTAAAAGGTTAGAGTCGTTTTGGAAAATAGTAAATGGAACTAAATTTAAATTATTATCAAAGTATGCAGATTGGTTGGCGATAGTCGAATTTGTTGATTCACACCCAAAAATATTGCGACATATACTACAAACGCGAACGACGAGAGTACGAGTGTGCCAGGCGTTTTTTTAATTGAGCATTCTTAACAGCTTACTATGGTGGATGGTAAAATATGCAGTGCCTTAACTGAAACCTCGAGCTCTCGACGTTATACGAGTATTTGTGAAGCTACTTCAAAAGAAATGAACGATATTGATCACTGTTTTCGAAAACAATGCGAGAAAAGTAGATTTATGTTTGGTTTATCGCCCCTGCATTCATGGATCCGTTTCTTCGAATATTTTCTTAATCTCTCTTTCATGACTGACATCTAAAAATGGCAGGTTAGGTCGGAAAAAGATAAAACATTGTTAAAAGACAGAAAATTGCGAATACAAAACCAATTTAGGTCTAGGTTAGGCTTAAACGTAGACAAACCACGAAGTGGCGGAAGCGAGACATCGAACGACGGCAATACTGCCAGATTTTTTTTTCATAAAACCTGTAATTTCAGCTGAAATCACAGGTTTAAAAAAAAACATGATTGATCGTTGCTCGATTGTTTTACAAGCTTAGTCATCAGGATTGAATATTGATTTGGAAAAATTTAGAGAATATGCTTTAGAAACAGCTCGTCTTTTAGTTCAAGACTATCCGTGGTACAATCTCCCGGCTTCCGTTCACTAAGCCCTCATCCACGGATCTGAGGTATTTAAATATTCGATAGCTTCTATTGGGGAACTTTCCGAAGAAGCTGCTGAATCAAATAATAATTTTCTCAAGGCTTGTAGGCGTGATCACACTCGAAAAATGACACGAGAACTCACAAACAAGGATTTAATTAAAAGGCTTATGCTGAATTCAGACCCTTTTATAACAAGTTTTCGGAAACTTCCTCCGAAGAAAAAGAGCCCGTTTTCAGGTCAAGTTTTAGATTTACTTATTGTTTAGATTATCATATAAGAACTTTTTGGTTTAATGATTTAATTTAATGGTTTAACTATTAGTTTATTAATTTAGTTTATTGAACATTTAGTTTCAATTACTTACCTGTTAATTTGTTTTTGAAGGCAGAAGCATTATATAAGATCTAGTTTTTTAGTTAATTTTATTTTTTAAGACTTTGTACAGCTAGTTGTTACTGTTATATTCAATTTTATTAATAGTATTTTCATGCAAGAGTTAGATTTAAGCGTCATAAAAATCTAGTATTTTTTTTAATGTTTTGTTATTATTACTAGCATGCTTAAAAAAATTATTACAAAAGAGGATACAATAAATTATCATTTTTCGATTAAATTGTGTTATTATTTATGATCTTAAGTAATATTTACACAACGAATAACCGCTAATTAAGATTTAAGTAATTTTGTCCGCCGTTCTTAGGACGCGGTACCACCGTGCACCGGTGTAAAGTTGGCAGCCAACTTTAGCAGCCCAATAATCCGACCAAATTAGAAAGACTTTTTGCCAAAGCAATTAGGACCCTTTGTTCACTAAAATCCGATATAAATTGATTATCTATCCTTAATAGCTATCAAGACTATACAATAAATACACCAAATAAATATAATAAGATAGTAAAGAAAAATTTTTGTGCAAATGTTAATTGTCAGCCAACGAAAAAAAACGAAATTTTCAGGCACGCTAAGCAAAATGTCTAGGCTATTGAATTAGTACCATTTTAGCTTGGTTAAACTGCCGCTAGTCTCCAACGGTCATACGGAATGAAGTATTTGAAAATTGTCATCAAAATCAGATACCGCGGTGGATTTCGACCAGTGCGACGTCTAGCAAGGGGATAAATGCTATGCCGTGGCATCAGTTACCGTCTAAATTATCTGAAAAATCCTAAAAGAACCTGGCTAAATGATTCACTGAACCAGATATAGCTCTATGAAAAATTTTCAACTTCTTTTCTAACCAGTATATTCTGAAATAAAGTACCTTTAAACGGAAATGTTGCACACAGCCTTTAATTTTTATCAAACTTTACATATCTGGCTACAAAATAATAGGAAACTCAGCTTGTCTGAAGCTCAAAATCAGAGGGAAATCGATGCTTGAACATCCGAGGTAGAGAAAAATTGTATGACCCATTTTGGCTGCTGGCGAATCACGGCTGCCCTACGCTTACAGTAGCAACGAAACTTTCAGGCTCGATAAGCTAGATGTCTAGGCTATCGAATGAATACCATTTTAGCCTGGCTGAATGCCCGCTAGAGCCTCCAACGGTCATACAAAATGAAGTATTTGAAAATTTTCTCCTGAATCAGATACCGGTGGATTTCGACCAGTGCGACGGCTAGCAAGGGGATGTATGTTATGTCATAGCATCAGTAACCCTCTAAACTATCTGGAAAATCCTGTAAGAATCTGTCTAAATCATTCATTGAACCTAAAATGAGTTTATAATTTTTTTAATTTTTTTTTAACCTTATATCGTAAAATAAACTACCCTTAGACGGATAAGTTTAATACAGCCTGGCCGTTTTATGAAACTTGAACTTATATGAACCTATTTTTTTTCCGTTTGGTAAAGCACCTAGTTATTAATCTTACTAGTAAAAAACACGTTTGATTTCAAAAAACTTAATAATTTTAAAAATCTGTGCGAGGCACACCAAATTCTTATTTTCACATCGTCTGCTAACGTAACTATTCTAACCCAACTACGTTTTTTCACTGTTTTATTTACCTAGGGAAAATTCTATCTGAATACAACCAACAGCCCGGGTGCGGGGACAGAGTGATTATGTGGAAATTCCGCCACTGACAAAAACTGAAGTAAAATCTATCTCGGCGCAAAATGTCGGCTACGGTGACACCGTAACACCGTTTTCGCACTCATTCGCGGCCCCGACAGCGGAAGCCCTTATGGGACCTCTCGAAGCTTGCACTCTCTCTCTCACTTTTGATGATGATGTGTCGAACACCAGACAGATCACCATCGTCTACCTCCTCTGGGACCAATTTAGGCTGCCACTTTGGCCGCAGAGGATAGGGAGAGCGGCAACGACCCACCGACCCTTCCTCGGCGGCCCCCAGGCTTTATTTAGCCATACAGCACTGCAACCCGCCTCAGTTGTAGGTCTGCGCATACAGATCCACATCCTACTTAGGTCGCTTCCAAATCGGCTTTGGGCGCAAAGCTCCATGAAGCGGCCTCACCTCGGATTCCTCTTTGCTTCTTCGTGGTTGCCGAGGCAACGGCTACTGAGCCCCATCGCCACGACAAGGCGGAAACTTGGGGAGGCATCGATTTCCTTCTGGTTTTGAGCTTCAGCCAGGTCGAGTTTCCTATTATTTTGTAGTTAGATATTTATTGCCTGCTCTTCTGAGTAGAGGCTTTTTATCCGAACAAGGCGGTCGAGTCTATTTAAATAACTTTGACGTTCATAAGTGTATCTTTGATACCCAAATTGAATAAAAACATTTTGACTTCGACTTTGACTATTGTTTCATAAGAATTAAAAGTTGTATCAAACTTTCTAGGTCTATGGTTAGTTTATTTAAAAATATGCTGATCCATTTCAGGTTCAGTGAATTATTTAGCAAGGTTCTTTCAAGATTTTTCGGATAGTTAAGAGGATTACTGAAGCCACGGCATAGCATTTATCCCCTTGCTAGCCGTCGCACTGGTCGGAATCCACCGCGGTTGATTTTGGTGACAATTTTCAAATACTTCATTTCGTATGACCGTTGGAGGCTCTAGCGGCAGTTTAACCAGGCTGAAATGATACTAATTCGATAGCCTAGACATTTTGCTTAGCGCGCCTGAAAATTTCGTTTTTTTCGTTGGCACCGGTGCACGGTGGTACCGCGTCCTAAGAACCGCGGACAAAATTACTTAAATCCTAATTAGCGGTTATTCGTTGTTTAAATATAACTGTAAATAATAAATAATAACACAATTTAATCGAAAAATCATAATTTATTGTATACTCTTTTGTAATAATTTTTTTAAGCATGCTAGTAATAAAAACAAAACATTAAAAAAAATACTAGATTTTTATGACACTTAAATCTAACTCTAGCATGAAAATACTATTAATAAAACTGAATATAACAGTAACAACTAGCTGTACTAAGTCTTAAAAAATAAAATTAACTAACAAACTAGATCTTATATAATGCTTCTGCGTTCAAAAACAAATTAACAGTTAATTGAAACTAAATGTTCAATAAACTAAATTAATAAACTAATAGTTACATTAAACCAAAAAGTTCTGATATGATAATCTAAACAATAAGTAAATCTAAAACTTGACCTGAAAACAGGCTCTTTTTCTTCCGAGGAAGTTTCCGAAAACTTGTTATGAAAGGGTCTGAATTGAGCATAAGCCTATTAATTAAATCCGTGTTTGTGAGTTCTCGTGTTTTTTTCTTGTGTGATCACGCCTACAAGCCTTGAGAAAATTATTATTTGATTCAGCAGCTTCTTCGGAAAGTTCCCCAATAGAAGCTATCGAATGTTTAAATATATCAGATCCATGGATGAGGGCCATCACGTAGGTAAATATTGAGCCGTTGAAGAGAGAAAATTATGACACATTATGGCGAATCCGTACAAAAGCTCTCTTGTTGAAACTAAATAATATGAGATTACGTCAACTAGACGTATGTACTGCATTTTTAAATGGTGACGTAGAGAAAGAAATATATATGAAGAAACCAAAAGATATATGGAAAAATACTTAAAAATTATCATTTCACAAGGAACAGACAAAGAATTAGTCAGAAAGGTTAAGGAAATGATACAAGATACAAATAAATACAAAAATAATGGGATATGTCAACTAAATAAAGGCAGGGAGACAATGGTTTCTAAAGTTCCATAAAAAAATTGCTGGAGATTGTTTTTAAAAATGCTACAGAGGATCCTTGCTTGTACATTTTAGAAAAAAAAGGTGAGAAACTGTTTGCGAACATTGACGTTGATGATTTGAGTTTGGCATTTAAATCAGAGAATCTGTTAAAATAAGTCAAAACAAAATTAGAGGAAGCTTTTGAATTAAGAGATTTGGGTCCTCTGCATCATTGCCTCGGCATAAAATTCTCCCATGTAGGGGGAGAGATGAGATTATCTCAAGAGATGTAACACCCCCCCCCCCCCTTGTAATTATTTATGAAAAATTAATAAATATAATACTAATAATAAATAATAAGTAATAATACGGCTACCTAATAAATTAAACTTATAAATAATTACTTAAATAATGAATAAATGAATAGAGAATTACTTACATACTTACATACATATTTACTACCTATAAATTTAATGCACCACCAACTTCTTAACGCCTACTTAATTAAATTATAAACCTAATCTTAACTTAGAAAACCTGACTGTCGTAAACTTAATATTTTTTATAGCTTCATCTAACTAACTTTGTTTAATCGTAATCTATCAGTCGTAAGCTAAGTATTAATAGTTTGAATGTTATATTGTTTATTCGTAAACCTTTTAATCGCAAGACTATAACTCAACAATACTGAGTTCTATAATCTCAGGTATCGCTACAAGTATTTATCATAGCGTCATCGGTACGCCTATGAGTGAAATCAATGAACTAAGATTTTATCTGTTATTAGTATAACTAAATCTAGCTGTAAACGAAATTAATAAAACTCTGAAATATCTCTAATAGTAATTGAATAGCTAGAGAGTTCTCTACTCTATAGTGCTATGTGAATATGTAAATAAAATCTAGATATCTCACATTTATTTACTATTGTCTTTGCGGCCTAAATAAAAGATGAATAGAAAAAGCTAATTAAACAAGAAGAAGATTTTAAGTATCATGTTTCTGACATGTACATGTTCTGTATCTGTAGTTAAAAGATTTAAAACTAATGTATCATTGATAGTAAATAATTCAATAAAGTAATCTACACTAAAATGTTAGGTAATTTTAATGTGAATTAAAATCTAAAACTTCTAATTCGTGTCCAGAAGTGAATGAATTTTACCTACCTAACACAGAATTAAGGGAGCTTAAATAATTAAAGAAAACACATAGTTATGCAAATTAAATTTTGTGAATTTATTTGTTACTGTCTGTTCAAAAACCTAACGAAGGGAAAAGAACAGACAAGAAAAACCCTTCGTTTCCTAAAACAATTTTAAAACATCTGAACGTATAATTATAATTAGGCCAAGTGATAATTTAGTTAGGACTCTACGTGTGTCGCAGTAACTCAGATTTTAGTTACCTAATTTGGAATAAAAAAATAGCGTTTCTCACTTGCTAATACAGGAGCAATTATTAATAAAATTAGGTACCTCAAGACTGTGTGCGTCTGCTGGAATCCGTCTCACTTATCATTACTTTTAAAACATCACTTTTACAAAATTAATACAAATACATATTAATAATCAGCGAAATGCGCATATGAATGACTTGAATAACCAAAACGTTCAGTAAGACCCAATGTCGAATAGCTTCTCCGTCATTGTTTCTGTTCCCGATTCTTTTTGTGCCCGACTGTTTTTGATTGTCCCCTTCTGTCTAATTCTCCCGAATCCTCTCAGCCACTCCCTCATATAGACTCTGCGGCGTCGCGTCGGTTGATCCAGTTGAAACATTCCGATGCGGGCTTCCCCGACCCGTCTCGTGCATTTGTACTTCTCTTAGCTAGTTTTAAATCACTAACTGGTCTTAGATAAGACACGACTATGCAAACCATCGAACGAATACTATTGAAAAGCACCTTACCCAGACAGGAAGTACGAAAAAAGCATACAAAGAGCTTCGAACGTGTAAAACATGGATAGAGGGAGTTAAACAGGACAATAAAACAACAAATAGGCGAGGAGACATTATCAACGAGGCGACCAACTTCTACAGAAACTTGTATAACACAAAAAACATCAAATGTCATTGTACCAGTCAAGGACAGCTAACCACAGTAAACTTCGAAAAAGACGCGAACCAAATGGAAATAGAGATCAGTGAAGTAATAAAAGCTTTGGAAAACCTCAAAAACGACAAAAGCCCAGGTTCAGATCACATCACAAACGAATGCTTAAAAGTAGCCACGCCAATCTTAGCTCAACCGTTAACTGATTTATTTAACGACATAATCCTAACCGGAGAAACACCTAGTCAATGGGGAGAATCAAATATAATTCTGCTGTATAAGAAAGGCGATCCACACAATATTGTAAACTATAGACCGATAAGTTTACTACCCAGTATCTATAAGCTTTTCTCCAGCATAATAAATCAGAAGATAAGTAGCACAATAGAAGCAAATCAACCGATAGAGCAAGCTGGTTTTCGGAAAGGATATTCTACTATCGACCATATTCATACTCTAGAAATAATAATAGAGAAATACCAAGAGATGAGAAGACCACTCTACATCGTCTTTATCGATTACCAAAAAGCTTTCGATACAATATCGCACGAAAGTATATGGACAGCTTTGAAAACGCAAAAAGTAGAGAACAAATTATTAACTGTAATCAAAAGTATTTACAGTAATACAAAAAGCAGGGTTCAACTAGAAACGACCGGTCCTTGGTTCCCAGTAAAAAGGGGTGTTAGACAGGGTGACCCACTATCGCCGAAACTATTCATAGCAGTGCTGGAACAGATTATAAAACAGCTAGAATGGAAAACAAAAGGTATATCTATCAATAAAACCTATTTAAGCCACCTGCGTTTTGCGGACGACTTGGTTCTGCTATCTGAATCTAGTAAGGAGATACAAGAAATGATACTATCTCTTAATGACGCCAGCAAACAAGTAGGTCTAGAAATGAACCTTACAAAAACGAAATTAATGACAAGTAGCACCAGAAAAACAATAACAGTCGACAATATTCCTCTAGAATACACTGAGCAGTATATATACCTTGGCAAACAAATTGGATTTGATATAAAAAATAACGACCTAGATATTGAACGCAGGGTACAATTAACCTGGAATAAGTATTGGAGTTTAAGAGAGATATTCAAAAGCAATCTACCAATAAATATAAAAACAAAAATATTCAACTCAAGTCTTCTACCATGCTTGACCTATGCTTGTCAGACGTGGAAATTTACTAACAAGGCTAAAAGAAAAATAATAACATGCCAAAGAGGTCTGGAACGTAGTATGCTGAATATACGAAAAATCCAAAAAATCCGTCACATCGATATACGCAAATATACGAAAACAACTGATGCATGCACTTATGCTAAATCCCTAAAGTGGAAATGGGCTGGTCACGTGGCGCGCCTTCAAGACATGAGGTGGACATATAGAGCGACAGAATGGAACGGACCTCACGGCACGCGTAGACAGGGTCGGCCTAGAGCAAGATGGGAAGACGACATAAAACAAATAGCTGGACCAAACTGGCTACATATAGCAAAACGTAGAGACGATTGGCACACCTTGGAGGAGGCCTTTACCTGCAGAGGGGTTCTTGCGGAAAATCAAAATTAAGTATTTCTTTAAGTAAACTTTAAATTATAATTTTTTACTATAGTGTAATAAATATATAACAACTAGGTACCTACTAACCCTTATTGTTCTCAAACTCATTATAAATGTAAAGTGTACTAACCCTAGAATAAGCTTAGGATAAATAAGTTTACTGTTATATCCATTGTTAATTTTAAGCAAGAAATAAAAGGCTTTTTATTTATTTTATTTATTTATTTAACTGGTCTTATCGCTACATACAATAAGTTCTATTGGTTGTGGTGGAAACATGAGGTTTTCCAAATTAGGTTAGATAGTTCTCATAGGACATAATAATTACATGAACCATTATTTTATTCGCGCCATGCTATCTTGGTTTACCTCTGAAATCCAACAATATTTAGTATTATTGCTCTCGATACAAAGTTATTATTTTTAAAACTCAATAAGACAGTAAATGGTAGAAGGTTTAAATAGCTATTTGAGCTATTATTAGAACGTTTAGTTAGAAAATAATGTTTTAAGTTATATTTAATAATTGAGTGAATAATTTAATTAAATATTTGTGATTTGTTAACGGTGATGACATTCTGAACCATTACCTCTGTAATGGTTCACCAAAAATCGATGGTACCAAATAATCGATGTAAGTAGAGACTTACATCGATTATTTGGTACAAAAGTTGACATGGAAGAATGTAAGCCTGTGTCTACACCCATGGAACTAGGGCTAAAG
The DNA here is from genome assembly GCA_911728515.1 of Peribatodes rhomboidaria. Taxonomy (NCBI): domain Eukaryota; kingdom Metazoa; phylum Arthropoda; class Insecta; order Lepidoptera; family Geometridae; genus Peribatodes; species Peribatodes rhomboidaria. The sequence continues at coordinate 11,669,339 of OU452192.1, forward strand.
TTAACTCTACTAGGTACTCTACATACTACATCACAATTTTCCTCTTATTTTGAGCTTCAGCCAGGTTGAGTTTCTTATTAGTTTGTAGCTAGATATGTAAAGTTTTATAAAAATTAAAGGCTGTATGCAATTTTTCTTTATTTATTTTTGTTTATTTAAGAATATGCTGGTTAGAAAAAAGTTTAAATTTTTTCAAAGAGCCATCTCAGGTTCAGTGAATTATTTAACCAGGTTCTTTCAGGATTTTTCAGATAGTTTAGAGGATTACTGATGCCACGGCATAGCATTTATCCCCTTGCTGGCCGTTGTACTTGTCGAAATCCACCGCGGTATCTGATTTTGGTGACAATTTTCAAATAATTCATTTCGTATGACCGTTGGAGACTAGCGGCAGTTTAGCCAGGCTGAAATGGTACTAATTCGATAGCCTAGACATTATGCTTAGCGTGCCTAAAAATTTCGTTGGCCTCCTAAGTGTAGGGCGGTCTTGATTCGCAAGCAGCCAACATTTGTTCTAAAATTTTTCTTTACAGTCTTTTTTTTTTGTGTCTTTATTGTATAGTATTGATAATTATTAAGGTATAGATAATCAATTTATATAGGATTTCAGTGAACAAAGGGTCCTAATTACTTCGGCAAAAAAGTCTCTCTAATTTGATCGGATTATTTGGCTGCTAAAGTTGGCTGCCAACTTCACACCGGTGGTCAGAGAGGGGTAGATCGCATAAATAGCAAGACCAAACACACCAATAAAAGGCAACATCACCTATTCTTAGGTCTTCGCCGGACGATATTCCGTCCCAAATGTGACAGGGGGAGAGCCTGCCGCCACGCATCGGGCTCCAGTCATGTAGCAGATGACATATACAATACGCACATATGTTGACACGATGAACAAATTGGTGCGTGCCGTCGGGTTTGAAACCGCTCCCTCTGACTTGCGAGGCAGGCCTTCTCCAACCAGGCTCTCATCGCTTGTCTATTATATCTATATATGTATATATCTATATTATATATCTTTAAAATCTGTGATGTCGCTATTGTGCATCCAGCGCAAGAAAACGCCATTTGTAATTTTAGTGTCTCTTTTACTTTGACACCAAGTTCGACGTGCTCCAGAAAATATAAAAAATGAATGAGATAGCGAAAGTCTCTTTATTTATTTCATTATGTATTTTAAAATGTAACTTACGGACTAATAAACCGAATCATTACATTATTAACAGCGTATGTCTAACAATACATTTTAATATTATAAATATGCACTAATAACACAGAAATTGAAATAAAATATCCTTACAAACAAAAAAAAAAACGAACAATAAAATTAAAAAAAAAAACTAAATGAGAAACAAAAAACAAACTGAAACAATTAAACAACATAAAAATCGCAAAAAATTTTATTCGTTCGGGTTTCAAAGAATAACAAATTAATATATTTAGATTTTTTGGTCATCCCACGGGAACACTACATTTTTACGGGATCAAAAAATGTGTTTAAAAAATCAAAAATGTAAATCTTTAGTGGTTTATACGTTTTACACGCATTTTTTATCCCACGGGAATGGTTACATTTTCCAAGGTTAAAAGTATGCCTATGTTCTAATCAAGGGTGTCAGCTACTTCAATGCTGAATTTTCTCAAAATTGGTCCAGCAGTTTGAGCGTGAAGAAGTAACAAAGATCACAAACTTTCTCCTTTTTAGTATTAGTGTGATGGTTTACTACTTTGGCTATAATGGCTTACACATAGTATATAGATAATTATGTACCGCGGTGGACTGTTTTGTGTCCGACTATTTAAGATGAATAGTTCCATCATACATTACACATGTGTACCTATATAGCGGTTTTTCCAGCGCACGCCAGAATAGCTCGCAGATGGTAGATTTTTTCCTACTTTTTTCCTCACTAATCGTCATATTTTGGACAATTCACACAATATCTTTATAAATTGTACCTAGCCTATGTTTTATTCTGATGTAAAAGTAAAGTTTCATTCCATTCCATTCAGTAGTTTTTGCGTGAAAGAGTAAGAAACATCCATCCATCTATACATACAAACTTTCGCGTTTATAACATTAGTAGGATAAATAATAATAATACATTTTATTTCAAAAACTACATGGTAGAGATAAAAATTATTAGATAAAACATTTTTTAGTAACAAAAAATAATTTTGCCTGAACTAGATGGTCCTGTTTATCAGGCGATAACACGGCAAAAACCCGGAAGTTGCACCACTGGTAGATATACATATACGTACCAGCGCGCGCGGCGGGGACTATTGTGACTAAGACCACGGGAATGTATAAAGCGCCAGTGGCGCGCACTGACACAATCAGCTAAGGAATACTCACATATTCTAATTCAATTAAATTTTATTTAATTTGAAACTATTAAATAAACTTAATGAAAGTATATTTTTGAGTTTTAATCATTAGTAGATAAAGGTAACCATTCACTATCCTGCCTAGTATCCTTCCCGTACATCCTGCACGTCTTGCATTGCCTCTTCATGCAGGATGGCGAGTGTTGTCGTATCCTTTATCGCGTCTAGCAACGGCACGTCTATCCGCCTTGATAGACTGGATGGCAGGATTACGTGCAGGATAATATGCAGTATGGTGTGTAAGCCACATCCTGCTTCGCAGTACTACAGGGCAGGGTGGAGAATGGTACCTTTTAGTATATTTTTGGCACGCAGGAATTTCTCTCTCAGTCTTGCCAGACTAACCCATCCGACATTTTCTCCTCTCATTTTCACTCCTAAAAAGTTTTCAAGCAGTCCAAAAAGTAATCGGCCAAGTGTGAGTCGGACTGGCACGGTTCTGTACCACCAAGCAGTATTTTCTTGAAGATGCATAAAAACGTAGCATGAACATTTTAACACAAATAAGGTCAGAGCACCGCACGGTGGTTCCGTTCATAGGACAGAATTAAAAAAAACAATCTCTAAAATTGCACAAAAACAATGATAACTAGGCAGTCCGATAAAAAAATTAGCCACAGGTTTAAATAGTTTAGCAATCCTATTTACTTAATTATCATTATTTTTTTTACGTTTGAAGTGAGTGCCTGTCCATTATTGTAACTTGTCGTTATCGGTGACTTATTCCTTTGGTATTTGGCGCAAGCATTTCTCAGAATTCAGTTGTTTGTTTCCAGCATTTGTATTATGGAATTCCAAGAACAAGGTATGTATTTGGTTACCTGTTAAATATTACGCAGATATTTTGTTTCAAAATTGCAATATTTACGTGCTACGCCGCAGATATTATTTTAAAATATTTTGGTCGCGTATTGATTAATCATCGACTTACAAAAATGGGCTGGCACAGGACATCATTCACACTAAATAACAAGTAAAGCTCTATTTGTATATTTTCAAGATATAAAAATTCAGCTGCCTCTGGTTGCCTCTCTGGTAGTTACAGGGTCATTTTGCCGTCGTAGCTACTGGCGTAGCACGGTCTACGAAGCCGTTGAAATAATTAAAGTTTTTATTTTCAGATACATCAATCAAATGCTCCTTTTCAAGATTGTTTATCTTCGATATTTAGGTTAAAGCTGATGGGAATACAAAGGAGAAACCTAAATAAGTATTGGGAACCTTACAGGAAAGCTTCGACACCACCTATAACGTAGATATAAGTGCTCTATATAAACGAGTTTCTAATTTGTGTAAAAGGTTAGAGTCGTTTTGGAAAATAGTAAATGGAACTAAATTTAAATTATTATCAAAGTATGCAGATTGGTTGGCGATAGTCGAATTTGTTGATTCACACCCAAAAATATTGCGACATATACTACAAACGCGAACGACGAGAGTACGAGTGTGCCAGGCGTTTTTTTAATTGAGCATTCTTAACAGCTTACTATGGTGGATGGTAAAATATGCAGTGCCTTAACTGAAACCTCGAGCTCTCGACGTTATACGAGTATTTGTGAAGCTACTTCAAAAGAAATGAACGATATTGATCACTGTTTTCGAAAACAATGCGAGAAAAGTAGATTTATGTTTGGTTTATCGCCCCTGCATTCATGGATCCGTTTCTTCGAATATTTTCTTAATCTCTCTTTCATGACTGACATCTAAAAATGGCAGGTTAGGTCGGAAAAAGATAAAACATTGTTAAAAGACAGAAAATTGCGAATACAAAACCAATTTAGGTCTAGGTTAGGCTTAAACGTAGACAAACCACGAAGTGGCGGAAGCGAGACATCGAACGACGGCAATACTGCCAGATTTTTTTTTCATAAAACCTGTAATTTCAGCTGAAATCACAGGTTTAAAAAAAAACATGATTGATCGTTGCTCGATTGTTTTACAAGCTTAGTCATCAGGATTGAATATTGATTTGGAAAAATTTAGAGAATATGCTTTAGAAACAGCTCGTCTTTTAGTTCAAGACTATCCGTGGTACAATCTCCCGGCTTCCGTTCACTAAGCCCTCATCCACGGATCTGAGGTATTTAAATATTCGATAGCTTCTATTGGGGAACTTTCCGAAGAAGCTGCTGAATCAAATAATAATTTTCTCAAGGCTTGTAGGCGTGATCACACTCGAAAAATGACACGAGAACTCACAAACACGGATTTAATTAAAAGGCTTATGCTGAATTCAGACCCTTTTATAACAAGTTTTCGGAAACTTCCTCCGAAGAAAAAGAGCCCGTTTTCAGGTCAAGTTTTAGATTTACTTATTGTTTAGATTATCATATAAGAACTTTTTGGTTTAATGATTTAATTTAATGGTTTAACTATTAGTTTATTAATTTAGTTTATTGAACATTTAGTTTCAATTACTTACCTGTTAATTTGTTTTTGAAGGCAGAAGCATTATATAAGATCTAGTTTTTTAGTTAATTTTATTTTTTAAGACTTTGTACAGCTAGTTGTTACTGTTATATTCAATTTTATTAATAGTATTTTCATGCAAGAGTTAGATTTAAGCGTCATAAAAATCTAGTATTTTTTTTAATGTTTTGTTATTATTACTAGCATGCTTAAAAAAATTATTACAAAAGAGGATACAATAAATTATCATTTTTCGATTAAATTGTGTTATTATTTATGATCTTAAGTAATATTTACACAACGAATAACCGCTAATTAAGATTTAAGTAATTTTGTCCGCCGTTCTTAGGACGCGGTACCACCGTGCACCGGTGTAAAGTTGGCAGCCAACTTTAGCAGCCCAATAATCCGACCAAATTAGAAAGACTTTTTGCCAAAGCAATTAGGACCCTTTGTTCACTAAAATCCGATATAAATTGATTATCTATCCTTAATAGCTATCAAGACTATACAATAAATACACCAAATAAATATAATAAGATAGTAAAGAAAAATTTTTGTGCAAATGTTAATTGTCAGCCAACGAAAAAAAACGAAATTTTCAGGCACGCTAAGCAAAATGTCTAGGCTATTGAATTAGTACCATTTTAGCTTGGTTAAACTGCCGCTAGTCTCCAACGGTCATACGGAATGAAGTATTTGAAAATTGTCATCAAAATCAGATACCGCGGTGGATTTCGACCAGTGCGACGTCTAGCAAGGGGATAAATGCTATGCCGTGGCATCAGTTACCGTCTAAATTATCTGAAAAATCCTAAAAGAACCTGGCTAAATGATTCACTGAACCAGATATAGCTCTATGAAAAATTTTCAACTTCTTTTCTAACCAGTATATTCTGAAATAAAGTACCTTTAAACGGAAATGTTGCACACAGCCTTTAATTTTTATCAAACTTTACATATCTGGCTACAAAATAATAGGAAACTCAGCTTGTCTGAAGCTCAAAATCAGAGGGAAATCGATGCTTGAACATCCGAGGTAGAGAAAAATTGTATGACCCATTTTGGCTGCTGGCGAATCACGGCTGCCCTACGCTTACAGTAGCAACGAAACTTTCAGGCTCGATAAGCTAGATGTCTAGGCTATCGAATGAATACCATTTTAGCCTGGCTGAATGCCCGCTAGAGCCTCCAACGGTCATACAAAATGAAGTATTTGAAAATTTTCTCCTGAATCAGATACCGGTGGATTTCGACCAGTGCGACGGCTAGCAAGGGGATGTATGTTATGTCATAGCATCAGTAACCCTCTAAACTATCTGGAAAATCCTGTAAGAATCTGTCTAAATCATTCATTGAACCTAAAATGAGTTTATAATTTTTTTAATTTTTTTTTAACCTTATATCGTAAAATAAACTACCCTTAGACGGATAAGTTTAATACAGCCTGGCCGTTTTATGAAACTTGAACTTATATGAACCTAATTTTTTTTTCCGTTTGGTAAAGCACCTAGTTATTAATCTTACTAGTAAAAAACACGTTTGATTTTAAAAAACTTTAAAATTTTAAAAATCTTTGCGAGGCACACCAAATTATTATTTTCACATCGTCTGCTAACGTAACTATTCTAACCCAACTACGTTTTTTCACTGTTTTTTTTACCTAGGGAAAATTCTATCTGAATACAACCAACAGCCCGGGTGCGGGGACAGAGTGATTATGTGGAAATTCCGCCACTGACAAAAACTGAAGTAAAATCTATCTCGGCGCAAAATGTCGGCTACGGTGACACCGTAACACCGTTTTCGCACTCATTCGCGGCCCCGACAGCGGAAGCCCTTATGGGACCTCTCGAAGCTTGCACTCTCTCTCTCACTTTTGATGATGATGTGTCGAACACCAGACAGATCACCATCGTCTACCTCCTCTGGGACCAATTTAGGCTGCCACTTTGGCCGCAGAGGATAGGGAGAGCGGCAACGACCCACCGACCCTTCCTCGGCGGCCCCCAGGCTTTATTTAGCCATACAGCACTGCAACCCGCCTCAGTTGTAGGTCTGCGCATACAGATCCACATCCTACTTAGGTCGCTTCCAAATCGGCTTTGGGCGCAAAGCTCCATGAAGCGGCCTCACCTCGGATTCCTCTTTGCTTCTTCGTGGTTGCCGAGGCAACGGCTACTGAGCCCCATCGCCACGACAAGGCGGAAACTTGGGGAGGCATCGATTTCCTTCTGGTTTTGAGCTTCAGCCAGGTCGAGTTTCCTATTATTTTGTAGTTAGATATTTATTGCCTGTTCTTCTGAGTAGAGGCTTTTTATCCGAACAAGGCGGTCGAGTCTATTTAAATAACTTTGACGTTCATAAGTGTATCTTTGATACCCAAATTGAATAAAAACATTTTGACTTCGACTTTGACTATTGTTTCATAAGAATTAAAAGTTGTATCAAACTTTCTAGGTCTATGGTTAGTTTATTTAAAAATATGCTGATCCATTTCAGGTTCAGTGAATTATTTAGCAAGGTTCTTTCAAGATTTTTCGGATAGTTAAGAGGATTACTGAAGCCACGGCATAGCATTTATCCCCTTGCTAGCCGTCGCACTGGTCGGAATCCACCGCGGTTGATTTTGGTGACAATTTTCAAATACTTCATTTCGTATGACCGTTGGAGGCTCTAGCGGCAGTTTAACCAGGCTGAAATGATACTAATTCGATAGCCTAGACATTTTGCTTAGCGCGCCTGAAAATTTCGTTTTTTTCGTTGGCACCGGTGCACGGTGGTACCGCGTCCTAAGAACCGCGGACAAAATTACTTAAATCCTAATTAGCGGTTATTCGTTGTTTAAATATAACTGTAAATAATAAATAATAACACAATTTAATCGAAAAATCATAATTTATTGTATACTCTTTTGTAATAATTTTTTTAAGCATGCTAGTAATAAAAACAAAACATTAAAAAAAATACTAGATTTTTATGACACTTAAATCTAACTCTAGCATGAAAATACTATTAATAAAACTGAATATAACAGTAACAACTAGCTGTACTAAGTCTTAAAAAATAAAATTAACTAACAAACTAGATCTTATATAATGCTTCTGCGTTCAAAAACAAATTAACAGTTAATTGAAACTAAATGTTCAATAAACTAAATTAATAAACTAATAGTTACATTAAACCAAAAAGTTCTGATATGATAATCTAAACAATAAGTAAATCTAAAACTTGACCTGAAAACAGGCTCTTTTTCTTCCGAGGAAGTTTCCGAAAACTTGTTATGAAAGGGTCTGAATTGAGCATAAGCCTATTAATTAAATCCGTGTTTGTGAGTTCTCGTGTTTTTTTCTTGTGTGATCACGCCTACAAGCCTTGAGAAAATTATTATTTGATTCAGCAGCTTCTTCGGAAAGTTCCCCAATAGAAGCTATCGAATGTTTAAATATATCAGATCCATGGATGAGGGCCATCACGTAGGTAAATATTGAGCCGTTGAAGAGAGAAAATTATGACACATTATGGCGAATCCGTACAAAAGCTCTCTTGTTGAAACTAAATAATATGAGATTACGTCAACTAGACGTATGTACTGCATTTTTAAATGGTGACGTAGAGAAAGAAATATATATGAAGAAACCAAAAGATATATGGAAAAATACTTAAAAATTATCATTTCACAAGGAACAGACAAAGAATTAGTCAGAAAGGTTAAGGAAATGATACAAGATACAAATAAATACAAAAATAATGGGATATGTCAACTAAATAAAGGCAGGGAGACAATGGTTTCTAAAGTTCCATAAAAAAATTGCTGGAGATTGTTTTTAAAAATGCTACAGAGGATCCTTGCTTGTACATTTTAGAAAAAAAAGGTGAGAAACTGTTTGCGAACATTGACGTTGATGATTTGAGTTTGGCATTTAAATCAGAGAATCTGTTAAAATAAGTCAAAACAAAATTAGAGGAAGCTTTTGAATTAAGAGATTTGGGTCCTCTGCATCATTGCCTCGGCATAAAATTCTCCCATGTAGGGGGAGAGATGAGATTATCTCAAGAGATGTAACACCCCCCCCCCCCCCTTGTAATTATTTATGAAAAATTAATAAATATAATACTAATAATAAATAATAAGTAATAATACGGCTACCTAATAAATTAAACTTATAAATAATTACTTAAATAATGAATAAATGAATAGAGAATTACTTACATACTTACATACATATTTACTACCTATAAATTTAATGCACCACCAACTTCTTAACGCCTACTTAATTAAATTATAAACCTAATCTTAACTTAGAAAACCTGACTGTCGTAAACTTAATATTTTTTATAGCTTCATCTAACTAACTTTGTTTAATCGTAATCTATCAGTCGTAAGCTAAGTATTAATAGTTTGAATGTTATATTGTTTATTCGTAAACCTTTTAATCGCAAGACTATAACTCAACAATACTGAGTTCTATAATCTCAGGTATCGCTACAAGTATTTATCATAGCGTCATCGGTACGCCTATGAGTGAAATCAATGAACTAAGATTTTATCTGTTATTAGTATAACTAAATCTAGCTGTAAACGAAATTAATAAAACTCTGAAATATCTCTAATAGTAATTGAATAGCTAGAGAGTTCTCTACTCTATAGTGCTATGTGAATATGTAAATAAAATCTAGATATCTCACATTTATTTACTATTGTCTTTGCGGCCTAAATAAAAGATGAATAGAAAAAGCTAATTAAACAAGAAGAAGATTTTAAGTATCATGTTTCTGACATGTACATGTTCTGTATCTGTAGTTAAAAGATTTAAAACTAATGTATCATTGATAGTAAATAATTCAATAAAGTAATCTACACTAAAATGTTAGGTAATTTTAATGTGAATTAAAATCTAAAACTTCTAATTCGTGTCCAGAAGTGAATGAATTTTACCTACCTAACACAGAATTAAGGGAGCTTAAATAATTAAAGAAAACACATAGTTATGCAAATTAAATTTTGTGAATTTATTTGTTACTGTCTGTTCAAAAACCTAACGAAGGGAAAAGAACAGACAAGAAAAACCCTTCGTTTCCTAAAACAATTTTAAAACATCTGAACGTATAATTATAATTAGGCCAAGTGATAATTTAGTTAGGACTCTACGTGTGTCGCAGTAACTCAGATTTTAGTTACCTAATTTGGAATAAAAAAATAGCGTTTCTCACTTGCTAATACAGGAGCAATTATTAATAAAATTAGGTACCTCAAGACTGTGTGCGTCTGCTGGAATCCGTCTCACTTATCATTACTTTTAAAACATCACTTTTACAAAATTAATACAAATACATATTAATAATCAGCGAAATGCGCATATGAATGACTTGAATAACCAAAACGTTCAGTAAGACCCAATGTCGAATAGCTTCTCCGTCATTGTTTCTGTTCCCGATTCTTTTTGTGCCCGACTGTTTTTGATTGTCCCCTTCTGTCTAATTCTCCCGAATCCTCTCAGCCACTCCCTCATATAGACTCTGCGGCGTCGCGTCGGTTGATCCAGTTGAAACATTCCGATGCGGGCTTCCCCGACCCGTCTCGTGCATTTGTACTTCTCTTAGCTAGTTTTAAATCACTAACTGGTCTTAGATAAGACACGACTATGCAAACCATCGAACGAATACTATTGAAAAGCACCTTACCCAGACAGGAAGTACGAAAAAAGCATACAAAGAGCTTCGAACGTGTAAAACATGGATAGAGGGAGTTAAACAGGACAATAAAACAACAAATAGGCGAGGAGACATTATCAACGAGGCGACCAACTTCTACAGAAACTTGTATAACACAAAAAACATCAAATGTCATTGTACCAGTCAAGGACAGCTAACCACAGTAAACTTCGAAAAAGACGCGAACCAAATGGAAATAGAGATCAGTGAAGTAATAAAAGCTTTGGAAAACCTCAAAAACGACAAAAGCCCAGGTTCAGATCACATCACAAACGAATGCTTAAAAGTAGCCACGCCAATCTTAGCTCAACCGTTAACTGATTTATTTAACGACATAATCCTAACCGGAGAAACACCTAGTCAATGGGGAGAATCAAATATAATTCTGCTGTATAAGAAAGGCGATCCACACAATATTGTAAACTATAGACCGATAAGTTTACTACCCAGTATCTATAAGCTTTTCTCCAGCATAATAAATCAGAAGATAAGTAGCACAATAGAAGCAAATCAACCGATAGAGCAAGCTGGTTTTCGGAAAGGATATTCTACTATCGACCATATTCATACTCTAGAAATAATAATAGAGAAATACCAAGAGATGAGAAGACCACTCTACATCGTCTTTATCGATTACCAAAAAGCTTTCGATACAATATCGCACGAAAGTATATGGACAGCTTTGAAAACGCAAAAAGTAGAGAACAAATTATTAACTGTAATCAAAAGTATTTACAGTAATACAAAAAGCAGGGTTCAACTAGAAACGACCGGTCCTTGGTTCCCAGTAAAAAGGGGTGTTAGACAGGGTGACCCACTATCGCCGAAACTATTCATAGCAGTGCTGGAACAGATTATAAAACAGCTAGAATGGAAAACAAAAGGTATATCTATCAATAAAACCTATTTAAGCCACCTGCGTTTTGCGGACGACTTGGTTCTGCTATCTGAATCTAGTAAGGAGATACAAGAAATGATACTATCTCTTAATGACGCCAGCAAACAAGTAGGTCTAGAAATGAACCTTACAAAAACGAAATTAATGACAAGTAGCACCAGAAAAACAATAACAGTCGACAATATTCCTCTAGAATACACTGAGCAGTATATATACCTTGGCAAACAAATTGGATTTGATATAAAAAATAACGACCTAGATATTGAACGCAGGGTACAATTAACCTGGAATAAGTATTGGAGTTTAAGAGAGATATTCAAAAGCAATCTACCAATAAATATAAAAACAAAAATATTCAACTCAAGTCTTCTACCATGCTTGACCTATGCTTGTCAGACGTGGAAATTTACTAACAAGGCTAAAAGAAAAATAATAACATGCCAAAGAGGTCTGGAACGTAGTATGCTGAATATACGAAAAATCCAAAAAATCCGTCACATCGATATACGCAAATATACGAAAACAACTGATGCATGCACTTATGCTAAATCCCTAAAGTGGAAATGGGCTGGTCACGTGGCGCGCCTTCAAGACATGAGGTGGACATATAGAGCGACAGAATGGAACGGACCTCACGGCACGCGTAGACAGGGTCGGCCTAGAGCAAGATGGGAAGACGACATAAAACAAATAGCTGGACCAAACTGGCTACATATAGCAAAACGTAGAGACGATTGGCACACCTTGGAGGAGGCCTTTACCTGCAGAGGGGTTCTTGCGGAAAATCAAAATTAAGTATTTCTTTAAGTAAACTTTAAATTATAATTTTTTACTATAGTGTAATAAATATATAACAACTAGGTACCTACTAACCCTTATTGTTCTCAAACTCATTATAAATGTAAAGTGTACTAACCCTAGAATAAGCTTAGGATAAATAAGTTTACTGTTATATCCATTGTTAATTTTAAGCAAGAAATAAAAGGCTTTTTATTTATTTTATTTATTTATTTAACTGGTCTTATCGCTACATACAATAAGTTCTATTGGTTGTGGTGGAAACATGAGGTTTTCCAAATTAGGTTAGATAGTTCTCATAGGACATAATAATTACATGAACCATTATTTTATTCGCGCCATGCTATCTTGGTTTACCTCTGAAATCCAACAATATTTAGTATTATTGCTCTCGATACAAAGTTATTATTTTTAAAACTCAATAAGAGCTCAGCTTAAAGGATAAACATCACCCTGCTATCCAGTTTGAATTTCCCTTGAAAATGAAAACACTAAAATGTTTAAAAAAACTCGATAGTAAGCGGTTTGACTTTCGAAAGTGTAGTTATCTTGATATACAATATGAATTAAGCATCATCAATTGGGAAGACATCCTATCGGGTCCTGACGTAGACAAATGCACAGAAGTTTTTTACGAAACCCTATTTGAAATAATTAATAAATATACACCTATTATGACTACGAAACCCTTGAATTATCCAATATGGTATAGCAAACCCTTAATTAAATGCAATATTGAAAAAAATAAATATCACAAATTATTTAAAAAATTTAATAACCCCAGAGATTATGACACTTTTTCTTTACTACGGGACAGATTTAAAAAGATGGCTCACCAATGCTACAAAAATTATATTTCTTCGATTGAGGACTCCATGGGTAAAAACATTAAACTTTTTTGGAGACATGTAAATAACAGGAAAGGCCACGTATCAGTTCCACACGAAATGAATTTTGGTAATACCTCTTCATCCAGCGGACAGGGCATATGTGAATTATTCTCTGAATATTTTGGATCTGTTTTTAAAAAAGATTGTAACATTAATACTACGTCCTCTTCCTTTCAACAACCTATTAGCATTACTCAAACAATATCGCGAATAACACTTACAGAAAAAGACATCTTGATTAAAATGAAACAACTCGATAAGAATAAAGGTGCTGGACCGGATCAACTGCCTCCTTCGTTTATAAAGTTGTGTAGTAAGCAGTTATGTGTGCCGTTAAACATTATATTTAATAAATCGCTTGCTCTAGGCGTATTTCCCAGAAAATGGAAAATAGCACATATAATACCTATTTTCAAAAGTGGTGACAAGTCCCGTTGTGAAAACTATAGACCAATTAGTATCTTATCCTGTTTTGCTAAATTATTTGAATCCTTAATTTATTCTCATTTATATTGCCATTTTAAGCCTCTACTATCTAACAAACAGCATGGTTTCGTTAAGGGCAAGTCAACCGTCACCAATCTTCTTGAGTACAAGAACTTCCTTTGCAAGAGTTTTGCTGCAGGTGGACAGGTTGACTCTATTTACACAGACTTCTCGAAAGCTTTTGACAAGGTCAACCATGGACTACTTTGCAGTAAGATTAATTTCTACGGCGTTCATGGTAGCTTATTTCGTTGGATAAAGTCTTACTTATGTCACAGGAGTCAACTGGTTGCCTTGAAAGGGTTCCTGTCTTCTCCAACTCAGGTGACCTCAGGTGTGCCGCAGGGATCGCATTTAGGACCCCTCCTATTTGTCATTTTTATTAATGATCTTTTAGATCACTTGGTTTGTGAATGTTTGCTGTATGCTGATGACTTAAAAATATTTAAAACTATCTCCTCCTGTCAAGACTGCTACCTCCTACAAAGTGACTTGAATGCTATTTCCGACTGGTGCAAATCAAATTACATGTGTCTTAATATCAGCAAATGTTTTGTTATTACCTTTTCAAACAAGCAACATAAGATAATTCATAATTACAATATTAATAACGAGGTTCTCACAAGATCTGTTACTGCCAAAGATTTAGGTATTCTATTTGATGAAAAATTATCATTTCGCGCACATTTTAGCCACATCACAAAGAGAGCTAATCAGCTCCTCGGTTTTGTATTTAGGTCTACTAAAGGCTTTAAAAATCCCCGTTCCCTTCTTTACTTATTTTTCACTCTCATCAGAAGTATTTTAGAATATGCCAGCCCTGTTTGGTCGCCGCACTACCAAGTTCATATTGATAGCATTGAAAGGGTGCAGAAAAAGTGTCTAAGAATGTTACACTACCGCCAGCAGTTAGGCCGATCCAAAATTAGCTATGAGCAGAGACTTGCTATATACAACATACAAAAATTAGAAACACGTAGGAAGCTCTTTGACGCCATCTATTTTTATAAGATAATTCACTGTGTCATCGACACCCCTGAACTGCTATCACAAATTAACTTCAACATTATGTATCGTGCTCGTAGGTCCACTCAAACCAAACTATTTGTACTTCAAATTCATAAAAATAATATATCGTACTATAATCCACTTGTAAGGATGGCTCGTCAGTACAATGAATTTATAATTAATAAACTCAAAATCGATATAGATTTATTTACTCCTAAGCTCTCACATTATACTAAGACCATAAAAGACCTCCTCTATACCAAACCTCGGAAGTCAGACGCAACTTCTGGGTTGAGTCTGACTGATACGAACACGTCAGACATCTGATTGTGTGCGCACAACGCTTGCATAATTTAGGTATTTACATATTTAGGTATTATGTAAAGTACGCATACCGCCTGATCCGCATTAAATTAAAATTGCATGTTATTGTCCATTTTATGTTTAAGGTTAATTTAGTTGTTTAAGCAACCAACGTCTCCTTTTTCCATTTTTTTGTATACACATAATTTGAGTTACAACGTAGACTAGTATTTAGAGTTTTATTTTTTGTTTTTTTTTTTAGTTTGTAATTTGTATTGTGTATTTTATAAATAAAATAAAATAAAATAAGACAGTAAATGGTAGAAGGTTTAAATAGCTATTTGAGCTATTATTAGAACGTTTAGTTAGAAAATAATGTTTTAAGTTATATTTAATAATTGAGTGAATAATTTAATTAAATATTTGTGATTTGTTAACGGTGATGACATTCTGAACCATTACCTCTGTAATGGTTCACCAAAAATCGATGGTACCAAATAATCGATGTAAGTAGAGACTTACATCGATTATTTGGTACAAAAGTTGACATGGAAGAATGTAAGCCTGTGTCTACACCCATGGAACTAGGGCTAAAGTTAACTCTACTAGGTACTCTACATACTACATCACAATTTTCCTCTTATTTTGAGCTTCAGCCAGGTTGAGTTTCTTATTAGTTTGTAGCTAGATATGTAAAGTTTTATAAAAATTAAAGGCTGTATGCAATTTTTCTTTATTTATTTTTGTTTATTTAAGAATATGCTGGTTAGAAAAAAGTTTAAATTTTTTCAAAGAGCCATCTCAGGTTCAGTGAATTATTTAACCAGGTTCTTTCAGGATTTTTCAGATAGTTTAGAGGATTACTGATGCCACGGCATAGCATTTATCCCCTTGCTGGCCGTTGTACTTGTCGAAATCCACCGCGGTATCTGATTTTGGTGACAATTTTCAAATAATTCATTTCGTATGACCGTTGGAGACTAGCGGCAGTTTAGCCAGGCTGAAATGGTACTAATTCGATAGCCTAGACATTATGCTTAGCGTGCCTAAAAATTTCGTTGGCCTCCTAAGTGTAGGGCGGTCTTGATTCGCAAGCAGCCAACATTTGTTCTAAAATTTTTCTTTACAGTCTTTTTTTTTTGTGTCTTTATTGTATAGTATTGATAATTATTAAGGTATAGATAATCAATTTATATAGGATTTCAGTGAACAAAGGGTCCTAATTACTTCGGCAAAAAAGTCTCTCTAATTTGATCGGATTATTTGGCTGCTAAAGTTGGCTGCCAACTTCACACCGGTGGTCAGAGAGGGGTAGATCGCATAAATAGCAAGACCAAACACACCAATAAAAGGCAACATCACCTATTCTTAGGTCTTCGCCGGACGATATTCCGTCCCAAATGTGACAGGGGGAGAGCCTGCCGCCACGCATCGGGCTCCAGTCATGTAGCAGATGACATATACAATACGCACATATGTTGACACGATGAACAAATTGGTGCGTGCCGTCGGGTTTGAAACCGCTCCCTCTGACTTGCGAGGCAGGCCTTCTCCAACCAGGCTCTCATCGCTTGTCTATTATATCTATATATGTATATATCTATATTATATATCTTTAAAATCTGTGATGTCGCTATTGTGCATCCAGCGCAAGAAAACGCCATTTGTAATTTTAGTGTCTCTTTTACTTTGACACCAAGTTCGACGTGCTCCAGAAAATATAAAAAATGAATGAGATAGCGAAAGTCTCTTTATTTATTTCATTATGTATTTTAAAATGTAACTTACGGACTAATAAACCGAATCATTACATTATTAACAGCGTATGTCTAACAATACATTTTAATATTATAAATATGCACTAATAACACAGAAATTGAAATAAAATATCCTTACAAACAAAAAAAAAAACGAACAATAAAATTAAAAAAAAAAACTAAATGAGAAACAAAAAACAAACTGAAACAATTAAACAACATAAAAATCGCAAAAAAATTTATTCGTTCGGGTTTCAAAGAATAACAAATTAATATATTTAGATTTTTTGGTCATCCCACGGGAACACTACATTTTTACGGGATCAAAAAATGTGTTTAAAAAATCAAAAATGTAAATCTTTAGTGGTTTATACGTTTTACACGCATTTTTTATCCCACGGGAATGGTTACATTTTCCAAGGTTAAAAGTATGCCTATGTTCTAATCAAGGGTGTCAGCTACTTCAATGCTGAATTTTCTCAAAATTGGTCCAGCAGTTTGAGCGTGAAGAAGTAACAAAGATCACAAACTTTCTCCTTTTTAGTATTAGTGTGATGGTTTACTACTTTGGCTATAATGGCTTACACATAATATATAGATAATTATGTACCGCGGTGGACTGTTTTGTGTCCGACTATTTAAGGTGAATAGTTCCATCATACATTACACATGTGTACCTATATAGCGGTTTTTCCAGCGCACGCCAGAATAGCTCGCAGATGGTAGATTTTTTCCTACTTTTTTCCTCACTAATCGTCATATTTTGGACAATTCACACAATATCTTTATAAATTGTACCTAGCTTATGTTTTATTCTGATGTAAAAGTAAAGTTTCATTCCATTCCATTCAGTAGTTTTTGCGTGAAAGAGTAAGAAACATCCATCCATCTATACATACAAACTTTCGCGTTTATAACATTAGTAGGATAAATAATAATAATACATTTTATTTCAAAAACTACATGGTAGAGATAAAAATTATTAGATAAAACATTTTTTAGTAACAAAAAATAATTTTGCCTGAACTAGATGGTCCTGTTTATCAGGCGATAACACGGCAAAAACCCGGAAGTTGCACCACTGGTAGATATACATATACGTACCAGCGCGCGCGGCGGGGACTATTGTGACTAAGACCACGGGAATGTATAAAGCGCCAGTGGCGCGCACTGACACAATCAGCTAAGGAATACTCACATATTCTAATTCAATTAAATTTTATTTAATTTGAAACTATTAAATAAACTTAATGAAAGTATATTTTTGAGTTTTAATCATTAGTAGATAAAGGTAACCATTCACTATCCTGCCTAGTATCCTTCCCGTACATCCTGCACGTCTTGCATTGCCTCTTCATGCAGGATGGCGAGTGTTGTCGTATCCTTTATCGCGTCTAGCAACGGCACGTCTATCCGCCTTGATAGACTGGATGGCAGGATTACGTGCAGGATAATATGCAGTATGGTGTGTAAGCCACATCCTGCTTCGCAGTACTACAGGGCAGGGTGGAGAATGGTACCTTTTAGTATATTTTTGGCACGCAGGAATTTCTCTCTCAGTCTTGCCAGACTAACCCATCCGACATTTTCTCCTCTCATTTTCACTCCTAAAAAGTTTTCAAGCAGTCCAAAAAGTAATCGGCCAAGTGTGAGTCGGACTGGCACGGTTCTGTACCACCAAGCAGTATTTTCTTGAAGATGCATAAAAACGTAGCATGAACATTTTAACACAAATAAGGTCAGAGCACCGCACGGTGGTTCCGTTCATAGGACAGAATTAAAAAAAACAATCTCTAAAATTGCACAAAAACAATGATAACTAGGCAGTCCGATAAAAAAATTAGCCACAGGTTTAAATAGTTTAGCAATCCTATTTACTTAATTATCATTATTTTTTTTACGTTTGAAGTGAGTGCCTGTCCATTATTGTAACTTGTCGTTATCGGTGACTTATTCCTTTGGTATTTGGCGCAAGCATTTCTCAGAATTCAGTTGTTTGTTTCCAGCATTTGTATTATGGAATTCCAAGAACAAGGTATGTATTTGGTTACCTGTTAAATATTACGCAGATATTTTGTTTCAAAATTGCAATATTTACGTGCTACGCCGCAGATATTATTTTAAAATATTTTGGTCGCGTATTGATTAATCATCGACTTACAAAAATGGGCTGGCACAGGACATCATTCACACTAAATAACAAGTAAAGCTCTATTTGTATATTTTCAAGATATAAAAATTCAGCTGCCTCTGGTTGCCTCTCTGGTAGTTACAGGGTCATTTTGCCGTCGTAGCTACTGGCGTAGCACGGTCTACGAAGCCGTTGAAATAATTAAAGTTTTTATTTTCAGATACATCAATCAAATGCTCCTTTTCAAGATTGTTTATCTTCGATATTTAGGTTAAAGCTGATGGGAATACAAAGGAGAAACCTAAATAAGTATTGGGAACCTTACAGGAAAGCTTCGACACCACCTATAACGTAGATATAAGTGCTCTATATAAACGAGTTTCTAATTTGTGTAAAAGGTTAGAGTCGTTTTGGAAAATAGTAAATGGAACTAAATTTAAATTATTATCAAAGTATGCAGATTGGTTGGCGATAGTCGAATTTGTTGATTCACACCCAAAAATATTGCGACATATACTACAAACGCGAACGACGAGAGTACGAGTGTGCCAGGCGTTTTTTTAATTGAGCATTCTTAACAGCTTACTATGGTGGATGGTAAAATATGCAGTGCCTTAACTGAAACCTCGAGCTCTCGACGTTATACGAGTATTTGTGAAGCTACTTCAAAAGAAATGAACGATATTGATCACTGTTTTCGAAAACAATGCGAGAAAAGTAGATTTATGTTTGGTTTATCGCCCCTGCATTCATGGATCCGTTTCTTCGAATATTTTCTTAATCTCTCTTTCATGACTGACATCTAAAAATGGCAGGTTAGGTCGGAAAAAGATAAAACATTGTTAAAAGACAGAAAATTGCGAATACAAAACCAATTTAGGTCTAGGTTAGGCTTAAACGTAGACAAACCACGAAGTGGCGGAAGCGAGACATCGAACGACGGCAATACTGCCAGATTTTTTTTTCATAAAACCTGTAATTTCAGCTGAAATCACAGGTTTAAAAAAAAACATGATTGATCGTTGCTCGATTGTTTTACAAGCTTAGTCATCAGGATTGAATATTGATTTGGAAAAATTTAGAGAATATGCTTTAGAAACAGCTCGTCTTTTAGTTCAAGACTATCCGTGGTACAATCTCCCGGCTTCCGTTCACTAAGCCCTCATCCACGGATCTGAGGTATTTAAATATTCGATAGCTTCTATTGGGGAACTTTCCGAAGAAGCTGCTGAATCAAATAATAATTTTCTCAAGGCTTGTAGGCGTGATCACACTCGAAAAATGACACGAGAACTCACAAACACGGATTTAATTAAAAGGCTTATGCTGAATTCAGACCCTTTTATAACAAGTTTTCGGAAACTTCCTCCGAAGAAAAAGAGCCCGTTTTCAGGTCAAGTTTTAGATTTACTTATTGTTTAGATTATCATATAAGAACTTTTTGGTTTAATGATTTAATTTAATGGTTTAACTATTAGTTTATTAATTTAGTTTATTGAACATTTAGTTTCAATTACTTACCTGTTAATTTGTTTTTGAAGGCAGAAGCATTATATAAGATCTAGTTTTTTAGTTAATTTTATTTTTTAAGACTTTGTACAGCTAGTTGTTACTGTTATATTCAATTTTATTAATAGTATTTTCATGCAAGAGTTAGATTTAAGCGTCATAAAAATCTAGTATTTTTTTTAATGTTTTGTTATTATTACTAGCATGCTTAAAAAAATTATTACAAAAGAGGATACAATAAATTATCATTTTTCGATTAAATTGTGTTATTATTTATGATCTTAAGTAATATTTACACAACGAATAACCGCTAATTAAGATTTAAGTAATTTTGTCCGCCGTTCTTAGGACGCGGTACCACCGTGCACCGGTGTAAAGTTGGCAGCCAACTTTAGCAGCCCAATAATCCGACCAAATTAGAAAGACTTTTTGCCAAAGCAATTAGGACCCTTTGTTCACTAAAATCCGATATAAATTGATTATCTATCCTTAATAGCTATCAAGACTATACAATAAATACACCAAATAAATATAATAAGATAGTAAAGAAAAATTTTTGTGCAAATGTTAATTGTCAGCCAACGAAAAAAAACGAAATTTTCAGGCACGCTAAGCAAAATGTCTAGGCTATTGAATTAGTACCATTTTAGCTTGGTTAAACTGCCGCTAGTCTCCAACGGTCATACGGAATGAAGTATTTGAAAATTGTCATCAAAATCAGATACCGCGGTGGATTTCGACCAGTGCGACGTCTAGCAAGGGGATAAATGCTATGCCGTGGCATCAGTTACCGTCTAAATTATCTGAAAAATCCTAAAAGAACCTGGCTAAATGATTCACTGAACCAGATATAGCTCTATGAAAAATTTTCAACTTCTTTTCTAACCAGTATATTCTGAAATAAAGTACCTTTAAACGGAAATGTTGCACACAGCCTTTAATTTTTATCAAACTTTACATATCTGGCTACAAAATAATAGGAAACTCAGCTTGTCTGAAGCTCAAAATCAGAGGGAAATCGATGCTTGAACATCCGAGGTAGAGAAAAATTGTATGACCCATTTTGGCTGCTGGCGAATCACGGCTGCCCTACGCTTACAGTAGCAACGAAACTTTCAGGCTCGATAAGCTAGATGTCTAGGCTATCGAATGAATACCATTTTAGCCTGGCTGAATGCCCGCTAGAGCCTCCAACGGTCATACAAAATGAAGTATTTGAAAATTTTCTCCTGAATCAGATACCGGTGGATTTCGACCAGTGCGACGGCTAGCAAGGGGATGTATGTTATGTCATAGCATCAGTAACCCTCTAAACTATCTGGAAAATCCTGTAAGAATCTGTCTAAATCATTCATTGAACCTAAAATGAGTTTATAATTTTTTTAATTTTTTTTTAACCTTATATCGTAAAATAAACTACCCTTAGACGGATAAGTTTAATACAGCCTGGCCGTTTTATGAAACTTGAACTTATATGAACCTAATTTTTTTTTCCGTTTGGTAAAGCACCTAGTTATTAATCTTACTAGTAAAAAACACGTTTGATTTTAAAAAACTTTAAAATTTTAAAAATCTTTGCGAGGCACACCAAATTATTATTTTCACATCGTCTGCTAACGTAACTATTCTAACCCAACTACGTTTTTTCACTGTTTTTTTTACCTAGGGAAAATTCTATCTGAATACAACCAACAGCCCGGGTGCGGGGACAGAGTGATTATGTGGAAATTCCGCCACTGACAAAAACTGAAGTAAAATCTATCTCGGCGCAAAATGTCGGCTACGGTGACACCGTAACACCGTTTTCGCACTCATTCGCGGCCCCGACAGCGGAAGCCCTTATGGGACCTCTCGAAGCTTGCACTCTCTCTCTCACTTTTGATGATGATGTGTCGAACACCAGACAGATCACCATCGTCTACCTCCTCTGGGACCAATTTAGGCTGCCACTTTGGCCGCAGAGGATAGGGAGAGCGGCAACGACCCACCGACCCTTCCTCGGCGGCCCCCAGGCTTTATTTAGCCATACAGCACTGCAACCCGCCTCAGTTGTAGGTCTGCGCATACAGATCCACATCCTACTTAGGTCGCTTCCAAATCGGCTTTGGGCGCAAAGCTCCATGAAGCGGCCTCACCTCGGATTCCTCTTTGCTTCTTCGTGGTTGCCGAGGCAACGGCTACTGAGCCCCATCGCCACGACAAGGCGGAAACTTGGGGAGGCATCGATTTCCTTCTGGTTTTGAGCTTCAGCCAGGTCGAGTTTCCTATTATTTTGTAGTTAGATATTTATTGCCTGTTCTTCTGAGTAGAGGCTTTTTATCCGAACAAGGCGGTCGAGTCTATTTAAATAACTTTGACGTTCATAAGTGTATCTTTGATACCCAAATTGAATAAAAACATTTTGACTTCGACTTTGACTATTGTTTCATAAGAATTAAAAGTTGTATCAAACTTTCTAGGTCTATGGTTAGTTTATTTAAAAATATGCTGATTCATTTCAGGTTCAGTGAATTATTTAGCAAGGTTCTTTCAAGATTTTTCGGATAGTTAAGAGGATTACTGAAGCCACGGCATAGCATTTATCCCCTTGCTAGCCGTCGCACTGGTCGGAATCCACCGCGGTTGATTTTGGTGACAATTTTCAAATACTTCATTTCGTATGACCGTTGGAGGCTCTAGCGGCAGTTTAACCAGGCTGAAATGATACTAATTCGATAGCCTAGACATTTTGCTTAGCGCGCCTGAAAATTTCGTTTTTTTCGTTGGCACCGGTGCACGGTGGTACCGCGTCCTAAGAACCGCGGACAAAATTACTTAAATCCTAATTAGCGGTTATTCGTTGTTTAAATATAACTGTAAATAATAAATAATAACACAATTTAATCGAAAAATCATAATTTATTGTATACTCTTTTGTAATAATTTTTTTAAGCATGCTAGTAATAAAAACAAAACATTAAAAAAAATACTAGATTTTTATGACACTTAAATCTAACTCTAGCATGAAAATACTATTAATAAAACTGAATATAACAGTAACAACTAGCTGTACTAAGTCTTAAAAAATAAAATTAACTAACAAACTAGATCTTATATAATGCTTCTGCGTTCAAAAACAAATTAACAGTTAATTGAAACTAAATGTTCAATAAACTAAATTAATAAACTAATAGTTACATTAAACCAAAAAGTTCTGATATGATAATCTAAACAATAAGTAAATCTAAAACTTGACCTGAAAACAGGCTCTTTTTCTTCCGAGGAAGTTTCCGAAAACTTGTTATGAAAGGGTCTGAATTGAGCATAAGCCTATTAATTAAATCCGTGTTTGTGAGTTCTCGTGTTTTTTTCTTGTGTGATCACGCCTACAAGCCTTGAGAAAATTATTATTTGATTCAGCAGCTTCTTCGGAAAGTTCCCCAATAGAAGCTATCGAATGTTTAAATATATCAGATCCATGGATGAGGGCCATCACGTAGGTAAATATTGAGCCGTTGAAGAGAGAAAATTATGACACATTATGGCGAATCCGTACAAAAGCTCTCTTGTTGAAACTAAATAATATGAGATTACGTCAACTAGACGTATGTACTGCATTTTTAAATGGTGACGTAGAGAAAGAAATATATATGAAGAAACCAAAAGATATATGGAAAAATACTTAAAAATTATCATTTCACAAGGAACAGACAAAGAATTAGTCAGAAAGGTTAAGGAAATGATACAAGATACAAATAAATACAAAAATAATGGGATATGTCAACTAAATAAAGGCAGGGAGACAATGGTTTCTAAAGTTCCATAAAAAAATTGCTGGAGATTGTTTTTAAAAATGCTACAGAGGATCCTTGCTTGTACATTTTAGAAAAAAAAGGTGAGAAACTGTTTGCGAACATTGACGTTGATGATTTGAGTTTGGCATTTAAATCAGAGAATCTGTTAAAATAAGTCAAAACAAAATTAGAGGAAGCTTTTGAATTAAGAGATTTGGGTCCTCTGCATCATTGCCTCGGCATAAAATTCTCCCATGTAGGGGGAGAGATGAGATTATCTCAAGAGATGTAACACCCCCCCCCCCCCCTTGTAATTATTTATGAAAAATTAATAAATATAATACTAATAATAAATAATAAGTAATAATACGGCTACCTAATAAATTAAACTTATAAATAATTACTTAAATAATGAATAAATGAATAGAGAATTACTTACATACTTACATACATATTTACTACCTATAAATTTAATGCACCACCAACTTCTTAACGCCTACTTAATTAAATTATAAACCTAATCTTAACTTAGAAAACCTGACTGTCGTAAACTTAATATTTTTTATAGCTTCATCTAACTAACTTTGTTTAATCGTAATCTATCAGTCGTAAGCTAAGTATTAATAGTTTGAATGTTATATTGTTTATTCGTAAACCTTTTAATCGCAAGACTATAACTCAACAATACTGAGTTCTATAATCTCAGGTATCGCTACAAGTATTTATCATAGCGTCATCGGTACGCCTATGAGTGAAATCAATGAACTAAGATTTTATCTGTTATTAGTATAACTAAATCTAGCTGTAAACGAAATTAATAAAACTCTGAAATATCTCTAATAGTAATTGAATAGCTAGAGAGTTCTCTACTCTATAGTGC
Organism: Peribatodes rhomboidaria; assembly: GCA_911728515.1. Classification (NCBI taxonomy): domain Eukaryota; kingdom Metazoa; phylum Arthropoda; class Insecta; order Lepidoptera; family Geometridae; genus Peribatodes; species Peribatodes rhomboidaria. Next base: position 11,694,287 of record OU452192.1, read on the forward strand.
TATGTGAATATGTAAATAAAATCTAGATATCTCACATTTATTTACTATTGTCTTTGCGGCCTAAATAAAAGATGAATAGAAAAAGCTAATTAAACAAGAAGAAGATTTTAAGTATCATGTTTCTGACATGTACATGTTCTGTATCTGTAGTTAAAAGATTTAAAACTAATGTATCATTGATAGTAAATAATTCAATAAAGTAATCTACACTAAAATGTTAGGTAATTTTAATGTGAATTAAAATCTAAAACTTCTAATTCGTGTCCAGAAGTGAATGAATTTTACCTACCTAACACAGAATTAAGGGAGCTTAAATAATTAAAGAAAACACATAGTTATGCAAATTAAATTTTGTGAATTTATTTGTTACTGTCTGTTCAAAAACCTAACGAAGGGAAAAGAACAGACAAGAAAAACCCTTCGTTTCCTAAAACAATTTTAAAACATCTGAACGTATAATTATAATTAGGCCAAGTGATAATTTAGTTAGGACTCTACGTGTGTCGCAGTAACTCAGATTTTAGTTACCTAATTTGGAATAAAAAAATAGCGTTTCTCACTTGCTAATACAGGAGCAATTATTAATAAAATTAGGTACCTCAAGACTGTGTGCGTCTGCTGGAATCCGTCTCACTTATCATTACTTTTAAAACATCACTTTTACAAAATTAATACAAATACATATTAATAATCAGCGAAATGCGCATATGAATGACTTGAATAACCAAAACGTTCAGTAAGACCCAATGTCGAATAGCTTCTCCGTCATTGTTTCTGTTCCCGATTCTTTTTGTGCCCGACTGTTTTTGATTGTCCCCTTCTGTCTAATTCTCCCGAATCCTCTCAGCCACTCCCTCATATAGACTCTGCGGCGTCGCGTCGGTTGATCCAGTTGAAACATTCCGATGCGGGCTTCCCCGACCCGTCTCGTGCATTTGTACTTCTCTTAGCTAGTTTTAAATCACTAACTGGTCTTAGATAAGACACGACTATGCAAACCATCGAACGAATACTATTGAAAAGCACCTTACCCAGACAGGAAGTACGAAAAAAGCATACAAAGAGCTTCGAACGTGTAAAACATGGATAGAGGGAGTTAAACAGGACAATAAAACAACAAATAGGCGAGGAGACATTATCAACGAGGCGACCAACTTCTACAGAAACTTGTATAACACAAAAAACATCAAATGTCATTGTACCAGTCAAGGACAGCTAACCACAGTAAACTTCGAAAAAGACGCGAACCAAATGGAAATAGAGATCAGTGAAGTAATAAAAGCTTTGGAAAACCTCAAAAACGACAAAAGCCCAGGTTCAGATCACATCACAAACGAATGCTTAAAAGTAGCCACGCCAATCTTAGCTCAACCGTTAACTGATTTATTTAACGACATAATCCTAACCGGAGAAACACCTAGTCAATGGGGAGAATCAAATATAATTCTGCTGTATAAGAAAGGCGATCCACACAATATTGTAAACTATAGACCGATAAGTTTACTACCCAGTATCTATAAGCTTTTCTCCAGCATAATAAATCAGAAGATAAGTAGCACAATAGAAGCAAATCAACCGATAGAGCAAGCTGGTTTTCGGAAAGGATATTCTACTATCGACCATATTCATACTCTAGAAATAATAATAGAGAAATACCAAGAGATGAGAAGACCACTCTACATCGTCTTTATCGATTACCAAAAAGCTTTCGATACAATATCGCACGAAAGTATATGGACAGCTTTGAAAACGCAAAAAGTAGAGAACAAATTATTAACTGTAATCAAAAGTATTTACAGTAATACAAAAAGCAGGGTTCAACTAGAAACGACCGGTCCTTGGTTCCCAGTAAAAAGGGGTGTTAGACAGGGTGACCCACTATCGCCGAAACTATTCATAGCAGTGCTGGAACAGATTATAAAACAGCTAGAATGGAAAACAAAAGGTATATCTATCAATAAAACCTATTTAAGCCACCTGCGTTTTGCGGACGACTTGGTTCTGCTATCTGAATCTAGTAAGGAGATACAAGAAATGATACTATCTCTTAATGACGCCAGCAAACAAGTAGGTCTAGAAATGAACCTTACAAAAACGAAATTAATGACAAATAGCACCAGAAAAACAATAACAGTCGACAATATTCCTCTAGAATACACTGAGCAGTATATATACCTTGGCAAACAAATTGGATTTGATATAAAAAATAACGACCTAGATATTGAACGCAGGGTACAATTAACCTGGAATAAGTATTGGAGTTTAAGAGAGATATTCAAAAGCAATCTACCAATAAATATAAAAACAAAAATATTCAACTCAAGTCTTCTACCATGCTTGACCTATGCTTGTCAGACGTGGAAATTTACTAACAAGGCTAAAAGAAAAATAATAACATGCCAAAGAGGTCTGGAACGTAGTATGCTGAATATACGAAAAATCCAAAAAATCCGTCACATCGATATACGCAAATATACGAAAACAACTGATGCATGCACTTATGCTAAATCCCTAAAGTGGAAATGGGCTGGTCACGTGGCGCGCCTTCAAGACATGAGGTGGACATATAGAGCGACAGAATGGAACGGACCTCACGGCACGCGTAGACAGGGTCGGCCTAGAGCAAGATGGGAAGACGACATAAAACAAATAGCTGGACCAAACTGGCTACATATAGCAAAACGTAGAGACGATTGGCACACCTTGGAGGAGGCCTTTACCTGCAGAGGGGTTCTTGCGGAAAATCAAAATTAAGTATTTCTTTAAGTAAACTTTAAATTATAATTTTTTACTATAGTGTAATAAATATATAACAACTAGGTACCTACTAACCCTTATTGTTCTCAAACTCATTATAAATGTAAAGTGTACTAACCCTAGAATAAGCTTAGGATAAATAAGTTTACTGTTATATCCATTGTTAATTTTAAGCAAGAAATAAAAGGCTTTTTATTTATTTTATTTATTTATTTAACTGGTCTTATCGCTACATACAATAAGTTCTATTGGTTGTGGTGGAAACATGAGGTTTTCCAAATTAGGTTAGATAGTTCTCATAGGACATAATAATTACATGAACCATTATTTTATTCGCGCCATGCTATCTTGGTTTACCTCTGAAATCCAACAATATTTAGTATTATTGCTCTCGATACAAAGTTATTATTTTTAAAACTCAATAAGACAGTAAATGGTAGAAGGTTTAAATAGCTATTTGAGCTATTATTAGAACGTTTAGTTAGAAAATAATGTTTTAAGTTATATTTAATAATTGAGTGAATAATTTAATTAAATATTTGTGATTTGTTAACGGTGATGACATTCTGAACCATTACCTCTGTAATGGTTCACCAAAAATCGATGGTACCAAATAATCGATGTAAGTAGAGACTTACATCGATTATTTGGTACAAAAGTTGACATGGAAGAATGTAAGCCTGTGTCTACACCCATGGAACTAGGGCTAAAGTTAACTCTACTAGGTACTCTACATACTACATCACAATTTTCCTCTTATTTTGAGCTTCAGCCAGGTTGAGTTTCTTATTAGTTTGTAGCTAGATATGTAAAGTTTTATAAAAATTAAAGGCTGTATGCAATTTTTCTTTATTTATTTTTGTTTATTTAAGAATATGCTGGTTAGAAAAAAGTTTAAATTTTTTCAAAGAGCCATCTCAGGTTCAGTGAATTATTTAACCAGGTTCTTTCAGGATTTTTCAGATAGTTTAGAGGATTACTGATGCCACGGCATAGCATTTATCCCCTTGCTGGCCGTTGTACTTGTCGAAATCCACCGCGGTATCTGATTTTGGTGACAATTTTCAAATAATTCATTTCGTATGACCGTTGGAGACTAGCGGCAGTTTAGCCAGGCTGAAATGGTACTAATTCGATAGCCTAGACATTATGCTTAGCGTGCCTAAAAATTTCGTTGGCCTCCTAAGTGTAGGGCGGTCTTGATTCGCAAGCAGCCAACATTTGTTCTAAAATTTTTCTTTACAGTCTTTTTTTTTTGTGTCTTTATTGTATAGTATTGATAATTATTAAGGTATAGATAATCAATTTATATAGGATTTCAGTGAACAAAGGGTCCTAATTACTTCGGCAAAAAAGTCTCTCTAATTTGATCGGATTATTTGGCTGCTAAAGTTGGCTGCCAACTTCACACCGGTGGTCAGAGAGGGGTAGATCGCATAAATAGCAAGACCAAACACACCAATAAAAGGCAACATCACCTATTCTTAGGTCTTCGCCGGACGATATTCCGTCCCAAATGTGACAGGGGGAGAGCCTGCCGCCACGCATCGGGCTCCAGTCATGTAGCAGATGACATATACAATACGCACATATGTTGACACGATGAACAAATTGGTGCGTGCCGTCGGGTTTGAAACCGCTCCCTCTGACTTGCGAGGCAGGCCTTCTCCAACCAGGCTCTCATCGCTTGTCTATTATATCTATATATGTATATATCTATATTATATATCTTTAAAATCTGTGATGTCGCTATTGTGCATCCAGCGCAAGAAAACGCCATTTGTAATTTTAGTGTCTCTTTTACTTTGACACCAAGTTCGACGTGCTCCAGAAAATATAAAAAATGAATGAGATAGCGAAAGTCTCTTTATTTATTTTAAAATGTAACTTACGGACTAATAAACCCAATCATTACATTATTACCAGCTTATGTCTAACAATACATTTTAATATTATAAATATGCACTAATAACACAGAAATTGAAATAAAATATCCTTACAAACAAAAAAAAAAACGAACAATAAAATTAAAAAAAAAAACTAAATGAGAAACAAAAAACAAACTGAAACAATTAAACAACATAAAAATCGCAAAAAAAATTATTCGTTCGGGTTTCAAAGAATAACAAATTAATATATTTAGATTTTTTGGTCATCCCACGTGAACACTATATTTTTACGGGATCAAATAATGTGTTTAAAACATCAAAAACGTAAATCTTTAGTGATTTATACGTTTTAGACGCATTTTTTATCCCACGGGAATAGTTACATTTTCCGGGGTTAAAAGTATGCCTATGTTCTAATCAAGGCTACTTGTATGCTGAATTTTCTCAAAATTGGTCCAGCAGTTTGAGCGTGAAGAAGTAACAAAGATCACAAACTTTCTCCTTTTTAGTATTAGTGTGATGGTTTACTACTTTGGCTATAATGGCTTACACATAGTATATAGATAATTATGTACCGCGGTGGACTGTTTTGTGTCCGACTATTTAAGATGAATAGTTCCATCATACATTACACATGTGTACCTATATAGCGGTTTTTCCAGCGCACGCCAGAATAGCTCGCAGATGGTAGATTTTTTCCTACTTTTTTCCTCACTAATCGTCATATTTTGGACAATTCACACAATATCTTTATAAATTGTACCTAGCTTATGTTTTATTCTGATGTAAAAGTAAAGTTTCATTCCATTCCATTCAGTAGTTTTTGCGTGAAAGAGTAAGAAACATCCATCCATCTATACATACAAACTTTCGCGTTTATAACATTAGTAGGATAAATAATAATAATACATTTTATTTCAAAAACTACATGGTAGAGATAAAAATTATTAGATAAAACATTTTTTAGTAACAAAAAATAATTTTGCCTGAACTAGATGGTCCTGTTTATCAGGCGATAACACGGCAAAAACCCGGAAGTTGCACTTTTTTTTTTTTTTTTTATGAATGACTAATGCTGTTGGCCACTGAGGCCTCTACAGCGTACCGGACGTAAGGCAAGTGCGGAGGGCGCAGGGCCTTAATAGATTTTAGTTATTGATTTAGATATATTGGGGGGGGGGGGGGGGGGGGGGGGGGGGAGTCGATTTGCCCAGGCAACCCAGAGGGGGTTTGCGCTTGAGCCCTATTAGGTTTATCTGTTTGACTATTTGGAGAGAATCTAACCGATCTTCTAACAGATCCTGGGAGTCTTCGACCTCGCCGGCGAGGTCGGTGTTTTGTTATCGTGTTCCTTTGGTAACCGGCGCCTATACCAAAAACTGCAAACTTCCTGTTGCGGGGAGCTGTCGGGTCGGACGACCCCATCGCAGTCGCCACGGCGGGTCGCCGAAGATGTCTCTAGGGCGTCTACGGAGAGGGCAGGGGGCAGCGGTGTCTACTGAGTAGTCCGCCGTGCGAACGACTAGAGGATTTGAATGGTGGGAGGCCCTATCAAAGTATCTACGCGAAGTGAATTTAAAATGTTGCCGAATGGAGGGGAGCTCTACATCGCAGTGCAAGTCGGAGTTTCGCTGGAACCAGCTGGCTCCGACCGCTCTGCGAATAAATCTATTCTGGTCGGCCTGGAGCTTGTCCAGGTCGAAGCCAGACGCGTGGGCAAACACTACGGAGGCGTAGGTCATAACGGGGCGGATGCAAATTTTCCGGAAGTTGCACCACTGGTAGATATACATATACGTACCAGCGCGCGCGGCGGGGACTATTGTGACTAAGACCACGGGAATGTATAAAGCGCCAGTGGCGCGCACTGACACAATCAGCTAAGAGATACTCACATATTCTAATTCAATTAAATTTTATTTAATTTGAAACTATTAAATAAACTTAATGAAAATATATTTTTGAGTTTTAATCATGAGTAGATAAAGGTAACCATTCACTATCCTGCCTAGTATCCTTCCCGTACATCCTGCACGTCATTGCCTCTTCATGCAGGGTGGCGAGTGTTGTCGTATCCTGTATCGCGTCTAGCAACGGCACGTCTATCCGCCTTGATAGACTGGATGGCAGGATTATGTGCAGGATAATAGGCAGGATGGTGTGTAAGCTATATCCTGCTTCGCAGTTCTGCAGGGCAGGGTGGAGAATGGTACCTTTTGGTATATTTTTGGCACGCAGGAATTTCTCTCTCAGTTTTGCCAGACTAACCCATCCGACATTTTCTCCTCTCATTTTCACTCCTAAAAAGTTTTCAAGCAGTCCAAAAAGAAATCGGCCAAGTGTGAGTCGGGCTGGCGCGGTTCTGTACCACCAAGCAGTATTTTCTTGAAGATGCATAAAAACGTAGCATGAACATTTTAAGACAAATAAGGTCAGATCACCGCACGGTGGTTCCGTTCATAGGACAAAATTAAAAAAAACAATCTCTAAAATTGCACAAAGACAATGATAACTAGGCAGTCCCATAAACAAACTAGCCATAGGTATAAATAGTTTAGCGATCCTATATTTTTTTACCTTTGTTACCTGTATATTACGCAGATATTTTGTTTCATAATTGCAATATTTACGTGCTACGCCGCAGATATTATTTTTAAATATTTTGGTCGCATATTGATTAATCATCGACTTACAAAAATTGGCTGGCACAGGCTCACACTATATAAAAAGTTAAGCTCTATTTGTATGTATATATTTTTTGTAGAATAGGTCGGCGTTTGACCACCAACTCGCCTGATGCTAAGCGACGTTGTGGTCTAAGATGGAGCACGACGACCTATATGGTGCTTATTCACTCTAGCCTTGAAGTTTTGTAGAGCGAATGAGTCCAAGACGGCAGCTGAGTGAGGTGCTACAAGTGCGCTACTGTTCAGACCCGTCTTCGGGACTGTTACACCGGACTACATCCCGAAACACGACTAGGTCATTTCACGGCATGGCTTGGTCCGGTGGGTGGTAAATAGAATAAAAATAAAAAAAAATATGAAAATTCAGCTGCCTCTGGTTGCCTCTCTGGTAGTTATGGGGTCATTTTGCCGTCGTAGCTACTGGCGTAGCACGGTCTACGAAGCCATTGAAATAATTTAAGTTTTTATTTTCAGATACATCAATCAAATGCTCCTTTTCAAGATTGTTTATCTTTGATATGTAGGTTCAAGCTGATGGGAATACAAAGGAGAAACCTTAATAAGCATTAGGAACCTCACAGGAAAGCTTCGACACCACGTATAACGTAGATATAAGTGCTTTAGATAAACGAGTTTCTAATTTGTGTAAAAAGTTAGAGTCGTTTTGGAAAATAGTAAATAGAACTAAATTTAAATTATTATCAAAGTATGCAGATTGGTTGGCGATAGTCGAATTTGTTGATTCAATTAAATTACTATATTAATTTGATAACATAATTATAAGACTCTAAACATATATAAAACATAAAAAATCCAAATAAAATATGGAAATCAAAATCTTTCGTTTTATGTTCGTTCGTATGTATGCAATATGCATAAATATGCAATATGCAGACCATTTTCTATCAAAAAGTATTCTATAGTGTGCAGTAAGTAAAGTATGGAAAGAAAATTAAATTAAATAAAACAAGGCAAGATAATAAAAACACAATGAAAAATTAAAAGCGTAGTCTTATCTATTTATTTCTTATAAACTTAAAATATGGTAATTTAAAACTTACATAAAATCTAAATTATTGGACGCTTAACCAAAGCAAATTTTAACATAATAAAAATAACGAGCAAATACTTTATGTACAAATATTTTTTTTAAATAGTGAACAAATACATACATATGTACTCGACAACACTCTAGTGCTCACACTAAATAGGTAAACTGCTTTCAAATTTGACTTAAATTATTTGATTACATGAATAAACCTAAAAAAAGGTCTAAATGTACCAAAAAAATGTTGGTATCATATTTAAAATTCTTCATTTTGTATGACTGTAGGAGGCTCTAGCGGGCATTCAGCCAGGCTGAAATGGTATTCATTCGATAGCCTAGATTTAGCTTATCGAAACTAGGTCACATGTATCCCCATTTCTCAATAAAAATCAACTTTTGAAAATGATACTAGTACACCGCCGTAAACTTCACTTGGCGTGGCTCATGTTTGGCGTCATGAAATACAAATCCCCGAGTTATCTGTACGAGAAGTTGTCCTGGAAATCGAGTCGTAATCCTAGTCGCCAATGCTCGACGCAGCTCACAGCACAGCGGCATTTTTCAGCCGCTTTTAGAGGTAGTTTCCGCTACGCTGCGTCAAAGTGTTTGAACAACATTCCGCCACCAATTAGGAACCTGCAAAATTTAAACGGTTTTAGGCATACACTTAAGAAATTTATGTTTGAACATCAAAAGAGCCAAGAACTTTAAGGAAATGACACTAGTGCCATCTAAGAATAATTTAAACCACTCACACTCACCATAATAATCACCTGCATTTCAGAATTTCTCATTATTTGTCCTTCTGTGTAATTTTATATACATTTATATTCATTCAATTCAATTATATATTATGTTCAGTACTACGCTATGTTTATGTTGTTATGGTTGTTGCTCGTAGTCGTAGTCCATGCAGCTCTTGCTCGTGCGTGACGTCACCTGCCGGTCGGAACGGAAGACCAGCGCTGGTTGGACACAACCAGCACCATGCTGAGTTGCGGCCGGTTTGTGGCTAAAAGCCAAGTTTCCACCTTTTTTTAGTTAAGTTTTTTTTGTCTGTATTCTGTGTGTTTTTTGCCACAAATAAATTATTGTTTATTGTCTATTATTGTCCAAAACTGAAAGTTATGTTGCCACTGTAAGCGTAGGTCGTCCGTGATTCGCCAGCAGCCAACTTGGGTCATACAATTTTTTTCTACTTCGGAATTGCAGGCATCGATTTCCTTCTGGTTTTGAGCTTCAGCCAGGTCGAGTTTCCTATTATTTTGTAGTTATTGTTTCATAAAATTAAAAGCTGTATCAAACTTTGCCGTCTAAGATTAGTTTATTTAAAAATATGGTGAGCCATTTCAGGTTCAGTGAATTATTTAGCCAGGTTCTTTCAGGATTTTTCAGATAGTTTAGAGGATAGATAAAGATAGTTTCAGATAGTTTTGCTGGCCGTCACACTGGTCGAAATCCACCGCGGTATCTGATTTTGGTGACAATTTTCAAATACTTCATTTCGTATGACCGTTGGAGGCTCTAGCGAGCAGCCGTGATTCGCCAGCAGCCAACTTGGGTCATAAAATTTTTCTCTACCTCGGAAGTTCAGGCATCGATTTTCGATTTTTTAGGATTTTGAGCTCAAGCCAGGTTAAGTTTCTTATTAGTTTGTAGCTAGATATACAAAAATTTATAAAAATTTAAACCTAAAAAACCTTTTCCGTCCAAGGGTAGTTTATTTAAGAATATGCTGGTTAGAAAAAAATTTCATAGAGCCATTTCAGGTTCAATGCCAATATAGCCATGTTCTTTCAGGATTTTTCAGATAGTTAGTCAGTAGAGGGTTACTGATGCTATGGCGTAGCATAAAACCCCTTGCTAGCCGTCACACTGGTCGAAATCCACTGCGGTATCTGATTTTGGTGACAATTTTCAAATACTTCATTTCGTATGACCGTTGGAGACTCTAGCGGCAGTTTAACCAGGCTGAAATGGAACTAATTCGATAGCCTAGACATTATGCTAGCGTGCCTGAAAATTTCGTTGGCCTCCTAAGCGTAGGGCGGTCTTGATTCGCAAGCAGCTTTTTAAATATGATACCAACATTTTTCTTTACTGTCTTTTCTTTTTTGGTGTCTTTATTGTATAGTATTGATATTTATTAAGGTATAGATAATCAATTTATATCGGATTTCAGTGAACAAAGGGTCCTAATTGCTTTGGCAAAAAAGTCTCTCTAATTTGATCGGATTATTTGGCTGCTAAAGTTGGCTGCCAACTTCACACCGGTGGTCAGAGCAGGGTAGATCGTATAAAGAGCAAGACCAAACACACCAATAAAAGGCAACATCACCTATTCTTAGGTCTTCGCCGGACGATATTCAGTCCCAAATGTGACAGGGGGAGAGCCTGCCGCCATGCATCGGGCTCCAGTCGTGTAGCAGATGACATACAATACGCACATATGTTGGCACGATGAACAAATTGGTGCGTGCCGTCGGGTTTCAAACCGCTCCCTTTGACTTGCGAGGCAGGCCTTCTCCAACCAGGCTTTCATCGCTTGTCTATTATATGTCTATTAATCTGTGATGTCGCTATTGTGCATCCAGCGCAAGAAAACGCCATTTGTAATTTTAGTGTCTCTTTAACTTTGACACCAAGTTCGACGTGCTCCAGAAAATATAAAAAATGAATGTGATAGCGAAAGTCTCTTTATTTATTTAATTATTTATTTTAAAATGTAACTTACGGACTAATAAACCCAATCATTACATTAATAACAGCTTATGTCTAACAATACATTTTAATAATATAAATATGCACTAATAACACAGAAATTGAAATAAAATATTCTTACAAAAAAAAAAAACGAAAATAAAATTTGAAAAAAAACTAAACGAGAAACAAAAAACAAACTGAAACAATTAAACAATATGAAAATCGCAAATTTTTTTATTCGTTCGGGTTTCAAAGAATAACAAATTAATATATTTAGATTTTATGGTCATCCCACGGGAACACTACATTTTTACGGGATCAAAAAATGTGTTTATAAATCGTTTATATGTTTTAGACGCATTTCTTATCCCACGGGAACAGTTACATTTTCCGGGATTAAAAGTATGCCTATATACTAATCAAGGGTGTCAGCTACTTCCATACTGAATTTTGAAAATTACTTAGATCCTAATTAGCGGTTATTCGTTTTGTAAATATTACTTAAGATCATAAATAATAACACAATTTAATCGAAAAATCATAATTTATTGTATACTCTTTTGTAATAATTTTTTTAAGCATGCTAGTAATAAAAACAAAACATTAAAAAAAATACTAGATTTTTATGACGCTTAAATCTAACTCGGAACTACTAACTCGTGAACGGAAGCCGGTAGATTGTACCACGGATATTCTTGAACTATGTATAACTGTTTCTAAAGCATATTCTCTAAATTTTTCCAAATCAATATTCAATCCTGATGATAAAGCTTGTAAAATAATGGAGAAACGATCAATCATGTTTTTTTTAAACCTGTGATTTCAGCTGAAATTTCAGGTTATATGAAAAAAAAATCTGACAGTATTGCCGTCGTTCGATGTCCCGCTTCCGCCACTTTGTGGTTTGTCCACGATTAAGCCTAACCTAGACCTAAATTGGTTTTGTATACGCAATTTTCTGTCTTTTAACAATGTTTTATCTTTTTCCGACCTAACCTGCCATTTTTTGATGTCAGTCATGAAAGAGAGATTAAGAAAATATTCGAAGAAACGGATCCATGAATGCAGGGGCGATAAACCAAACATAAATCTACTTTTCTCGCATTGTTTTCGAAAACAGTGATCAATATCGTTCATTTCTTTTGAAGTAGCTTCACAAATACTCGTATAACGTCGACAGCTTGAGGTTTCAGTTAAGGCACTGCATATTTTACCATCCACCATAGTTAGCTGTAAATAATGCTCAATTAAAAAAACGCCTGGCACAATCGTACTCTCGTCGTTCGCGCTTGTATATGTCGCAGTATTTTTGAGTGAATCAACAAATTCGACTATCGCCAACCAATCTGCATACTTTGATAATAATTTAAATTTAGTTCTATTTACTATAAAATAAAAATAGAAAATAAAAACTTTGATTATTTCAATGGCTTCGTAGACCGTGCTACGCCAGTAGCTACGACGGCAAAATGACCCCATAACTACCAGAGACGCAACCAGAGGCAGCTGAATTTTTTTTATATTTATTTTTTTATTCTATTTACCACCCACCGGACCAAGCCATGCCGTGAAATTACCTAGTCGTGTTTCGGGATGTAGTCCGGTGTAACCGTTCCGAAGACGGGTCTGAGCAGTAGCGCACTTGTAGCGCCTCACTCAACTGCCGTTTTTGTACTTCGTCACTCTACAGAACTTCTTAAAGTTCTGTTCTAGACTCTAGCCTTGGCTAGAGTGAATAAGCACCATATAGGTCGTCGTGCTCCATCTTAGACCACAACGTTGCTTAGCATCAGGTGAGTTGGTGGTCAAACCCCGACCTATTCTACAAAAAATATATATTTACAAATAGAGCTTACTTAATTACTTTTTATATAGTGTGAATGATGGCCTGTGCCAGCCAACTTTTGTAAGTCGATGATTAATCAATACGCGACCAAAATATTTTAAAATAATATCTGCGGAATAGCACGTAAATATTGCAATTATGAAACAAAAATGCGTAATATATAACAGGTAACCAAATACATACCTTGTTCTTGGAATTCCATCATACAAATACCGGAAACAAACAACTGAATTCTGAGAAATGCTTCCGTCAAATACCAAAGTAATAATTAATAAGTCACCGATAACGACAAGTTACAATGATGCACATGCACTCACTTCAAAGGTAAAAAAATATAGGATCGCTAAACTATTTATAATGGGTGGTTAAATTGTAAGGGCCGATGTTGAATGTGAACCACACCTAAACGCCAAGTTTTTTTCCGAATTTTATTTGAGATTTCTCTATTTCAGACTTACTCAATTTGAACCATGGAGAGATACACAATCCAACAACGTGTTAAAGTTATCCAGACTTATTATGAAAATGGGCGTTCAAATCAAAATGCAAATCGTGCACTTCGTGATTTTTTTGGTCAATTTGGTCGTCCAAATGTGCGTACAATCGCAAAAATCGTGGAAAAATTCGAGCAAACCGGGTCTGTAGAAGATGTGAGAACACCAGTGCATGCTCGTACAGCTCGTACTGCAGAAAATATTGCTGCTGTTCGCGATAGTGTGGCTGAAGAGCCGTCCACCTCAACTCGTCGTCGTGCCCAACAATTGCACCTCTCACGCTCGTCGTTGATGAACATTATGCATAAAGACTTGCATTTACACGCTTACAAGGTGCAATTGGCTCAAGAACTAAAGCCTCTTGACCATTCCAAACGTCGTGAATGGGCAGAATGGTGGCAAGAAATGGCAACAGTGGATGATCAATTTTCGAAGAAAATCATCTTCAGTGATGAGGCACATTTTCACCTCAGTGGATTCGTCAATAAACAGAATTGCCGCATTTGGGCGAATGAGAATCCAAAAGTGATTGTCGAAAAACCAATGCACCCACAAAGAGTGACTGTTTGGTGCGGTTTATGGGCTGGCGGCATCATCGGGCCGTATTTTTTCCAAAATGAGGCAGGTCAGGCAGTTACTGTGAATGGTGTTCGCTATCAAAAAAAAAAAAATAGATTTTGGGCTTGAAATTGTAAATTTTGCATTGGATATTAAAGATAATAGTGCGTTTACAGTGCAAGAGTGTTATCTGTGAAAACGGAGCTGAATTCAGAAAGATTTGCTGCGACCGGAACATCATCCCGAATTCAAAATATTTGACGGGAACGACTTTACGAAGAGGATATAAGACGGTCAGTGCGATTACGCCAGCTAAACGTGTTTTGCTTAATAAACAAATCGTGAACAAATCGATTAATCTACTACGCTTAAAACTAACTACAATTAGCTGGAATTTTTACTAGCGCCATCTAGCGTCCGCTAGCAAACTGAGTTGGCTGTAGTTGAATTAGAGCCATCTAGCGTCCGGTAGCGAACTGAGACCAACACAAGGTTCTAATATTCATCGAGATTTATTTTAAAAACAATTTGAGCAGTTTCAATGAATAAGTGTGGAGGATGCGGAAAATTTTTGTCAGGTGGCGCCACTTGTTCAAAATGCAAGGGTGTGTTTCACAGGCAATGCGTTAATTTGACTCCTAACCAAAGTCTTAAGAGCTGGCTATGCCCGTGCTGTGTAGCGGGGGCACCACGGAAAGATAATACCAACACGCCTGTTAAAGAACTGACCGAGCTGCGGACCGAAGACTCACCTCAGCTAAATGACTTCACTGACAGCGAACAGCACCGGGACCCCTTGCTGGAAGAGATACGGGCTCTTAGAAGAGAAATGAACTGCTTCAGAAATGACTTCGGGAGCTTTCGTGAGGAGGTGCGCGACGAGCTGAAGGACCTGAGGTCTATTTATGGGAATTGCAGCATCAGAATGGACGGCTTCGATGAGCGACTAGACAAGCAGGAGTCCAGACTTTTGGCGCTGGAAGAAGCCATCAAGGAAACACAGGATCTCAAACTGCAATTTCATTACCTAAAACAGGAAATGCAAGTCAGAGACCAGGTAACCCTACTAAATGACATTGAAATA
The DNA here is from genome assembly GCA_911728515.1 of Peribatodes rhomboidaria. Lineage (NCBI taxonomy): Eukaryota > Metazoa > Arthropoda > Insecta > Lepidoptera > Geometridae > Peribatodes > Peribatodes rhomboidaria. Next base: position 11,709,353 of record OU452192.1, read on the forward strand.
AGCGGTGTAACGGAACACAGCGGGGAAAGTGTCATGCACATTACATGCTTATTAATGAGCAAGATCGGCGTTGGAGTGGATAAGCGAGACATCGTGGAGGCTCGCCGAATGGGACCCGTTCGTGCAGGAAATGACGACAAGCAGCGTCCGCGCCCCATTGTGTTCCGTGTAGCTCGACGTGCAGTGCGCGACGAAGTGCTACGCGGCGCGCGCGCCCGTCGCAACATCACGACAGCCGACCTCGAGTTGGCAGGGACGTCACGCCCGGTTTATATCAACGAGCGACTCACAAAAACCAATAGGTTGCTTTTCAACAAGGCTCGGTTATTGTGTAAGGAGCATGGATGGAAGTACTCCTGGACACGCGATGGGACGGTCCTCATCCGAGAGGCGGACGGAAAAAAGGCGTTTCGTATTCGCGGTGAAAACGATTTTGATAAACTGTTTAAGTAGGAAACTGCTGTTACACGAAATGTTTACACCTCTTTTATATTCTGTGGATTTACCGGACATTGATGAATTCTTCTCAGTATTCACTATCTTTATTGATTATCATTTTAATTTTTGTAAATATACTTTTCAGTATTGTGTTTTTGCTCTGTATTATAGCGTAAGTACTTGCCATCAATGCTATTATTTTAGGAATTTGGTTAATCTTTATTACTTTGTACAAAACGAATGTTTAGATACGGCACATACTATTCAAAACAGTTATTGTGATAGAAACCTAGAATCTATTTTATTAACATTTTATAAAACTAACATATTTAGTAGTAGTTACAATGCAAACATAAAATTACCTTTCAAAATCAGATTTATCACACACACACGCACAACACACTGTTCTACACACACTCACACTTTTCACACACTAACTGTAAAACCCTCTATAAGAGGCTCCTTAAACTCGGGCTTGTGCACTTTGACACGAACTGAATATGGATAGTACAACCCTTAAGAAGATCAGTCTGAAAATCGGTCTATTAAATGTTAGGTCATTAAACACAGGTAGGGATGAATTAGAGGCTACTATTATAACATATGGTCCTGATATATTGGCGCTTAACGAAACATGGATTCGGGACGGACAAGAAATAGTTGCGCCTGCCTTTCCAGGATATGTTTTTAAGCATAGGGCTCGGAAATCGAATAAGAGAGGAGGAGGCGTCGGTTTTTATCTCCGAAAAGGTTTGCGTGCACGCGTGCGCGCGCACCCAGACTCACAGCTGGAACAGATGTGGCTAGAACTGACACTGCCCGGCGCACGTATGGCAGTAGGCACAGCCTATAGGCCAGAAAGCGTCAAGCTGACGACGGCCTTGGACGATCTAAATGAGTCATTAAACGCCTGTGCCAGCTGCGAATACATTTGTGTATTAACTGATTTCAATGTTGACTTGCTTTCTTCTGATAGTTACAAATCGAGAGAACTGTTAACTTTCTGTTCATTATTGAGTCTTGATCAAATTGTTACTGAACCTACTAGAAAGACTGACGAATCAGAAAGCTTGCTAGACTTGATTATAACTAATGTACCTCAAAGATGTAAAAAAGTAACAGTCGTGCACAACACATGTCTTAGTGATCATGCATTGGTATTAGGCGAGTTTAATATTAGGAAACCCAAACCAGTGGCTCGATTTATTGAAAATCGTGCACTCCAAAACATCAATGAGGTATTATTTAACAACGACTTGAAATCCATTCCATGGAATAATATTTTGGATCTGCCTAATATTGATGACATGGTCGCGAAATTTAACGAGCAGCTTACTAGCCTTTTTGATAGACACGCACCTATAAAACGTAAACGAGTGAAGGAGGCTCCTAAACCTTGGCTGACCGATACGATCAGGCTTATGATGGCCCTTCGGGACAAAGCACTTATAAAAGCACATGCTAAGAAGTCTCCGTCATCTAAAGCGTACTACAAAAGCCTTAAAAATTTAGTGGTAGGCGCTTTAGAAAGGGAAAAGAAGGCGTTTTTTACTCATTACGTTAATAAAAATCTAAAGCAGCCCAAAAAAATGTGGAAATATATAAACAATATTAATATACTAAATAAAAACGTAACATTGATTCCAGATAACTTGAATGACCCTAACTCTATTAACAAACATTTTTTGACAATTCCTGGTGACGGAAACATAGATATAGATACTCTACAGTTTTATAAAACAAATAAAGCAAGTTCTAATGTGTTTTCGTTGGAGCCTGCATCTCCGGAAAGTATTGGCAAAATTATTTTGAATATAGAGACGAACGCTATAGGGCATGATAGTATTAACGCGGACATGGTGAAGCTCACCCTCTCTGAAACACTACCAGCAATCACAGCGATCATAAACCGCTCTATCGAACTAAACACCTTCCCAAAGTCTTGGAAACGGGCACTTGTGAGACCAATACCTAAGTCACAGTCAGTAGAACAACTTAAAGATTTACGACCAATAAGTATTCTCCCTGTGATATCGAAGGTTCTAGAGAAGGTGGTACTTATTCAATTAGAAAAATATGTGCACACAGCAAATATAATCCCTTCATACCAGTCAGGATTTCGGAAGGGGCATGGCACGGAGACTGCCCTTTTGCAAGTGACTGATGACCTAATAGCAGCTTCAGACTCAGGACTAAGTAGTGCTTTAGTATTGCTTGACTTCTCACGTGCTTTCGACTGTCTTAATCCGAATATGCTCCTGGGAAAGCTTTCTTACTATGGGTTTTCTCAAGACACTTGTTCCATTCTTATTTGACAAATAGAGATCAATATGTAGAGACAGAGTCCCGCAATGGTATTAAAACTAGATCTAGTGTGAATGAATTAAGTAGGGGAGTGCCACAGGGATCTATTCTGAGTCCAATACTGTTCTCTATATTTACAGCTGATTTGCCTAATCATATTAAAAAGTGTAAGTACCATTTATATGCGGATGATACTCAAATATATTATTCTTTCAAAGCAGATGACACGCAGGAAGCAATGATTACTATGAATAGTGAATTAAATGAGATTTATAGATGGGCCGAAAGAAATTCGCTGATATTAAACCCCTCCAAATCGAAAATGCTTATTTTGGGGACAAAGAAGCAAATTGGCAACGTTAATTCCCATTGTCCAGAACTGTCCATAAACGGAGAAGTAATTCCAATCGAAACTAAAGCTAGGAATCTGGGCCTTATTCTTGACAATGAAATGAGGTTTGTTAAGCATGTCAGCGAAAAAATCCGAACAGCCTTCTATAAACTTAAGGTACTCTATAGTATTAGGAATCATATTACGGAAGATGTAAGGATTTTGTTGTGTGATCTTTTGGTGTTGTCTCCATTTAACTACTGCAGTGTTGTATATGGACCGAGGCTCTATGCTAAAACAGAAAATGCAATTCAAAGAGTACAGAATGCTTGCGCAAGATTCTGTTTTAGTATACCAAGAAGGGAACATGTCACCCCTTTCCTGGTTAAAAGAAACATACTTAATATGAAGGCCAGGAGAGAACTTCACCTAGCCTGTACAACTCAAAAGGTTTTATGGAACAAAAACCCTGAGTATCTTTTTGAAAAGCTAACATGGATGAAAGATACTCACTCTCATAAAACTCGCTCGCAGTACCTAAATGCTTTGAAAATACCTCAACACAAGACCGCTGGATTTAAGGGTTGCTTTAAATATAGTGCGTCTAAAATCTGGAACAATATCCCGCCTCCCATGAGGATAAAGATCAGTTCAAATCTTTTTAGGGTCAAATACAAAAATCTTCTACAACAACGATCCAAAAAAATGTTTGAAGCAACCTTTAAATAAAGCAACATATACACCCCATCTATCCAACCATTCAACAAACACCCCCTTGCCTCATCCAAACCCATCACACCCTCCATTATACAAACATGCACGCTATTACCCACACTCCACACTCACTTTCACTCCCTCACACACACATACACACACACACACACACACACACACACACACACACACACACATGCACACACTCACCCCCACATTTACTTTCACAATAAGTCTGATGATGAAGTCTTTTTTCTTTTTCTTTTCTTTATTTTTTGTATCGATTGCTCCATACCACTTCAGTGTAATTTAATTTATGGTGCCGCTTATTACTAATTTTTCCGCTCAACCAACACCTCGAGCAATGGAGTAAGCTGAAAACCAGCTCTGTGCAAACAAGTGCAAACTTGTTTGCACAGTACAACGCTGAGCTTACTCCTATTGCCAAACACTTCTATCTGTCTAAACTTATATAATCTGTAATAGTATAAAGTGTATAATTGAATTATGTTGTGTTTGTCAATAAACTATTTTTATTCTTATTCTTATTCTTATTCTATCGTGAGATGATAACGAACTTTTTATGGCCCGAATTGGAAGATATGGATGTGGACGATATGTGGTTTCAGCAGGACGGTGCCACTTGCCACACAGCTAACGAAACAATGGCTCTTTTGCGCAACAAATTCAATGGCCGTGTTATCTCACGTAATGGCGATGTCAATTGGCCGCCAAGATCATGTGATTTGACACCGTTGGACTTTTTCTTTGGGGTTATTTGAAAGAAAAGGTGTACGTCGATAAGCCAGCAACAATTCAAGAGCTAAAGGATGAGATAATTCGGCACATTAACGGCATAGAACCTCCATTATGCCTCAGGGTCATCGAAAATTTGGACCATCGGATGGAGGTGTGCCGCCGTGGTCGCGGCGCCCATTTGGCCGATATTTTATTCCATACATAATTGAGTAATACCAATATATCATAATAAAATAAAATTACAATAATTTCCTAAATAGTTTGTGTTTTATTCAAAATCAACATCGGCCCTTGAAGTTTAACCACCCATTACCTATGGCTAGTTTGTTTATCGAACTGCCTAGTTATCATTGTCTTTGTGCAATTTTAGAGATTGTTTTTTTTTAATTTTGTCCTATGAACGGAACCACCGTGCGGTGCTCTGGCCTTATTTGTCTTAAAATGTTCATGCTACGTTTTTATGCATCTTCAAGAAAATACTGCTTGGTGGTACAGAACCGCGCCAGTCCGACTCACACTTGGCCGATTACTTTTTGGACTGCTTGAAAACTTTTTAGGAGTGAAAATGAGAGGAGAAAATGTCGGACGGGTTAGTCTGGCAAGACTGAGAGAGAAATTCCTGCGTGCCAAAAATATACTAAAAGGTACCATTCTCCACCCTGCCCTGCAGAACTGCGAAGCAGGATGTAGCTTACACACCATCCTGCATATTATCCTGCACGTAATCCTGCCATCCTGTCTATCAAGGCGGATAGACGACAACACTCGGCATCCTGCATGAAGAGGCAATGACGTGCAGGATGTACGGGAAGTATACTAGGCAGGATAGTGAATGGCTACCTTTATCTACTCATGATTAAAACTCTAAAATATACTTTCATTAAGTTTACTTAATAGTTTAAAATTAAATGAAATTTAATTGAATTAGAATATGTGAGTATCCCTTAGCTGATTGTGTCAGTGCGCGCCACTGGCGCTTTATACATTCCCGTGGTCTTTTTTTTTTTTTTTTTTATTTATTTGGGTAAACAAACAATGACACAATGCGTATATTAAATAAAGTAGCCTTAATACTATGTTATACTAATTGTGGCACCAGCACCGCTTACCACAGTTCTGTACCTTAGAGGTATACAATAGTAACTCCAATTTCTTTGAAATTACTTTTAATGCACTTTTAGAGTCGCAAGAATCGGCTCTATACAGTGGTATAAAGCATTAAGTCCTACAGCGCCTGTGAAGACAAATACCCAATAGTATATAACATTAAATCCTCATATCATTACAAGGTACAGGACCTCAAATGATGTTAAGATTGTTTACCTCTAAACACAGCGCGACTTAATGTTGTTCATTGGATGGACTGATGGACATAATGTTCTTTACCTCTGAACGAAATGCGACGCGAGTGACAGTCAGTGCCTGCGGCGTCGCTGCTACTGTGCGTTTGGTTTTAAAATATTGCCTAAATTTGTAAAAATCTCATCTTTTCTCGTGGAAAATACTGTGTAATTTAGTAAATGCCGGAGAACAATATGACACTACTGTTGAACATGGTAAGTACTATTAAATTGACTTTTTAACGAAATATCATTGAGAAAACTAACTGAGAGGTAAATAATAGTATCTCCTGTCCATTTCTTATGGCATTGATCTTTATAACTGTGCATTAAGGTACTTTATTCAATGACAAAAATAAAGTAGGAACTTTGATGAAATTTAAAAATTTGGCAAAAACAAGCAAGTAAGTTCGTATAGGCCGAGTGGCTAGCCCTGGTGTCAGAGTTTCTAGGCCGCTCGAAGGCTTCTGACATCTCTGGTCTGTAGGTGTAAGGTGTTCTTTTCTTCACCTTTTTTTTTTATTTTTTACCTTGGGAAAATCTTTTATGGATACCACCAACAGCCCGGGTGCGGGCACAGACTGGTTATGTGGGAATCCCGCCACTGACGGCCTACCCACTAAAAACCCAAGGGTGTTCCACCTCGGCGCATAATGTCGGGGCTAAGAGGACTATCGTACTCTTCCGCGGCCCCGACAGCGCTAGCCCTTTCGGGCACCTCCTCGAGCTTACGCTCTCTTCCCCTCGATGACGATGTATCGAACACCAGACACATCGTCATCATCCACCTCCTCGGGGACCTATTTGCCCGTGGGCGCCAGACGGCACCCGTGTCTAGGCGCCCATGGTCCCCATGCGACGGGTCAGATGAGTGGCCCCGCCGCCTGCCACTTCGGCCGCAGAGGATAGGGAGAGCGGCAACGATACACCAACACGCCTCTTCCTCTGCGGCCCCACCGCGTCCGCCATCAAACGGTAGCGACCCGGTTTGGGCCGCGGAAGGTAGGGAAAGTGGCAACGACACATCAACAGTCTTCTCCCGCCGCGGCCCCCAGCCTTCGGTTGCAGTGTTGCACATGCGACACTGCACCCCGCCTCAGTTGTGGGTCTGCCCATACAGACCCACACCCTACTTAGGCCGCTTCCATGTGGGCTTTGGAGCTAAAAGCCCCAAGAAGCGGCCCCACCTCGGATTCCTCTTGGCTTCACCGTGGTTGCCGAAGCCACGGCTACTGAGCCCCCCCGCCACGACAAGGCGGGAACCCTCGGGGAAGTGCTACAGAACACCTAGCCTAACCTAACCTAACCTTTTCTTTTTTTGTGTCCCAGGGAAAACCTTTTATAGGTACCACCCTGCCCCGGGGGGAGCAGTGTGGTGATGTGGGAGTCTCCGCCCTAGTGGCGGCATACCCATTAAATACCCTGGGGGTGTTCCTCCTTTGCGCCATTAGTCAGGGCCACGGGTGCGCTCCCGAATTCTTCCGCAGCCCCAGCAGCGTTGGTCTCCGAAGACCTCTCTCGGGGAGACCTCTCTTTTGTTCCATTCGCCCTTCATAACAATGTGTGGAAACACCTCACAAACATCGTGCACCTCGGGGCAATTCTCTAATCAGGCGACGGGCCCCCCCGAGCCTGCCACCCAGAGTTCCCCATTACGGAGGCATTCGGCGCTCATGCGCCAATCGCCTGCGTCCGATCTTCTTTTGCGCATAGGGTGGCTTGACGCGTCAGTCTCCCTAATGCGCTCCGCCACTTCCTTGCGTTCTACGACGTCTTCGCAGAAGTCCCGAACGGCATTCCAGTCCGACTCACTGTTGGTCAAAGCCAAAACTACGGCTGCCAGTGATACGTCGGCTCCAATTTCCGCCACTAATTAGAAGCGCTGGCTGTCCCACATCACCCATGCCTCTAGCGTGTGTTGCGCCGTGTCTTCGGCGCCATCACACTGGTGACAAGGCTCTCTTCCGGCTATCCTAAACAGGTATCGGCCAAAACAGCCATGACCATGTCAGGACATGTCAGGATTTGAACGAGCTTGAAAGAGAAGACCCCATGCTTACATTCAACCCATTCTTTTAGAACGGGTCGGACTTTTAGAACGTGTTATCACCTCAGGGGGAGGAAAATCTCCCCTGGATCGTGCATCCGACAATTGGCGGTAAAAGTGAGCCAGCATTTGTGCATCCAGATCCCACGGTGGGGTACCAGCCAGAACGCAAGCCACCTCGTACGATACCGTGCGATATGCTCGGGTCACTCTGAGTGCCATAAACCGCTGCGGTCTCCGCAGGAGCTTTACGTTATGAGCACTCAGAGCGTCCGCCCATATTGGGGCCCCATACAGTGCCATCGATCGTAGAGGCGGCGACAAACGACGTTTGGCCCTCCCATGTTTGGAAGTAAACTTCCTAGCGCCGATGCAGCTCTCGTGAGCCTAGGAACAAGTTGTTTAAAGTGCTCCTGGAAGTTCCATCGGCTGTCAAAGATGAGTCCTAGGTACTTCATCGTCGACCCGACGCTGATTGGAACACCGCTCACAACTAGTTCTGCTCCAGCAAGGGGCGCTTTCCGAGGCCCGTGAAAGCATACGGCCTCGGACTTGTTAAGGGCCACCTTTAGCCCCAGACGCCGAATACGACTCACTCACCTGAGCCGTGCCGGCGGTTGCTAGTATCGATGACTCCCTATAGTTCTGGCCATAAGCCAAAACCAGGGTGTCATCCGCATAGCATACCACTTCGACCCCGCTCAAGTTGCCACCTCGGAGTACCCAGTCATAGCCGAGATTCCACAGGACTGGCCCCAAGACCGAGGCCTGCGGAACCCCTCATGACATTACTACAAGAATCTTCCATGTGCTGATGTTCCGGATTTGCCCGAGGACTCCGACTGAATTAAGTATTGTTTTACCAGTGACTGAAAATAAAATATTTTTCAAATTCTTAATTTTTTTCTTAATGATGTATGTATGTAAATTTTAATAACGATACCTGTTTATGCTAGAACCCCCTCTTATTGCATTGATTTTATTTTCAATCTACATTTTTACTCCTTCTAAAAATGTGTACGTTTGGCTCATACTGTTCTATATCATTGAGGCAAAAATTTTTTTTTAGAAGTAAAAGGTCTCAAGTCCATCAAATCAAATAATAAATGTATTTATCGTGCTCGTGTGTAATTCATAATAATTCACTCTATTAATCATGAAATATGCAGTAAAGTTTATTCCAATAGCTTTGAATTAACTACCTAAAAATTTCATTCCAAATTTCACTCCGCACTATTTTGATTATCCTGTAAAGTTTTTGTTTTGGCACATAATGTTGTATCCCTCTGAGGTACAGAGTTTACTTATTGAAACACTAATAATTAGGGATCAAGAGGTAGATAGTAAGATACAGTAGTAGTAGTAAGTAGTAGATAGTAAGTAGTCTCATATTTATTTGGACTTGCTATGACAATAGTTCAATTAATTTGTTTTTAAACTTACTGGGTCGTGTTGCCGCAATATCCAGCGAGTTGAAATTTTTATTAAATGAATGAACCATCCGATACAGCGGAGAGCGTTTACCGGCGTTAGTACGGCAACGTGAAGTTGCGAATATTTGGCATGGCCTGCGGCAATGCGTTCCAGTAGGTATTCTATAACACATTTTATTTATTATAGGTATACAATCATATCTGTTATGACACAAGTCATAGAGTAACATAGCTTCAAGTTGTTTGCGTCTTGATTCAAGTTTAAGATATCCGTATTTATTTAATAACTTCTCATATGGTAAACGAGTACGATAACATTTATAATGCATGCAGCGTAAAAATTTTTTTTGGACACTTTCAAGGGCGATGTTATATTTATTATAAAATGGGTTCCAAATTGACACAGCATATTCTAATTGAGAACGAATCAAGGATTTGTAAAGATATAGATAAGTGGCAGGACGTGTAAATTTTGCAGCAGATCGCATAACGAAACCATACATTTTGAATGCTTTACTAATTATATTATCAATGTGAGTGTCTAAATGTAATTTATTATCCAATGTGACTCCAAGGTCTCTTATTTTTTCAACAGTATCAAGTCGTTCACCACATAGACTGTAGGAAAATTTACTTTTTTGAAGTTTTTTTGTAAATGTAACGGTTTTGCATTTATTAATACTAAGGCTAAGTTTGTTATTGTGACAGTATGTGGTGAAGCGGTTGAGATCCTGTTGAAATTTGTCGTGATCTGAGGAACTGTCTATAATGTGAAAGATTTTTAAATCATCAGCGTAAAGTAAGAAATCACAAAACTCGAAACACTTATCGATGTCATTAATAAGAAGGATAAAAAGAAGGGGGCCTAGTATTGAGCCCTGGGGGACCCCAGAGGTGACAGGTATGTATCCTGACTCGTGCCCGTTGATAACGACTTTTTGAATACGATTAGAGATATAAGATTTGAACCAGCGCCAAAGGTCGCCTCTAATACCGTGGAAAGCAAGCTTCTCAAGTAAGATTTTATGATCCACCCTGTCAAATGCTTTTCGAAAGTCTGTATATACACTATCAATTTGTTTTTTGTTGTCTAGACCTTCAAACAGGTAGGATGTGTATATTAAAAGATTTGTTGTTGTGGATCGACGTTTTACAAAACCATGTTGTTGTGGTAAAATAATATTGTGTAATGATGGGTATATGACATTATGAACTAATCTTTCGAAAAGCTTTGAAAGAGTGGGTAAAATAGAGATAGGGCGATAGTTTTCAACATTGGATTTATCTCCACTTTTGAAAACTGGCACTATACGCGCCGACTTCCAAATTGTCGGAAAGACCCCTTGTTTAAGGCATAAATTTAGTCTCATAAATTAAATTAAAAAAGCATAAAAAAATTAAAAAGCATAAATTTAGGTCTTAGTCACAATAGTCCCCGCCGCGCGCGCTGGTACGTATATGTATATCTACCAGTGGTGCAACTTCCGGGTTTTTGCCGTGTTATCACCTGATAAACAGGACCATCTAGTTCAGGCAAAATTATTTTATTGTTACTAAAAAACGTTTGTATCTAATAATTTTTATCTTTACCATGTAGTTTTTGAAATAAAATGTACTCGTATTATTATTATTTATCCTACTAATGTTATAAACGCGAAAGTTTGTATGTATGGATGGATGGATGTTTCTTACTCTTTCACGTAAAAACTACTGAATGGAATGGAATGAAACTTTACTTATACATCAGAATAAAACATAAGCTAGGTACAATTTATAAAGATATTGTGTGAATTGTCCAAAATATGACGATATCAAGTAAGTAGGAAAAGATCTACCATCTGCGAGCTATTCTGGCGTGCGCTGGAAAAACCGCTAGAGTTACACATGTGTAATGTATGATGGAAATATTCATCTTAAATAGTCGGACACAAAACAGTCCACCGCGGTATATATCTATATCTTATTTGTAAGGCATATGCATAAATATGCAATATGTAGACCATTTTCTATTAAAAGGTATTCTATAGTGTGCAGTAAGTAAAGTATGGAAAGAAAATTAAATTAAATAAAACGAGGCAAGATAATAAAACCACAATGAAAAATTAAAAACGTAGTCTTATCTATTTATTTCTTATAATATATCATCATTTATGTCTATTTTAACTCAAAACTATAAATATGGTAATTTAAATAATATTTACATAAGAATTGTTAATGTTTTTCAAAATTCCGCTAAGAAAAGTGCCTGTTTTCGCTCTGGTGGACATTCTAAAAAGAAACAAGTAACAGGTTGTAACTATCATGTTAGTGCTAGCCTCGCTAATGCTAGAACTTATTTTAAGTGTTGGGTTCTCGCCTCGTTCTCGTCATCTGGTGAGATTTACACAAATATGTCTAATTCGCGTAGACTATTCAAAAGTAAATTAAAATGGTGCCAAGCTAATGAAGAAAAGATAAAAATGGATATATTAGCGACCCATAGACGTAATAAAAATTTCATAAAATTTTGGAATTCTACTAAAAGCCTAAATCAAAAAAAGGCTCTGCCTTTGACGGTCGACGGCTTGCAGGACTCAATAGAAATTGCAAACTTATTCTCAAAAAAATTCAAGATCCAGCCCGAGTTGCACGAGAGTGTGACTGTGGTATCTCCGACCAACCACATCTGTGGCTCTGACTATGTACAATTTAGCGCTAAAGATGTGGCTAAAGCTGTCCGTAGCACGTAGGCACGGCAAGTCGCCAGGGCATGACGGCTTAAGCCTCGAGCACATTCTGAGCGCGGGGGATCTTGTCTATACTAAACTATGTGAACTGTACAACCTATGCATAAAGTATACGTTTCTACCTAATAGCGTCATGAAAACGATTGTAGTACCGATTGTAAAGAATAAGACAGGTAATTTAGGTTGTACAGCCAATTATAGACCCATTTCGCTAGGTACCGTTATCGGAAAAATATTTGAAAGGCTTTTGCAGCCTTTACTGGTGAACAACATTTGTATTAATGACGCTCAGTTTGGTTTCCGTCCAAAATTATCAACTGATTTGGCTATTTTTTGTTTAAAGCACACCGTGAGTTATTACATTACACGCGAAACTTCAGTCTATGCCTGCTTCCTGGACCTGAGTCGCGCATTTGACCTGGTGAATTATAACATTCTCTGGGACAAATTGTCTGCGTCTCGGGTCCCGGCGGAAGTCACTGGTATATTTAAATACTGGTACGGAAACCAAACTAACGTAGTGAGATGGGGCGACACGACATCCAGTGAATATAGACTGGACTGCGGGGTCCTCCAAGGGGGGCTAACATCTCCGGCCCTTTTTTATTTATACATAAATGGCCTGATAGAGGAGCTGAGCGGCACCAAAATCGGATGCCAGGCACGCTAAGCATAATGTCTAGGCTATCAAATTATATAGTACCATTTCAGCCTGGTTAAACAGCCGCTAGAGTCTCCAACGGTCATACGAAATGAAGTATTTGAAAATTGTCACCAAAATCAGATACCGCGGTGGATTTCGATCAGTGCGACGGCCAGCAAGGGGATAAATGCTATGCCGTGGTATGCCGTAGTAATCCTCAAAACTATCTGAAAAATCCTGGAAGAACCTGGCTAAATAATTCACTGAACCTGAAATGGCTCAGCATATTTTTAAATAAACTAACCTTAGACGGCAAAGTTTGATACAGCTTTTAATTTTTATGAAACAATATATATCTAGCTACAAAATAATAGGAAACTCGACCTGGCTGAAGCTCAAAACCAGAAGGAAATTGATGCCTGAAATTCCGAAGTAGAAAAAAATTGTCTGACCCAAGTTGGCTGCTGGCGAATCGCGGACGACCTACGCTTACAGTGGCAATATAACTTTCAGTTTCGATAAGCTAAATATCTAGGCTATCGAATGAATACCATTTCAGCCTGGCTGAATGCCCGCTAGAGCCTCCAACGGTCATACAAAATAAAGAATATTAAAAATGACAACAAAATTTTTTGGTTTATTTAGACCTTTTTTTAGTTTATTCATGTAATCAAATAATTTAAGTCAAATTTGAAAGCAGTTTACCAATTTAGTGTGAGCACTAGAGTGTTGTCGAGTACATATGTATGTATTTGTTCACTATTTTAATAAATTATTTGTACATAATGTATTTATTCGTTATTTTTATTATGTTAAAATTTGCTTTGGTTAAGCGTCCAATACTTTAGATTTTTATGTAAGTTTTAAATTACTTACCATATTTAAAGTTTTGAGTTAAAATAGATATAAATGATGATATATTATAAGAAATAGATAGATAAGACTACGTTTTTAATTTTTCATTGTGGTTTTATTATCTTGCCTCGTTTTATTTAATTTTATTTTATTTCCATACTTTACTTACTGCACACTATAGAATACCTTTTAATAGAAAATGGTCTGCATATTGCATATTTATGCATAGTTATGCTTATTGCATACATACGAACGATTATAAAACGAAAGATTTTGATTTCCATATTTTATTTCGAATTTTTATATTTTATATCTATTTGGATTGTTATAATTATGTTATCAAATTAATATAGTAATTGAATTTACTTTCGTAGCTATTATATGCAATATTCCAAAATTCTTGTTCTTAAGTTTCTCATCCGTCATTCAATTACAATTATTTTCTACCGTTACGCTCTGCCAAATGAGAGGCTCTGTTAGTTTGAATTTAGGTTAGGTTAGTGTCTCCTCCCCCGAATATAACCCCTCCGAGGGTTTCCGCCTTGTCGTGGCGAAGGGGCTCAGTAGCCGTGGCCTCGGCAACCACGAATAAGCAAAGAGTAATCCGAGGTGAAGCCGCTTCTTGGAGCTTTGCGCCCAAAGCCCATTTGGAAGCGGCCTAAGTAGGATGTGGGTCTGTATATGCAGACCTACAACTGAGGCGGGCTGCAGTGCTGTATGGCTAAATAAAGGCTGGGGGCCGCCGAGGAAGGGGAGTGTCGGTGGGTCATTGCTGCTCCTCTTATCCTCTGCGGCCGAAGTGGCAGGCGAAGTTGGTCCCAGAGGAGGTAGATGATGGCGATCTGTCTGGTGTTCGACACATCATCATCGAGAGTGAGAGAGAGAGTGCAAGCTTAGAGAGGTCCCATAAGGGCTGCCGCTGTCGGGGCCGCGAATAAGTGCGATAACGGTGTTACGGTGTCACCGTAGCCGACATTTTGCGCCGAGATAGATTTTACTTCAGTTTTTGTCAGTGGCGGGATTTCCACATAATCACTCTGTCCCCGCACCCGGGCTGTTGGTTGTATTCAGATAGAATTTTCCCTAGGTAAACAAAACAGTGAAAAAACGTAGTTGGGTTAGAATAGTTACGTTAGCAGACGATGTGAAAATAATAATTTCCTCATCATCTTGGTGTGCCTCGCAAATATTTTTAAAATTTTTAAGTTTTTTAAAATCAAACGTGTTTTTTACTAGTAAGATTAATAACTAGGTGCTTTACCAAACGGAAAAAATTTGGTTCATATAAGTTCAAGTTTCATAAAACGGCCAGGCTGTATTAAACTTATCCGTGTAAGGGTAGTTTATTTAACGATATGAAGGCTCAAAAAAATGAAAAAAAAAATGATAAACTCATTTCAGGTTCAGTGAATGATTTAGCCAGATTCTTACAGGATTTTTCAGATAGTTTAGAGGGTGACTGACGCTATAGCATAACATCCATCCCCTTGCTATTTTAAAAATTACACCAAAATTTTTTTGGTGTATTTATACCTTTTTTAGGTTTATTCATGTAATCAAATAATTTAAGCCAAATTTGAAAGCAGTTTACCTATTTAGTGTGAGCACTAGAGTGTCGTCGAGTGCATTATTTAGTCAGGTTCTTTCAGGATTTTCAGATAGGTTAGAGGGTTACTGATGCCACGGCATAGCATTTATCCCCTTGCTAGCCGTCGCACTGGTCGAAATCCACCGCGGTATCTGACTTTGGTGACAATTTTCAAATACTTCATTTTATAAGACCGTTGGAGGCTCTAGCGGGCATTCAGCCAGGCTAAAATGGTTTTGATTCGATAGCCTAGACATTTAGCTTATCGAAACTGAAAGACATATTGCCACTGTAAGCGTAGGTCGTCAGTGATTCGCCAGCAGCCAACTTGGGTCTGACTATTTTTTGCTACTTCGGAATTTCAGGCATCGATTTTCTTGTGGCTTTGAGATTCAGCCAGGTTGAATTTCCTATTATTGTAAAGCTTACTATGTATAATTTTATAAAAGCTAAAAGCTGTATCAAACTTTGCCGTCTAAGGGTAGTTTATTTAAGAATAAGCTGGTTAGAAAAAAAGTTGAAATATTTTATAGAGTCATTTCTGGTTCAGTGAATTATTTAGCCAGGTTCTTTCAGGATTTTTCAGATAGTTTAGAGGGTTACTGATGCTATGGCATAGCATTTATCTCCTTGCTAGCCGTCGCACTGGTCGGAATCAACCGCGGTATCTGATTTTGGTGTAAATTTTCAAATACATCATTTCGTATGACCGTTGGAGGCTCTAGCGGCAGTTTAACCAAGCTGAAATGGTACTAATTCGATAGCCTAGACATTTTGCTTAGCGCACCTGAAAATTTCGTTATTTTCGTTTCGCCTAAGCGTAGGGCGGTCTTGATTCGCAAGCAGCCAACATTTGTCCTAAAATGTTTCTTTACTATCATTTTATTTTTTTGGTGTGTTTATTGTATAGTCTTGATAATTACTAAGGTTATCTAGATAATCAATTTATATCGGATTTCAGTGAACAAAGGGTCCTAATTGCTTTGGCAAGAAAATATCTCTAATTTGGTCGAATTATTTGGCTGCTAAAGTTGGCTGCCAACTTCACACCGGTGCTCTGACCTTATTTGTCTTAAAATGTTCATGCTACGTGTTCATGCATCTTCAAAAAAATACTGCTTGGTGGTACAGAACCGCGCCAGTCCGACTCACACTTGGCCGATTACTTTTTGGACTGCTTGAAAACTTTTTTGCAGTGAAAATGAGAGGAGAAAATGTCGGATGGGTTAGTCTGGCAAGACTGAGAGAGAAATTCCTGCGTGCCAAAAATATACTAAAAGGCACCATTATCTACCCTGACCTGCAGAACTGCGAAGCAGGATGTAGCTTTCACACCATTCTGCCTATTATCCTGCACGTAATTCTGCCATCCAGTCTATCAAGGTGGATAGACGCGTCGTTGCTAGACGCGATACAGGATACGACAACACTCGCCATCCTGCGTGAAGCGTAAATGACGTCCAGGATGTACGGGAAGGATACTAGGCAGGATAGTGAATGGTTATCTTTAACTACTCATGATTAAAACACAAAAATATACTTTCATTAAGTTTATTTAATAATTTAAATTAAAATAAAAAATTTAATTGAATTAGAATATGTGAGTATCCCTTTGCTGATTGTGTCAGTGCGCGCCACTGGCGCTTTATATATTCCCGTGGTCTTTGTTTGTTTGTGTGTTTAGCAGGGCGTTTTCTGCACTTAGCCAGGCTGCTGCAGGCCTCCGGGAGTGACGATGGGGATTTAAGAAATTGAGTTCGGTGTTCTGCCACGCTCCTGCACTCCATGAGCACGTGCCGTGGCGTTTCTTCTGCCTCCATGCATCCCCTGCACAGAGGGCTGTCGGTCACACCAATGTTAAAAAGGTGTTTGTTTAGGGAGCAGTGACCAGTTACAGTACCTATAACTTTGCGGGTTTGGTCCCTGTTTAGTCGGATGAGGTTGCGTGCAAATCTTTTTGATGTCACGGGAACGGCATCTTTAGTTTGCCTGCAGCCCTCAGTGTTTGTCCATTCTGTAAAGTGGTTCACTTCAGATTTGTGGCGCAGCCATGTTTTTGCCTGGGCCAGGGGTATAGGCATTAGTGATTCCGGTCCGTATACTATTCTTTCCGATCCCCTTCTGGCCAGCAAATCTGCTGCGTTATTACCTGTTGAGTTACTGTGCCCTTTAATCCATTGCAAAGTTACTTTATTTTTGTTTGCAATGTACTGGAGTGCATTGTGACACTCCATAATAAAAGCAGAGTTAATGGTGTTGTTTTGTAGAGCTTGCAGTACGGATGCACTGTCTGAGATAATCCTTATATCAAGGTCTCCGACATCTCTGGTTGCAACTGACTGTGCTGCTCTGGTGATGCCAATGCATTCTGCTTGGAAGATTGTATTTAGTTTGTCTAACGTGGTCGATATTTCTATGTTTAAGTCATTTGAGAAGACACCCGCTCCGGTCCCTTGTGCTGTCTTGGAGCCTTCTGTATATACCCTAACTTCTTTGATACCAGAGCGATCTTTTGCTTCTGCATTAAGTCGGATATTGTATCTTCTGTCGAAGACATGCTGACATGGTATTCTGTCCATGGGTGCCCCAAGGAGTAGTATTTCCTTTAGGATCTCCTTCATGGATTCTGTGTGTGTTGTTACTATGTCGTGTTTCCATAGACCATTTGTTTTTAGTCTTAGGGCGTCTGTCCTAGCCTCATCCTGAATAACCAGATGCAACATTCAAGCGCCACTGGCGCTTTATATATTCCCGTGCTCTTAGTCACAATAGTCTCCGCCGCGCGCGCTGGTACATATATGTATATCTACCAGTGGTGCAACTTCCGGGTTTTTGCCGTGTTATCGCCTGACAAACAGGAATATCTAGTGCAGGCAAAATTATTTTATTGTTACTAAAAAATGTTTGTATCTAATAATTTTTATCTTTACCATGTAGTTTTTGAAATAAAATGTACTCGTATTATTATTATTTATCCTACTAATGTTATAAACGCGAAAGTTTGTATGTATGGATGGATGGGTGTTTCTTACTCTTTCACGTAAAAACTACTGAATGGAATTAAATGAAACTTTACTTATACATTCTGATGTATAAGTAAAGTTTCATTCTGATAAAACATTCAGTATGGAAGTAGCTGACACCCTTGATTAAAACATAGACATACTTTTAGTCCCGGAAAATGTAACTATTCCCGTGGGATAAAAAATTCGTCTAAAACGTATAAACCACTAGGTGAAGATTTACATTTTTGATTTTTTAAACACATTTTTTGATCCCGTAAAAATGTAGTGTTCTCGTGGGATGAGCAAGAAATCTGAATAAATTAATTTGTTATTCTTTCAAACCCGAACGAATAAACAGTTTTTCTTTTAAATTCAGGTAGCTGACTCTGGATTAATACATTGGCTACTTTTATCCCTTAAAATGTAGTGTTCCCGTGGCATGAGCAAGCATTACTTTTAATATCTTAGATGCGAAAGTTTGGATGGATATTTGTGAGTCAATCACGCCAGAATGGCTGAACGGATCTGCATAAAATTTGACACAGATATAGATGACGTCCTGGACATAGGCTACTTTTTATTCAAGGCTGAGGAGCTCAAACTCCCCCCCCCCCCTCTCAAAAATACAATTCACACTCTACAATAGTCAAAATTTCCGTTTTAAATTGTGATTTTTTGTTTACCTAGCCTGATACCTTCTATTACCTTCAGCTTCATCTAGCCGGCTAACCAAAAGCCTCCGTGAAGTAAATGCAAGCTGCGGTGTCGTTTGAGCTGTGTAAAACCGCACGCCACTGGCAGTATACCCCCTAAAAACCTTAAAAACCCTAGGGTATTCCACCTCGGCGCAAAATATCGGAGCTACGGGAAAGCTCTCATAGACGACCACGGCCCCCGGAGCGCTAGCCCCTCTGGGCACCTCCCCGAACACCAGACACATCGTCATCATCATCTACCTTGTGAGTGAGCGCCAGACATCCTAACTAATATTATAAACGCGAAAGTGAGTTTGTTCGTTTCTTTGTTTGTAACGCTTTCACGTCTCAACTACTCAACCGATCGTCTTGGAATTTTGCATACACGTTGTCTGGGGCACAGATAAGGACATAGGGTACTTTTAATCTCGAAAAAATGAACAGTTCCTGTGGGACCGCGGGTGAAACCGCGTTGCGCAGCTAGTTATTAAGAGGGCCGCGACGCTCTGAAATTTCTATACAAACGCGCTACTCATATTTCCTGAGAACCATTTGTCAGATTATGACGAAATTTAGCAAGTACAATTACATTAACAATATCTCCGCCCCTATGTTCTTGGTCTTTTTTAAAAAAACGTTCTCAAGCGAAAATAGAGCTATGAAAAATATCCGCATTTATAAGGGGTCACTTTTGACTGATTTATTCAATAGGTAGACAAAGCAAATCAAAAATTCCATTACATACGGAGGTTGTCTACATCATTAGAATCCATAATACAAGGGAAATTCTTAGCTACTTAAGAATGATTAAAGAAGTGCAATAGTCATAAAAAAATTGAAATTGCACTTTGTCACTCTGTAGGTAAGTTTAGAGGCTCGTCAGTATCATTACTCGCTCTCTTCGCTCGTCTTCTTCTTCTAGACGAAATGGCTATAGAATACCTCAAGCCAATGCGAAGTTAGTCTAGGTCGCCTAGGTCGAAGTAAGATAGGTCGCCGGACTTTTAAATAAAACAACAAAAGTTTAAGGTTATACTTGTCATGTATTTATTCTTTGGCATAGATTACAATATTCTTAAAGTAAGAAGGCGAATATAAAGCTGCCTTTTAATTTTTACAACTATTTGCTTCATTTTAGTCCAACTTGGAAGCACCTTAACATGTCTAATTGGCTCAATTCACAACAAGATGGACAATCGCAATGTTTTTCTAAAAACGAGTTCTCTTGTTGTGAATCGTGCTTAATCTTCTTTAAAGAGTATTTTGATTTGAATTAAATAAAAAAAATACAAATTTATACACAAAACAGTCTATTTTTGTACAAATATTCTTTTAAAATTAAAAAATAAACACAAACCAACACACAACCAAGTTAAAAATTTACAAAAAAAAAAAAAAAAAAAAAAAAAAATTTCTTAAAATAATAATACAATTTGTTCTGAATACTTACAATCTAGTGGCACACTAGGAGTTTGTTCCTAGAAAATATAATAATCGTAGTTCAGACTCGCAAGAAAACTTGGAGACATTTGGCTACTTGCACGGAATATAAGAATTGCCTAAATTCTTTCTTAACTAGTTTAATCTACTCCTAGCGAAATATTCGCTTATCGGGCACATAAAATGCGTCTCTTATGGAATGACATAAGATTCGTGCAAGAACATTTTGGTAGGAGTTGCCTAGGAGTATTTTAAACTAGTTAAACAAGGACTTAAGCAGTTCTTAGCAATGCGAGTGGTCAATTGACTTGCAAGCAAATTCATACCAACTGCACTATGGCGGCAACAGCAAATCTTTGATTTTGGTAGCTTTTGCACTGGCTGTCAAAGTGCAATAATAAACTAGATTTTCTTGCAAGTCTAAACTCCACGTCATAGGTAAAGGCCTATTCAGATTTGTGCGATATTAACCGTTCGGAGTTTGCTGACATGCGACACAGGCTACAGGTTGCTTCTTCCAAATTGCTTTCAAAATTTCAACTTAATATTTGAAATAAATTGAACGATTTGTTATTGTCGCTTCGGACCGCAGCGGCAAATACCGCTTGCGTGTGAATAGACCTTTATGATTTAATTTTGCTTCTATCAAGCATTATATGCATTTAAGGCAAATGTAGTATAATTATTTTAATAGTATTCATAATTTTTATTTTTGAAAATATGATTTTCATGAGATTCTAATTTTAAGAGGAGGGTTAAAGTTTACGATTAATTTTTAATATTAATTTCAAATTTGTTTGAATCTTGAGTTTTGATCTTTTTTGTGTCGTTCCACTCAGTCCCTCCAAGGCTCCATTTTCCTTTATAATTCCGATCCGTTTCCGATCGGACCAAACTTTTTTTTAAACCTTAATGTTTCAGTGCAAATTGAGTCAATGTCACCATCAACACTATATCGTACAATCTAATACAATTAACATTGCTCGAATAATATTTGGCCACAAATTTTAAGTACTTAACTTCCTTAAATATTGTATAAGTAATCTTCACGTTGCAAATGCGTCTGCACCCTTAACATGATTTTGATGGTTACGAAAACTTTTTTAGTTTTCGTTTCGTTTGGCTTCATACATTTCAATGAAGCGCCCCTGGCGGAAACATTAAGGAACTAGGTTAAATGTGTGGAGCAAAACGAAAACGAAAAAAGTTTTCGTTTTTTCGCGAAAAGAATACCAGTTTGTTAAATTTCTTTTTCTACTCAAACGGTTGAAGGAATCGTAACGAATTTTGGCTAGTAAAATGCGCATGTGGAAGATGGACATACCTTTTCGAAATAGAAGTAGATGAACAACCTACGAGTCAAATTTCAATACAAATCTGTTGAGCCGTTTCAGTTTGGAAAAGTAACAAACACTCACTCACAAACTTTCCCATTTTTCTCCAACACTACCGGGAATTTAGTTTTTATATACTATACGTCATGATATTCAGGTTCTGAACTGACTTTGACTTTGAAAATAGATGGCGTGGCAATCTGTCAACAACATCTGTCAAATTTGACAGCATCTTTGAGAACTATCCATAAAAGTTGTCGTGACTTACAGATCGTGACGCTATTTAGTCTATTTTAGTCAACGCGACAACAATATGTCGACTCTTTTTATCGAGACAGACGTATAGCCACATAGCCTTGTCTCGTTCTCACACGACAAAAAGTGACGAGAAGAATTTTGAATGTTGTCGCGCGCGCACGCTATGCCTGCTGGAATGTATGACACATGTCAAAACGATAAACTGCTTTTTTTTTTTAAACTGACGTGGTTGTGGTTGTTATTTCCACTAATACTCAATTTACTGTAGTATGGAGCGGGCGACAGCCGTATTTATTTATTTTAATCGCGTTTATTGTTAATTTTACAAATTATTGATGGTTTTGTATTTTAGAAGAAAGATGATAGCCTAGTTGGAGAAGGCCTGCTTCTCAAGCCAGAGGGAGCGGGTTCGAACCCAGCCGACGGCACGCACCAATTTGTTCATTGTGTGAACATATGTGCGTATTGTATGTCATCTGCTACATGACTGGAACCCGGTGTATGGTGACAGGCTCGCCCCCTGTCACATAAAGATCGCCGAATGCGGTTGAAACTATAGTCGGAATAATTGACTAAATCGTACGTGAGTAATTCCCGTTTCATAAATTTTAATGTGTGAAAACCACGTCAGTTTCCATAATATTATTGTAATAATTTGTACATTGCGACAAATTTCAAGGGTAAAAAAAAAACAATTTATCTAATGTCACGCGCACCATCCTACAGTAAAAATAGTATAGTTTTTCAAAACATTGGGTTCTTCAAAAGGCTGTTAACACAGTCCTTATAGGTCGACAACGTATCTGTGATGCCCTTAGTATTGCAGGTATCCATAGACGACGGCGCTTACCATCAGGCGGCCCGTTCGCTTGTTTGCCAACTACGGCATAAAAAATGAAGAAGAAAAGTTGATCGTTGACGCGACATCCCCCACACTCCCGCGCGTCATCGTGTCCCGTGCAGGCTTTAATACTGACGGAGCTATTGCAGGTAGCTCGGCGCAGTGTGAGAGGGGCCTTAGTCCGGGAGCCAGTGTCGCGCCGTCCACAGCAGGCCGTAGTAGCCGGAGTGCTGAGTGTTCGAGCTCGACTGAAAGTGTTAACATCGTACTGTGAGTTTTAAGAGGGCCGCGACGCTCTGAATTGTCCATACAAACGCGCTACACAAATTTCTTGAAAACAATTTGTCAGATTATAATGAAATTTGGCATGTACAATTAAATTAACAATATCTCCGCCTCTATGTTCTTGGTTTTTTTTTTAAAACGTTCTCAAGCGAAAATAGAGCTATGAAAAGTATCCGCATTTTTAAGGGGTCACTTTTGACTGATTTATTCAATAGGTAGACAAAGCAAATCAAAAATTCCATTACAATAGGGAGGTTGTCTACATCATTAGCTGTTAAATGAATCCATAATACAAGGGAAATTCTTAGCTACTTAATAATGATTACAGAAGTGCAAAAGTCATAAAAGAATTGAAATTGCACTTTGATACTCTGTAGGTAACTTTAGAGGCTCCTCAGTATCATTACTCGCTCTCTTCGCTCGTCTTCTTCTTCTAGACGAAATGGCTATAGAATACCTTAAGCCAATGCGAAGTTAGTCTAAAGTGGTCGCCGGACCCTTAACTTTAAAGTTTTTTAAATTAAATGCGAAGCCCTAAATATGTTTGAAAATGCAATGGAAATCGGGTCAGCAGTAAAAAATATTCGAGCAAATAAGTATCATTATAAGAACTGGTAGCTCTGTGAGTTGTACACCTCGCTGCCGATGTCTGTCCTCTCTACTTGTCGCATTCCTCAACTAATTCTCGTGATATTTTGCGCGCAGGTTCGGTAATTTTACTGATCGACTCAGTCATGGAAGTTCATGCGGAGATATGATTGTTTAAAAATAATGAGAGATACAGAGACAGAATGCGAAGAAAATACTATGGCTTTTTACCTGTCTACGCAAGAAAAAGCAGAAATATAAACATGGATAAGGTTACATTTTTAACTGGCTTTTTTAATCTCTCTTTATACCTTTATCTTGCATTACATAGCTCTCTCCCGTTTCCCCCCCTTCCCTCCATTATTTATTTATATTAAGGAAAATCAACAGCTGAAACATCTTACTACTAACTTATAGCATTAGAGAGCTAATTATAGATTTTCACGATCAGTGACAGCATTAGCAACTATAGTTATGAATATATAGCACCATATCTCTCTCCCCCCCCCCCCCCCCCCCCCGCTCACCTGCACGGGTGCGTATCTCTGCAGCAGCGGGCGGTACCCGCAGCCGAAGGAGACCAGCATGGGCGGCTCCCCCGCGCCCCGCGCCGCCAGCGGGGCCAGCACCCGCACCTGCGCACGGGCACGCGTCAACACACAACTACATACAAGCTCACTGACGGCTGTGAAGTCAGGCGCGAGACGCTGCGCAGGAGCGACACGAAGGTATGCGCAGATGCGTCAGAGAGGCAAGACGCTGCAGTCTCGCTTGCGACGCACTTCACAGCCGACATTAAGGTTCTTTAATTCCACGATTATCTACCCACACCTCAGATCAACCTAGAGAATAAGATAGTTCACGGCGTATGATTTAGGTGAAGCCTAAATCCATCCAAAAACTACGCTACTGTCGTATATGTACACAACAGGCACACATTGACGCAAAAAAACTACGCGACTCGCTTGTTCACTCTTACCTCGACTTTATGTTGGTTTATGGTATAATTTCGTGTACATAAATATACACAGTGCATTATAAAAGTGTGAATAGGACTACATTTTGAAGTTCTTTTTGAAAATTGTGCAGTTTTTGACAAGTCAATTTTGAAAAAGCCGTAACATAAAACTCTTACAAATATGTGCAGTTTCAGAATATTAAATCTTCTAAGGTTGTATATTGGAACGGAAATGGCTAACGTAGACATGGCATGGCAACATTACCACGCACACACGTTTATTTATTTATTTTATTTATTTATTTATTTAAGCACACAAAACAGAATACAATCATAATTAGAAAAATATATAGAACAAAATGGTTTGGTTCTAGACCATATTCCTAAACATGTGCACATAGCATGAACAAAAAGAACGTTTAAAAAGAAGTGGCTTCAGCGAGATATAACGCAGTGTTCCATCTTTTCCTCTAGGTTGATCTGAGACCCACACACACATTTACTCAAGTCGCTTCATTTAGAGTTGAAAGCAGTTAATCATAATTGATGATAAAATGGGATCGGGGCTTAGAATTTTTTTTTTGCCGTTTTTATTGTTATTAATCGTAATAAGAACACAAATAAGAATAAGTGGCTTGGTTAAACTTTAGGGAACTAATCTGGCTATTTTACAACCGAAAAAATTGTGGTGTAACCGCTGAAAATTTAAAGAATTACGTGTAAACAGTTTTTTTAAGAAGAAACTTTTTGTGATTTTTTTTAGGCACGGTATTACAGCAGTCAAGTTTGATATAAAGAATTGTGATGATCAGGTACAAAAAATACAGCTAGCAGAAGATAAAACGAACTAAAGTTTAACCGAAGTACAAATTTGAAAATCAGTCTCATTTTGGAAAAAGAAAATCAGAAAAAGCGTGCTTCTCTAACCTTTTCAGTGGTAACAACACGTTTTTTTTTTCGATTATTAAATAGCACGATTAGTTCTCTAAAATGTAACCAAGCAATCAATTTTATTCGTGTCCCTGCTACGATAAATAGTCGCCACACTCCTAATCCAAAAATAAATAATAATAAATAAATTCGGGACACTTCAAAACACGGTCGCCTGACCCCAAACTAAGCAAAGCTTGTACTATGGCTGCCAGAGACTGATATACATACTTAGATATTTTTAAATACATACTTAAATACATAATAACACCCAGACATAGAACAAACATAAATGTTCATCGCATAAATGTTTGCCCTAGGTGGGAATCGAACCCACGCCCCCAAGCTCAGAAGGCAGGTTCACTACCAACTGAGCCACCGAGGCAGCAAAAAAAAAAAGCCAAAAAAACAAGGTCTAGCATCCAGCAAACACGCAATGACGTCATCGTCACCCGTCTCCTTCGAGCGTGTCGTGGACGAGTTATTGCGGCGCTGCTCGAGCACCGAGTGACGTGGCCGCGTGTCGCCGGACGCCGCAGCTGGCGGAGTGTAGGAGCACACAGTGCACTCACAGGACCACACACAGACACAACCACACAGTGCACTCACGTCGGCCTCGTAGGGCCGGAAGACGGAGAGCGGGCGCAGCGCGGCGTCCGCCACCACCACGCAGCCCCACGCCGTGCCCGCGAACACCAGCCCGCCCGCGCAGCACAGCGCCGTCACCTGACGCACACAAACAGCTTTTACTTACATGGCTGTCAGTTGTTACACTATACAATAGGTATTATCTTATATCTTTAAATGAGCAATTCTTGTATTTATATATATGACGGCGCGTGATATCATTGGATAAAGAAAATCAGTTTCCGAGTTGTTAATCGATAGTTTTAATCTGTGGTTTTTTTGACGATTAATCGATTTGTTTATGGTCATTTAGAGCGGTTAACACCGAATGGAGTTGCGTTTGGGATTTCGGGCGAACGTCATGTCTGTCAGTGAGTGGTTGACAGGACTGGGCTGAAAGCGGTCGCACGCAATGGTCATTCGTAAACCCATTACTCTAAATCGCCAATTACGAGTATCTTTGTGATCATTCACTAAATAAGTAGTCTCAAGTGACTGTATAATTAAAATAGTGAAAACCTACACTGCTGTCCCCTTATTTCAACGTTCCTGAAGTTTGACGCCGACCATAGATGCCCGTGATAGCGAGTTCACGGATCAGAAATCAGATACAACACCGCGGCCTACTAGATTTTCCCCGTCATCAAAAGTGGGATCAGATGCGACGGCGTGGCTCCTTCCCTACATTACTCCGACATATCTATCTATCTAGCATACTGTTTAAAACGAGAGGTTTTGTGTTATTTAGTAAAAGGCTTGCTGTTGGCCGACATCGGCACGAGTGGCGCGCGGGATAGGTATAATCCTAGTTGCCGCGTTAAGTTAAAATTATCAATTTATTATATACATTCTCTTAGATTGTGCGATGGTTAAAATGTTTTTACAGGACTGCGCAAGAAGGATGGTTATGTTTTTCGAGTGTATTATTTATATGTGTTTCTTGGACACGCCCTATAGCTTAAACAGCTTGATGTGTTTCAACATGTGAGGTGTCATTTGAATCGTCTTGATAGTGGGAGTGACATAGGGCATATAGGCATTTTACAGCCGAGTTTTTGTTTTAACAATGTTACTTGTTCGTTCTTTTACATTCTTCAGCTCGATCGAAAAAGATAAAACACTGTATTACTATTCCGAGGCTATACAACGTTTATTGCTAAAAGGGACTGTGTTTAAAATGCAGGTAGAACAATCGATATAATATAAGGAAGAAGCGGCACGAGACTAATTTCTTGTACACAGCGCGTGGACCAAATATACTCGTAACAACAAGCAAACGGACACTACACAGCTCTGTTGACAGTATTATGTTACGTGTATCAATAACAAAGATAGAGAGACGTACAAGAGACTATAGCGAGAACGAGACAACAATAGTTATCACTGTTGCGACTGGTTGCGTTTGTTTGTGACTACGGTGAATTGTGTGCAGCACATAATTTACGCAGTCTATTTTTAGGTTCTCGTTCCGAAGAGATCGCTCTTAAGCGATAAGATCGAGCTTTTGGGGGCTGAGCTACCCACGTCCATAGGAGTGTACTGTATTCTGATTCCCTGCACGTGGTCCCCGGGTAGTGCTAACCGGGTAACAAACTCTGGTGGGAGGCTTCGGCCGTGGCTAGTTACCACCCACCGGACCAAGCCATGCCGTGAAATGACCTAGTCGTGTTTCGGGATGTAGTCCGGTGTAACCGTTCCGAAGACGGGTCTGAGCAGTGGCGCAATTGTAGCGCCTCACTCAACTGCCGTCTTTGTACTTCTTCACTCTACAAAACTTCAAGGCTAGAGTGAATAAGTACCTTATAGGTCGTCGTGCTCCATCTTAGACCACAACGTCGTTTAACATCAGGCGAGTTGGTGATCAAACGCCGACCTATTCTCATAAAAAAAAAATCGCCCATTGCGCCTACATTGTTGAGTGTTTGTTTAGTTTTACGTTGTGTTTGGTGTCAGTAGAGAGTTTTCGTATAGTATTGTGTGTGAGTGAGTGAGTGGTCACCGTGCAGCGCTCGGGCCCGGGCCCGCGGTCCAGCGCGATGGACTGCAGGCTCTCGGAGCAGGGCACCAGCTTGCTGCAGTCCAGCCGCGCCGTCTGCTGCTTGCTGGCGGCGCTCCACTGGTACACGCACGTGCCTGCAACACGGACACTCAAACTCACTCTAAATGGTTTTACTCAATTGGGTTTATGACAGTTTTTGGCGGAAACCGAAAAGATGGTGTCGTGATTTTGTATTATTTTCTAAACATTGTGATTCTTCGAGTGTTAAAGTGTAAGAATTGTGGATTATTAACCTTTGCCGGTTCGTCAACGTGCACGAGTGTGGGCAAATGATACAAACATTAAGAAATGCTACTTTTCGTGTTCTCTACAAAACTTCACTTAAAGTTTCAGTAAAGTATCCACGGCTTTACTGAAATGGGAAAAGAAGACGGATTCATCTCATGTTTCATCACTCTCTCCTCTATCATCATCTTAGATTTAGCAACTCATGTGAGTAAAACTGTTATGGATGACAAGGCGGTATGGCCATGTTGGATTTAGCCTGCTCTACGGCCAAAACAAAAAAAAAGAATCAATTGGGTATCGAAGATACACTTATGAACGTCAAAGTTACAAAAATGACTCTACCTGTAAGAGCTAGAAATATGTAGAAAAGAAGAAGAGAAAAGAACTAGAAATCTATGAGAACATACGGGTTATTATCATTAGTTCGATTGTCGTAGAACACTAGGTTCTATATTCTCAGTAGCTGCTGCACTCCGCGGTTTGACGGCAGGCAGATGCAAAAGCAGGTCACAAGTAAAAAATATAAACAGTAAACTAAACAGCTACTACGGAATCCATCGCCCTTGTTTGGAAAAAAGAGCAACTACACAGAAGAATAGGCAAGAAACTGAGGGACACTCTGCCTACTGTAAAAAAACACCGCAGGCCGCAAGCAGGTCCTAACAGTGCGAAATATGGTCGATTATTACCTTCGTTTGAGAAATAAAGATTATTATGAAAAGCGCCATCTAGTTTTGTTTCCTTTGACTCACTATCAGTATTTTCACTATTTCATTTTTTTTGAATAAAAATAGCGCCAAACAAGCAGACGGCCCGCTGATGGTAAACGGTAACCGCAGCCTATCGACACCTGCAACACTAGCTGTTGTAACACAGATGCTGCTGATGCGTTGCCAGTCTGAAAATAATTGCAGACACCCTTTCTAAAGCGCTTTTATTTGTTACTGTTTTACGACTAAGCCACAAGGAAGGTCCCCGGCCTTCTATTCCCAGTCCCAAGCCTCCAATCCCCAGTCTGCAGTCCCCGGCCACCGATCCTCGTCCTCCGATCTCCAGCCCCCAGCCCCCAGCCCCCAGCCCCCGTCCCCGGCACATACCAGGGTGCGTGTACCCGAACACGTGTCGTTCGTAGGCGAGCCGCGCCACCCTCCCGGCGGCCGGCACGCAGTCGGCGCTGCTCACGCCGCTCGCGCTCACGCTGTACGCACACAGGGACTCGCCGCCCGCCCACACGCTGTACCTGCGGGACCAACATACACGGCTCACTGTCTGGACGCTTAGACACGCACCGACCTAACATACATGAGCTCATTGTCTGAATCATCCTTATCCTTACCTATTAAAAAATCCAAAAGGAAACCCCGTCTGTCTGTTTGTTAGCTTTTCTCGTCTAAACAGCTAAACAGATCTTGATAAAATTTGATAATCAGTTACAGTATTTCACGATGAAGGTTTTCGGATACAATTTTCTCAATAAACGCGAACGAAATCGCGGGTAACAGCCACTTGAGATACAATATCTACAGAGTCACAAACGTGCAATAAAAATGTCCGCACCAAAATTCAGCGCACGCTACGCATTGCAGAGGTGTGGAACTCGTCACCTGCATCTAATTTCCCACCCGAGTACACTCCTGGGATGTTCAAGAGAAAAGTGAATTGGTATCTCCTAGGAAAGTGTTACACTTTCGATATCGTTGTCACTCCCCATCAGGCGAGTCTGTGGTCAAACGTATTCGTAATTCGATGTAAAAAAATCCATGCTTAATCATAATGTTTTTATTCCATCCAAAGGTTGTCTGGAAGGGATCGCTCTTAAGCGATAAGACCGCCCATTGCGCCTTTATTTTTGAGTGTTTAGTTTAGATTTATTTGTATTTGGTGTCAATAAAGAGTTTTTGTATTGTATTGTATTGTAAAAAAAATAATCTCGAACAAAAAACCGCAGCCTATAACATATTTAAACTCCGTGCAGAGAAGCGCATGCGAATTTCCGTCGCAGTGTGATATTCTAAGGCAGCACTCACCCGTCAGTTTGCGGCACAGCCACGAGGCAGCAGAGCTCGGTGGCGGTGCCGAGCTCGGTCAGCACGAACGTGCTCTCGGCGCCGGGACGCTCTGACGTCACCAGGAACAACCTGCGAGGAACACAAGTTCACTTGTGTGAGATAGTTGACAGACTGTAAAAAGACAACAGCATAACACAACATTTCTTGACGCCTTTCCACGGAAGAGGCTGGCAAATATGTATTAGAATACCCACAATTCGCCAGACGATGTTCAGTTCTAAATGTGACAGAGGGCGAGCCTGTCGCTATACGCCGGGCTCCAGTTAGAAGCCAACAGCAAAATGCAAAAAACACAAACAATTGAATTTTGAACCTCCTTCTCTTTGGTGGAACGTGACACTTCTAATGCGACTTTCAACAAGGTTGCGTTAAACGTTTAACGCTTCTGGGGAGGGGGAATAGAAGGAGACGAAGCGAGAGTGAATACAAGGCACTCGAACGCACGCGCGTAGTATACTGTTACAGGCCAGCGCGAGCGTTAGCAACGAGTACCGTGTAATGTTATAACGCAAGAGGGAGAGAGAAAGAAAGATACACACAAGTTTCACTTCTTCCGCGCGGAGGGACTCCACGCACTACTTTGTTAATGTAATGAGGGCGCGTGCACAGTTACCTGCCGCAGGTGAGCGCGACGGCGACGCGGCGGATGTCGGCGAGCGGCTCGAGCGCGGCCAGCGCGCACGCGGCGCCGCCCACCAGCTCCTGGATGCGCACCGTCCACAGCAGCGCGCACGACGACGCTCTGCACGGACACACACAACACTATTCACAATATTCGTGAAATATTCGTAAATTGGAATCCCCTCACCGAGAATGTAATTGTGTAGATCCTTAAAATGGCAGGAATGTGAGATTAGTGTTATCTTTTTAACTACTAGTATACAGGTAAACATAGAAACCTGTCAGGCAGTTTCTTCCTAAAAAGGTTTGTTTCTCAATAAATGCCCTTGGTGGGCGGTATGTTAAAGCGTAATATAATGCGGATAATATAATTTCG
This sequence comes from Peribatodes rhomboidaria, assembly GCA_911728515.1. Lineage (NCBI taxonomy): Eukaryota > Metazoa > Arthropoda > Insecta > Lepidoptera > Geometridae > Peribatodes > Peribatodes rhomboidaria. Next base: position 11,740,845 of record OU452192.1, read on the forward strand.
ATGAATTGAGGTAAAATTATAATTGGTAATGTTGAAGCCCCGCCCCCGCGTCCCCCGCGTCCCCCCGCGCCCCCCGCACTCACGAGTAGACGGCGAGGCGTCCTGCGGAGTCTCCGACCCACACGCGGTTGCCGACGCGGCACATCGCCGTCACCAGCACCGGGTCCGACTTATCTGCAACATGCAACATAATATATTGAAAACTGCTGTTTCACCAGCTGTCCAAAAGTAACTTTGTCTGTCTCTCTGTTTGTAGGCCTTTCGCGGCTGAACAGCTGGACGGATCTTGAAGAAATTTGAGGATTACTATATCAAGAGGAAGGTTTTGGGTAGTTTTTTCTGAATAAACGCGAACCAAGTCGTTAGTAACAGCTAACCAAGTAAAATACAAAACTAAACATTCAAACATAAGTTCAATGGGTGGTTTTGACGCTTAAAACCGATTTCTTTCAGACAACGTTAACTGTATAGATATAGGAGTGGAAGCGGTTACGGAACGGTTTAGGCGATAAGGTCGCCCTTGTACTGCCGAAAAATGTATTTTAGTTTTTAAGATTTTCATGTAGTTTTTGGTGTGCAATAAAGTAATATTGTATTGTATAGTTACCGGGCGGCGTCCTGACGGTGTGGTGGTGCGAGAAGCGCGTGCGGGAGGCGAGCAGCGCGTGCGCGCGCTCCGGCTCGCCGCCGCCGTACCACACCTCCCAGCCCGCGCCCAGCCCGTCTGGAACACGAGCCACTCACCTCCATATATACCAGCACACGACAACACGTATTTATCGCCACGCCTTTCCCCCGGGGGGGCTGGCAGAGGTGGAATACAACATTGCCGGACGATATTCAGTCATGTCACCTTACGCCGGGCTTCAGTCATGTAGCAGATGACATACAATACGCACATATGTTCACACAATGAACAAATTGGTGCGTGCCGTTGTACGTTGGCTGGGTTTGAACTCGCTCCCTCATGATTGACTTGAGAGGCGGGCCTTCGCCAACTAGGCTACCATCGCTTCTCAACACAATGATCCAAAAAAAAACAAAGTCTAGCATCCCGGAAGCCAGCACGTGATGACGTCACTTGTCATCGTCTCTTTCGAACTTGCTGTAAATAACATATTTCGGTCTTGCTTAGGCATCGATGGACGTCACTACGTGTTGCCCACGTGACAGTTTTTGACTCGGAATGCTGTACCTGGTGGAGTATATTATTGTACCATGGACAATACCACGCGGGCCGCGGCCCGGTCTCCCTCTAGAGAATTGTGGAAAGCGCCATCTAGTCCATGCGCTTCGAACTAAAACATCGAAAGTAACTCTGTCTGTCTGTTTAACTATATGTTTTTACTATGTTTTTGTTTATTTCGAGAATTACTGACAAACCCTTCAAAAACTTGGCACCACCTAAATCTTTTAGTACTGTCTAAAAATCTGTACAAGATAGCGCTAGTAGCCTAATTTGTGAACGGTTTTGTCAGTAATTCTCGAAAGACGCAATTGCCCCAGTTGACCGTAAAGTATATGTCAGTAAGTACCTGGCAGCACGACCGGCACGACGGCGGCAGTGGTGGCGGCCCGCGCTGCAGCCGCGTCCTGCAGCGCCGTGTACTCGGGCGCGGAGATCGCAGACACCAGCGCGGCGGCCGAGGGGCGCAGCGCCGGCGCTCCGGACCAGCACCGCCGCATCGTCTCCAGGATGTTGCACGGGAACTCCAAGTCCTGGGAGGAGATACACACATATATGTCGCTGTTGGTTAGAATCTGAGTAACTGTTACTTTAACTAATCTCTAATGTACTTCCGCTTTAACGTCGCATTAAGTACGGCAAAGAATATGGGAGCACACAGCAGTGGTGCCGCTGCGTTGCTGCCGCGACATTGCTGCGTAGCTCGGAATGTAATCTCATCTCTCTCTCAGGTTAGCATGGGTGAAGAGGGCTGAATGGTAAACGAGCTCACATGGTAGATAAAGATACATTTATTTGCTTTAAACACGAGTAATAACATTGTTGTTACATAAAATTAAATACGAGCTTCATGTTATGCCTGAAGAGGCGTGCAAAGTTGAGAAAGCTACTTACAAAAAAATAATTAAAATTTAATAAATTGTCAAATTTAATTGAATTCAAATGAATCTTTAATACAAATTAAATGTCAAAATTAAAGTTGAAATGTCAGCGTTCGAATATAATATCTCACCTAAACATAATGTCATTAAAAAGACAACCGCAAATCATATTTCATTTGATAGTCAAGTATGAATAGAATGTATGTCAATATTTATTAAAATGTATCCCGTAGGAAGTCATCAATTTAAAATAGCATTTGGCAGTCAATATTTTCTTAAGAGTCCGGCGACCACTTTAGAGTAACTTCGCATTGGCTTAAGGTTTTCCATAGCCATTTCGTCTAGAAGAAGATGACGAGCGAAGAGAACAAGTAAAGACACTGACGAGCCTATAAAGTTACCTACAGAGTGATAAAGTGCAATTTAATTTATTTTTTACTTTTGCACTTCTCTAATCATTCTTAAATAACTAAATATTTCCCTTGTATTATGGATTCATTTAAAAGCTAATGATGGAGACAACCTCCCTATGTAAAGAGATTTTTTAAATTTGCTTTGTCTACCTGTTGAATAAATCAGTCAAAAGTGACCCCTTAAAAATGCGGATTTTTTCATGCCCCTTATGTTGGCGGTATCTTATTATAAATTATTGGACCCATCCCAAAAACACTTTTCCTGAAAAGTTTCGTATTGCCTTGTCGGTTTAATAATTTATTATTGTCACGGCGGTTACGAATTGAATGCGATGAGAGGTTTGGAAACATTTTGGGATTAACCCTTACAAATACTGACAACTCATATATAATATATCGATGGGAGTGTGAGTAATTTATGTTGTTTAAAATAAGGTTTACAGCTATCAGTTGTCCGAAGCCTAAACAGCGTCTTAAAATCTTATACAGCGCTTGTGACGTTTAAAGGTCTGGGTTTTTGCAGTAGAGTTTATAACAAAACATAATACCATATCTCAAAGCCGCTGCAACCAGTCCATGATAAGCCGTTAGACTAGCATCAGTGCTAGTGGTCGGAGCTAGTTTATACAGGGCATAGGAAGAGCTACTTATTTTTTATTTAGTTCAGCAACGTGTGCTCTCCAATCTAGTTTCTGGTTAATAGTTAAGCCTAAAAATTTCGTTGCTGTCACTTTGTGGATAATATATTTTTTGGCCGCTGAGAGAATTGTATTTTTTGTGTTTTAGTCAGCCCCATCAGTGCGCGCTTCCACAAGCATGTGACAACAAACAGACAAACACATTAAGATTCCCGCTGTGGCTAGAGATACTGCCGGAAAGAAGACTACAAGCAAATGATACAAATAAGTTACTGTACTGAGACCTTGCTGATTGTTTACATTTGACGCCATTTGGTTAACACGTGTAAACAATAACATTGGTCTACAGGGGATGTACTATTTGTTTACAAATTAATTTCAAATGACTCATTGATAGATGATTGAAGTTATAAAGGTCGTCGTCGTTACAACTTTGAGTTGCGATGTCCAAATTATTCGTTTAAGTTTTGAGGGTTCTAGTAAAAGATGTTTCGGACTCCGAGGGGAAGGTGAGAGTAAGACAAAAATTTATGAATTTACGAGTATAGAGGTTATTACGTTATCAAGGTTTAAGTTTATCGAGGTTCTACTGTATAACCTATTTTCTCAGTTCCTTTTTATTGCCTCGCAGAAGCCGTGAAAAGTAGAGTATTCACCTCTGGGATAAAGTATGTATTGTCTTCGTCTTGGGCGGCTTGAACCCCTCGCTTCACTCAGGCAGGACTCTACATAACTCTCTCGCTTTACTCGGGTGTTATATTATACGTACTCTACGAGTCCCTCGTTTCGCGCAGGGTTCAGTAAGCCGCCCGTGACGTAAAACACTGCTTAACTTTCTCGGTGCATAATCTACTATTTTTTGACGAATAAGTATTTGTAAATTTTTCAAAATGTTCTTTTTCAAAAATAAAAATTATATCACTGCAATTTTGAAAACAGACGTCGGTTATGTTTTGACTGAAGGACTTAGCATCCATGTTCATGAAATAAATACAAGAAAAAAAGCGAATAGTCTGACGTGTTACTAACATGGCCAAGTATGTAATGTAATGTCATTGGTTATACCTGACCCTACGTACAGACCGACTAAACCACAAGTATGACAGTGATATCTGTGATCATTAATAATTACGATTGGATTTGATTTTAACTAAATCTGTGTTCACATCAAAAACTTGACTAGGTACTAATCAAACAAGTAAGTTTGTTAATAATTTATTTATTGATTAACTTGGCAAATTTATCTCATAATCAATGCCGTACCTAACCTTGTACTGGACTTTGACGACATGAAAATTAAACAAGGTCTAGCATTTAGCAAACACGAAATGACGTCATCGTAATCCGTCTCTTTCGAACTTGTTGTTAAGGACTTATTTCGGTCTTACATAAGCGTCGATTGACGTCATTACGTGTTGCAGGATGCTATACCTGGCGGAGTAGGTATATTACTCGTATTGTACCATGAGTTAGTGCTGGAAAATTTACCAAAACAAATGAAAGGCCTACTAACTGCGCAATTGCTGTAAGCTTGTTTTTAAGATGTATTTAGTTCAAACGAGTTTGTCAATATTTTATATTTTTATCTTAAGTACCTGGATTCAGATTCAGATTCAGATTCGGATGGCCGAGCTTTGCTCGGTATTTTTTTTTATTTTTTTATTGTGTTTTTTGGATAATAAACAATTGATTTTAGTCTAACCTCAAAGCAAACACTCATTGACTTCGTGTTACTTAACAACGCCATCTGCTGTTGTGTCGTTAAAGCAATTAGTTGCTCACAAAAAATAGTATTATTACTCGCCAATAGATGTCAGGATGAGTCATATTTTTCAGTTGAGATTGATTATCGATAAAACACGAATAAAATGATATTTTCTAAAAATGATTCCTAGCTAGATCGATTTATCGCCCCCGAAACCCCCTATATACTAAATTGTATGAAAATCGTTGGAGCCGATTCCAAGATTCCAATTATATATTTATATATATTTACAAGAATTGCTCATTTAAAGATATAAGATTAGTATAGGTAAGCTAAGAAATAGTAAGCTTGTGAATTTTAACTTAGATAAGCCATGTTTTTAATTTTACCCGACTTATGAATTCATTTAGAAGCTAATGATGTAAACAACCTCCCTATGTAAAGAGATCTTTGATTTGCTTTGTCTATCTATTGAATAATGCAGTCAAAAGTGACCGTTTAATAGATAGGCAAAGCAAATCTACAGCTCGGATGGTTTACTCCGCTTACTTCCACGGCATAATGTCCTAAGGCAGTTTGCTGTGGGGATCAGCTGCTGAAGTAGAGGCCATTTTTATTTTGCAAAAGCGAGCGGTCCGCGCTATCTACGGGATGGGTCCCCGTGAATCATTGAGAGATTTATTTAGAGAAATAAATATTTTAACTTTACCTCCTTTGTATATCTTTGAAAATATTATGTACGAGTACGTTCGCAAAAATCTACGTAAATTTAAATTGAACTGTGACTCACAATTATAACACTAGAAATAAGGATAGGATAGCTGTACCGAGATTTAGACTGACTAAGTCAAATAAGTCATTTTTAGTTTTCCCCTCAGTTTCTTGCCTGTTCTTCTGAGTAGAAGCTCTTTATACGTTCATAAGTGTATCTTTGATACCTAAATTGAATAAAAACATTTTGACTTTGAATCAAAAATCCCTCTACATAGAGACGTGGTCGTCAACATCATTAGCTTTTAAATTAATTTATAAAACATGTATATATGTATATGTATATGTATATATAAAAAATGTCCCTTACATTTTTAGTTAGAAAAGAATTATTTAAAGAAGTGCAAAAGTCATAAAAGATATTGAAATTGCACTTTGTCACTCTGTAGATAATTTTAGAGGCTCGTCAGTATCTTTACTAGCTCTCTTCGCTCGTCGTCTTCTAGATTAAATGGTAATGGAAAACCTTTAGCCAATGCGAAGTTAGTCTAAAGTGGTTGCCGGACCCTTAATCGGTTTTCACCATCAATTAGATAATTGTTCGCGAACTACTCATATTTTACGTGCAAAGCCGGGGCGGGTCGCTAGTTATTCATAATTAGGCATGTCAAATACGTTTATTGGCAGTGTCCTACCAGTAGAACCACGGGCACAACTTCTTGCCTGTGTTACTATCGATAGCCTCAGTAGAAAGAAGAAAAAACCAAAAAGAAGAAACATTTTTTTCCCGTAATACTACTGAAGCGATGATAGCCTAGTCGGAGAAGACGGGGAGTCTTCTCCGACAAGCCAGAGCTCAAGCCAGAGGGAGCGGTTTCCCCCCGGGACCCAGCCAACGGCACGCACCAATTTGTTCATTGTGTGAACATATGTGCGTATTTAATGCCATCTGCTACATAACTGGAACCCGATGTACGGCGACAGGCTCACCTTCTGTCACATTTGGGACAGAATATCGTCCGACGAAGTGTGGGTGTTGCAAATCTCTGCTAATACTACTACTAGTGGCTTTGTGAACTGAAGCTCTCGCGAGTCTGTACCTCTAATATCTTCGCGGTTTTGAAAAAAATACAAAAACTGGCTCGACAAATAAAAACTATTTAATTTGCGAACCTGTTAACAAAATTTCATGGGAATCGGTTTACATATGTAACCCGTAGAGGAAGACAGACGGAGAGATACACGAACAAATGAATCAATTTTTGACGAAGCTGAAGCAGAGACCGTTTCGCTCACTCAGTTCATACATGTACTGTGGACAAAACAGTATTTTTAAACATTTTCGCTTTTGTATTAAACTTTCTATCAAACTATTGATTGTTTTTCTGTTTTCCAGACGAAAAAAATGTGTACGAGAAGCCGATACTACTATGAGGAGTACCTTCTACAGCAACCAAAGACCCTCGAGAGCATGGCGCTGAACACGTTTGCATACTGGATCGCGGAACAAGCTAAGAAACTATCATTCGCCATTCACAAGCAGCAACGAAGTCCAACCGAGAAGTTCGAAGACATACTCTCTAAACACATCAACATAATTCGAAACCATCTCAAACGAATACTGCCTAAGGCATTTCATGATAAGTTGGCAATCGAAGTAATAAAACAACTAATGCAAGTCATAAAAAGAGGCCGCAGGTCCGCGGGCAGCGAAAGAGAAGAGATCGCAAGGATGGTAGAGACTTTAACAACTGAAAATCTAACTCATCTCTCGCTTAATGACCGCACCTGGACTCGTTTTAAAGATTCGATTATTTTCAAATCTCATCATCTCACGGGACTCACACATTTAACACTCAAATGTGATGCGGAAGAAGACGAAATCATTTCGTTACTCACAGAACTACATAGTCTCACATTTTTAGAATTGTCTAATGCTTGCACAAGGAATATTTTAAGATGTATCGTAGACAAGTGTAAGTCACTCGAGACGTTACGTTTATCCAATTCTGCATTAAACGATAAAAGCATATATTTGTTGAAGCAGTTACGTTCCTTGAGATGCGTCACGTTTAAAAACATACCTAATACAGTCACTAAATTTGGAATAGCCACTCTTCTTGATTCTTGCAAATATATTGAACATATTAATGTCTATGCTCTTAACAATGACTATAACAGGGAGTTAAAAATCGACGATTTAGTAGCACCAGCGCTAGAACACATGGCTTCGACTGAAGAACATAGCGGGCAACGTTTTCAGTTGAAATCTTATTCAAATTGTCAAGAAACAACTTTAGAACAAATACAATCTGTCGTTACAATGTGTCCTATAATAATAATAATAATAATAATAATATAGCTTTAATTCAGACACGAGATCCATAATATTTGTTTACATAACAGTAACAGTCAAATTAAATTAAAATAAAATAAAAAAATAAATAAAATTTTTAAAATTAAAATTGGTACAATAAAATAGTACATGTACATGTTCCCTACGTTCAAGCTGCAATTTGCAGCCATCGTCCGTACACAGGTGTCAAAAAAATTCTTTCTGACAGACTCCTAATAATAGTGTTTTTACACTTGAAAACTCTGGACATAAACTTCGCTATTCGGCTTCTCTGTATAGCCTGGAAGGAATTAACGCGCGCTTTCAGGAACATGCCAGAGGCACTGCAATAGCGTTTGAGCCCCATTAGTTGCCTAAAAATGTTGTTATAGGCAACTCGGATACCGTCTAATGACTTTTTGGTGTACTTTGTCCAGAGTTGACAAGTGTAAAAAGACTGGCAGAAAGATCTAAATAAGGTGATCTTCACTTCCGAAGATGATTTACTAAATTTTCTAATAATCATATTGCCAACAACACATAGGGCTCTTCGCTGTCGCTCGACATCTTTGTCATCTTTTAAGTCCGAAGTCACGACATGGCCAAGGTATTTGAAGCTCTCTACAATTTTAATAGTCTGTCCGTTGAGGCAAACACCGGGAACATTGTCGGGTCCCTTTCCAGATCTAAATATCACCATTTCCGTCTTTTTGACATTGTAAATTAGGTCGTGTTTTTTAGCGTAACGTTCACAGATTGAAATTAACTGTCTAAGACCTTTTATCGTGGGGCTGAGCAGCACCATATCGTCGGCGTAGCTCAGATTATTAACATACCTGTCATCCAACCTGAGCCCCACCGGAGTGCTGCTCAGCTCCACGATCAGATCATTTACATAGGTATTAAATAGATCCGGAGAGGTGAGCCCCCCCTGCCTCACACCACAGGGCAGCCTATAATTTTCGGATACCTCTTGCCCCCATCTGACATTGTTGGTCTGGTTACGATACCAATACGTAAGCTATGATACAGACGATATGTCTCCGAAAAAATTTATACATATGGTTTGGATTTAAATACGTTTGTAGACTACTTAAAACCCCTCAGTGACTTAGAAGATTTGCGTGAACTGGAACTGCATGGTCTTGATTTTTATGGAGATCAAGTAAAAGAGTTGTTACAAGCAAAAGGGAAGCGTTTGATGAACCTGCACCTTCGCTTCGTCGAAGACCTTGATTTGAACGCGTTGATGCACATCTGTCAAACGTGCCCGAACATACACAGTTTGACTATTAAGGAGAGTATCTTTCAAGACGAGACAGCGCAAGACTTGTGTCAAAATAAACTAGTGATTCAGCCACTGAGGCACTTGAAGAAAATAATTTTGAAAGGGGGGGATTTTACTTCAATAACTTCCAAAAGACAGTCTTTTATCTTTCTGCTCTCGAACTGTCCGAATGTAGAATTCATTGATTTAGGTGGAATAGATTCGCTTGCAGATGACATTATATCAGAAACTTTAGAGAAAAGTCCAACAAAACTGAAGTATTTGAAAGAATTGAGAATTGATGATGATGAAATATCCCTTTCAGTGATAGATCGGATCGCTAAGGACTGTGTCAGCGCCCCGGAAGTTATACTATACGAGGGAGGATATCAAACAATGTATGCGTGCAAAATGCCGGATTAGGCATGTATCAAGAGACAGCAAATAGGGATCCCGCGAATTGGGAGGGCCGTCGCGAGAAACAAAAACTAAAGCTACACCCAACATTATTAAAGTAGACATGCGACGCCAAATTCCCAAAAATGGGAATAACGGGCTGACTAAACTTGGCAACACCACAATGTTTTCAGAGAAAATGTAGAGTTTAGGCGGGAAACTGAAAAGGTGGCGTGGATTGATAGTATAACTCTGCAAATTTTGATCCTAGCGTAAAAATGATCATGACCAAACTTGTGAGAAATTAAATTTCCAACAACTTTGGGTAATGCCATTTTTGCTCTAAAATTGAAAATTAACGAGTTATTTCAGAGGAACGAAAAAATTGAACTTTGAAACAAGATGGCGGCGAACCCTTTACCGGGATTATAGAAAATCGAGATTTATTAACGAATAAATATAGAAATGCTCGCTATTAAAATAATCATAATCATTTAGCCGCTATTATTTTATCACAACTTGATTTAAAATTTAACGGCTTTACTTTAGTAAAGCCGTTAAATTTTAAATCAAATTTTTAAAGGGGAAAGGGGAGGGATTCACTTTATTTATAAATGCTCTCTCCCTCATCATCCTCATCACAGCTTTAACGACTTATCACAACTATCATACCCTAACTAAACTAGTGTATAGTTCAACGATATTGTAGCTCTAGCCTGCCCTTTGGGCGAAAAAAAGGGTCGCTTACAAACTGACATCTGACATATTAGACCGCAAGTAAACACGAGTGGGCGACTGGGCGTGCGTGACCTCGGCGCTAAGAATAATAACGATTGGATCTGTGTTTACATCAAAACATTGAATAGTAATCAAGATATTCTGTCATAGTTAGGCTATATTGCGTAAGTATATTTAAAATAAGTAAGTACTTAGTACGTAGAACTTACTAAGTAAAACGTATAAACGTAGAACTTACTAAGTAAACGTAGAAGTCATTAATTTAGGTAGAATAGATTTTCCGACGGATGACATTATATTAGAAACTTTAGAGGAAAGTCCGACAAAACTGATGTATTTGAAACAATTGAGAATTGAAAATGATAATGTATCCAATTTAGTTATAGACCGGGTCGCTCAGGTCTGTGTCATCGCACCAGAAGTCATAGTATATCAGGATATAGGATGTAGAGACGACCCTAGGGTAGAGCTGGTGGAGCGGCCGTTCTAGGCACCGAATGGTGATAAGATAATGGGCGTTTTTCAAAAAAGATGTACATTCGCGAATATATGGCGTCCGAAACTTTGGTTCTGTTTTTATAATTTATATATATACGTACTTGAGTAAACGGCGTATTTGTTTAATGAATACATATTTAAGTTACCAAATTTACTATTATGTGCAACCTAACACTCGGTAGTATTAATTTATTATAAAAACAAACGGCAAAAAAGTGTAAAATCTTCATGTCCCACCTGCATGATTAGAACTTTCAAGTCTCAGAAAAAATTACATGAATTAAATAGCGCCACTATTTTATATTCTGTAGACAAATGTTGAACTTGTAAATACGATTTAGAGCTCTATAATGTCGTAATTGAGCTTAAACTAGCTCAAAATACTGTTTATGTGTTGTCCCAGGAATATGGCCGAACCGGAATTCCGGCAATAGTCACGATACATTTTTTAATACTTAGACAAAATATTACCCTAAACTATGGTTATTTTTAGTTTTTGGGAATATTAATCTTTACTGTAGTATAACCGGTATTTTGAAACATATCTCAGTGTAGTCAGGATCTGTGACGAAAGCGGGCGCGACACGTTGGTTGCGAATTGAAGTTCCAGATAGCAACGGGATTTTATGAGCTATGTAGCAGTTTATCAAGTTATTTGCCGTAATACAATCACAAATGTGGTATTAAACTATTGTATAACAAATCGCAAGGAGCCGTTAAATGAATACAACAGCTTAAAAATATTGTTTAAAGTTCAGTTGGTATCAATTCGTCACGTCAGGTTCGTCACGTATTGTATAGACGGAATCATTTTGTGACGCACCGGAACTATTAGGCTGGGGCTATATTTGACGAACAGTACAAAAAAAAAACCTTTAATTATTCTATTATAAAATTTGGTACATGTATGTTTGTCATCACTATCTTTGAAATAGTTATCACTATCTTTAAATTTGAAATATAGAAAGCTATCGACAGGTTTTTTGTTCTAATCTAACTAAATTATTTTATTTGATTCAATTTTAGTTTTGATTGATTTGTCACGAGGGTAAGTTGTTATTTGGAATGGCATTATAGGTAATTATTCAAATTAGTAAAATAGTAAAAAGTTGTGATCAAAAAACGTAAACAAAGACTGTTAAAAATAAAATTATGTAGGCCACATACTATGCTAGTACTTAACTAAATAACTATATAATTAAAATAAGAGTTAATATTCTCTCAGTTCTCTAAGTGTAAACATAGCTTATTTTTTTCCAGTTAGTCTCGTAGAATTCCAGATAGTCACTGTCCCAAATTTTTATGTAGACAATAACAAATACAATTCAATAAATGTTTAGTTCTTTGTTAATATATGTGGTTGTTTAGGACACTGATGTTGTATATTTATAATATTTGTTAGCCTTAAAGTTGACTGTCATTAAGAAAGTATGTAAATGTAAACTTTTTAAGGTCAAAAGTTCCTACTGTGACGATCTCGAAAGAAAAATTATTGCGTAGCAATAATTATTGTGTTTTATCTATGTTTTGACTTGGTGTTTCAAAGATTTTAAAGTTATTTAATGATTAATAAAGATAAATTAATATAACAACTCTTATTTTTCATTTTATTAACTTTTTGCTATTGTGACTAACCGGAGCAAATGCCTGTGAACTCTTACGTAAAAATTAAGATTATCGCGATGTGTTTCATAATACTGTTATTTATTTTTGAATTTTACTTAATTTAAAGTACTTTTTATCAAATAAGATAAAAAAATGCATAAAAATTTCAAAAAATCAAAATCAACTCCGGTTCGTCACGTGTACATCTTTTTTGAAAAACGCCCTAATACCATATTATTATGCGAAAAAAAACAAGCGTAAAATTATATCTAGCATTCCGGGAGCAAACACGTTATGACGTCACTCCACATGGCCGTCCGTCTCTTTCGATCTGTTTGTAAATTACTTATTTCGGTTCTGCTTAAACATCGATTGACGTCACTACGCGTGACCGGAATGTATTTATATGATACCATGTATTTTCGTATAATTTTATCCTCATTAGAATGGCGTGTGAATAGAATCTGACTACAACTCTAGTAGAGACTAAGGGCCGATTTTTCAATCCTTACTTTTTTCGCCTAATAACTACCGAGCCAATAACTTTATTAATCTGTTTATTCGACTCATAAACGGTGTTCGGTTTTTCAATACAATTTTAAATTGGGAGTAACTATCTGACCATTTATTCATTGTGTACAAAAGCTAAGTTCAGACAGTTGAAACAAAACTATAAAATATCCACGCGTTAGAAAAGGACTTCGAATTTTCACTTTTCGCTTATGTCACTGTCTTGTCAGTTTTAGTCTAAACGTCACTGTACTACTAATCTGTGCAAAAGTAGTCGGCTGGTTTGGCTATTTATCTTTGTTCATGGTAGTATTTTTTTTAACGAAGAATTTTAATTAAGTTTCTGCGTGCCGGAAATATTTATCAATCTTTTTTGACAGTGACATCCCATAAGACCATCATTTAGACAGTCTCAACAATTTATTCCATAGAATAAACTGCTAACTGGCCGTTCCACCGACAAGTAAAGTTATACCTCAGATAGATGAGTTATTCGTCTAGTAAATGATACCTGACCATTGAAAAACAGAATAATTAGCTATCAGTTCAATAAACACTATTTGTTTGTTTATCTGACCATTGAAAAATCGGCCCTAAATAAAATTAATTTTCCCAACTTTTTTTTAAAACAGGTTTGTTTGTGGTTTTCCTCAATCGTTATTAAAACTTCGGTTTCGGTTCACTACTATTACGAAATAAAGATAGTGTGTTTGTATTCGAAATACCTATAGCCAGGAACAAATTTGGTCAATCTTTCCACCTCACAGTGTGCGCTGTAGAACAAGCCAGGTGGACAAAAGTCGTAATCAAATTCCCGGAAATGAGTACTATGTACCTGTAAACAAAACCCCCAAACCCCCAATTCCAAGAACTATTTATGTCTAACATTCCATACTAATGAGTCATTGTTTATCAAAGTGAGCTAATGAGGTAAATGTAATTTAAAATATAGGTCAGTTGCATTTTAGCGACACTTTCACTAGCACCTCATTGTGGCAGTTTTTAATTTTGTGGAAAGTTTAGTGATGGATTTCAATTCTGAAGGTATGTATATCAATATTTTATTATTAGAATCTTTTAATGAGCCTTAAAAATCATTAGAGTAGATTATCAACGAAAACACAAAAAAAAACATATTTTTTCTTTGATTTCAAACTTATCGAGTATGGGAAAAGCATGTATCCTCTTGTATCCAGGCTAATTTTTTTATATGTTTTAGCTGCATGACTATAGATTATTGTGACATATATTTTACGTAGCACAAATGAGTACAACTATTTTTTTTTCTCATTTTTGCAGAAAAGCTTCACTCTATTAATAAAATAGAGTTTTTCGAAGAATGGCTTAGACACAAAAAATACGAAAGAAATGATCGTCTATTTGAATTTATTTCGTCTAAGTTTGAGTTTTCTGAAATTTCTGAAGATAGTCAAAGAAACATTAAGATGAAGTTAGCCAGTATTTCTTCAAAAATCGCTTCCAAATGGGTTTCTTCAGGAAAGTCAAGGGAGCGTTTTCTTATCAAGAATAAGTTGTGGCTAGAAGGCGAAGAGTTAGAGTTCTGCGTGCGGTCAGTTCAACCGCAACCTTCTACCTCATCCACTGACCACTCTCGACCCGGAAGACCCAAAAAAGACTTCGAAGATTCGTCTTTCAAAACTAAAAAACGTAGACTTGAAGATTTAGTTTACTCGCGGAGTGTTGGCGAATTGATGACTGCTGCAGAAGTAGCTGCACGATCTACTGGACACAAAAACGTGTCCAAAAAGGACGTTGCCAGGGCTATAAAGGACATTGGCAAAAATCCGAGTTCAACAACCCAGTGCTGTGCAGAATAATAGACCACTAAGTAGTGACGAGGCATTAGCCTACTATATAGACTCGACTCGAAGTCGACCACTCACTCCTATAAACAGACTAGGAAATGGACTATGAAGGTCGGGCACCATGTGTTTCCATCATATAATTGCATTGTTAAATCAAAAAAAGCACAAAAGGAGCACATTGTTGTGACACAATCTCGAGCAGAAATTGAGTTACAAGCTTTACTCAACAAAACAGCGGAACGGTGAATAGAAGCTTAGAAAGAAGTTGTCACAAGTGTGTTCCGCAATTCATCATTTACTCTTTTAAGTAAATGGGGTTGTGACGGGAGTTCCGGTCATAGTGCTTACACACAGAGATTTGAGAACAGCGAAGACACTGATGAGTTCCTTTTTGTTTATTCGTTTGTTCCTCTTAGGTTAATCGACGAAGCTAACAATATCATCTCGCAAAATCCTCGTCCATCATCGACGATGTTATCGACCAAATAAATAAAGATTCAGAGAGCACAACACGAGAAAGTGCTCGCGTCAAGCCACGAAAGAGATTTGCTCAATATGTTGATTATAACATCTGATCCTCTGATCAACAGCCTGCGGGAAGTTCCAAAAAAAGTCGAATAAATTGTGTGCGGAGGTCCTAAAGCTCATTATAGCTCCTACTATAGAGCCTCGACTTCCACAGCAACTAAGACCTCCACAAAGTCAGGAAGACTATCTTGTATCGGAATCATCCGATACAGAATCCGATGATTCCGATATTGACAATTAGTTTTAATGTACCTGTAGTGTATAATATTACCTTTTAGTGTTAGTATTTGTAATTTTTGTAAATAATGTAATAGTCTAAGGTTGTACATATAATTAGCGGTAATATTTGTAGAGATTAAGGTAATTGTATTATTATTTCAGTATTTTTTTCTGTTTTATAATAGTGTAAATATAAAATATTTTTTTCTTATACATAAAACTATGTATTTTTTATTTTTTTTATTTTATATTATTATAATATATTTTCATGGTTCCGAAACAATGAAAATATATTTTTGTCCACCTGGCTTGTTCTACAGAGAACACTGTGCACCTGGACGAAAACTTGTACAATGGTACAGTTTCTTGCCTGTTCTTCTATGTATCCAGTAACTCTTTTTCCGAACAAGGCGGTCGAGTCTGTTTAAAAACTTTGACGTTCAAGAGTGTTTCTTTGATACCCAATTGAATGAAAACATTTTGAATTTGACTTTGTTAAATGGATAGATTTATTAAAAGCCTAGTGGTGGTAGAAGTAGACGGGAACTTTAGCTCCTGGAAAGAGATTTAAGACGACTACTTATTTTCAACGTTAGACGTCTCCCATACAAACTTTACGTGACCTAATTACGATTCCTGCTTCAAGTTAAAGTTCATCATGACTTAACATGGCCTTAATTTAGGTTTGTATACCAATAATATAATAAATAAATTAATTAATATACTGGAAGTACATTGTTTTAGCCTGATAAAATTGACAGATTTTACTATTGTAGTGGTACATTAGCACGCGCTTGTAGTGTGAGTTGGCTTTCAACGGTGTGTGCTTCCGACGTTGTCAGACAGGTCGTGCAAGTGAGTAGGCATTACTTGGCAAGAGCAGTGCTTCGCTATGCGTGCGACGTTGCCGCTCCGTTTGACACAAAATAAAAACTTTTTTTAATAATTATTTCTAATCCATGCGACGATTTTTTTTTTATAATTTATTCATGACCATGGATACTCGTCCTTCAGTCGGATTCTTAGTAATAATTTTTCCTTCAGTAACAGATGATGGGATGATGATGATGAGGTGATGATGAAGACGATGAATCCCTCCCCTTTTCCCATTCCAGTAAAGTTATGGATACTTTACTGAAACTTTAAGTAAAGTTTTGTAGAGAACACGAAAAATCGCGTTTCGCGATGTTTGTATCATTTGCCCACACTCGTGCACGTTGACGAACCGGTAAACGTTAATAATCCACCATTATTACACTTTAACACTCGAAGAATCACAAGTTTTAGAAAATAATACAAAAACACTTGAACTTAGTGCTGCCAGAACCTTACGAATGTAACATTTTGCGTTACCTGCCCTTTTGAAACCGTCATTCGTTACCTGCTACATTTTCGCGTTACTCTTGTGCTATGTAATATTTATAAGTCTACAAAATTGTGTCATATATTTATATTTTATAACTTGGTCAATATGTAAATGATTTTATTATTATTTATGTATTATTTTGAACCCTGAAATGATATGAAAATGCCATCATTTGTATGCGTTTGCTTTCAAAGAGTTGGTAAAATACGGGTTTCAAGTTTCTATCGACATTTTTTACAAGACAATTTAGCATAAGTAATAAATTTTCTTATATTGTAACAGTACAAAACTTAATACGAGTACCTAAACAATAAGCGAACTGCGTTTATTCGTTACTTGTAAGTAGTATCGAGGTATTGTAATATTGTATTTTTTGGTCGTCGCACACTAGCAGCACAGTTGTTTGTTTGTCGTATAAAATCCACAGAATAATCTACAATGGTAGGCAGGGTTGCCAGATTAGGGATTTTTCACGATTTTGGAGGAAATAAAAATAGTTTTTAAGGATTTTGTGGGTTTTATTTTTAAGGTGTTTTCTTAAATACTCAGTACTCTGGACGTAGTTTTTTTTTTATATTAAACTATAAAAACACTGTCGGTGTCCTTTTCTAAGGAAATTTTTCCAAAAAATGTTTTTGATCGTTTAACAATTGTTTTCCGAAACATCTGCTGGCTGCAAAAATTACATCCCTTCCGTCCGAAAAATCATCTCAAATCGGCATGGCATTTTGTTTTTAATTACTTTTTACAATTTGTACAAGAATTTGTACGTTTGTACAAGTTTTGGGATTTTTTCTTTAAAAAAGTATAATTTTAGGAAAAAAATATTTAATATGGGTTCATTCAGGCAGGCATTTTTCAGTTCATTCACATTCAGGCAACCGGGATCGTCATGGTACTATTGTAGTAGTTCGGTTCGACCATCCTCCTTCTTTCGCGCCGGCGCGGCGCGGGCGTCATTCATTGTTTTCATGCATGTGTGCGTGTTATTTGTTTACGTATACAGAGGCTGATATTTTAATGATATCCTACTAATATTATAAACGCGAAAGTTTATGTGTTTGGATGGATGGATGGATGTTTGTTACTCATTTACGCCGGAACGGCTGAACAGATCTGGATGAAATTTGGCACAGAGATAGATTATAGTCTAGAATAGCACATAGGATACTTTTTAACCGCGGGTGAAACCGCGGGGCGCAGCTGGTTGTATCATAAATGTAGCTATTAATGGGTTCAACTATGTTTGATACATGTTAAGGGCAAACTGGTAATCACGCGAAACCACTAAAATAATAATTTATTTGTTGCTAATTCAAGTAATATAAATAAAAACATATTTTCGGTGAAACAGCGCCATCTCGTGGGACAAGGTGCTTAGCGACAACGAACATTTACCCTTAACGAAATGACGTCCAACAAGGTGTGGATAAAGATTTAGCTCTCCCCGACTTCTGGGAATTTCAACCAGACTTTTCGGGAATTTGGAAATCCTACATTGGCAACTTTGTGCGTTGACTTCGGTTAGTTAGCGATTACACCACAAGCATGTGTAACCTCCGTGCTAAATAGCGAATACGTTTGTTTTATTGTTTCATTAAATTGAAACACATTTGTGTTATGTCAAAAAGTTTGATTGCAATACGATTTTTTCAGTTATATTTTTATTGCATAAGTAAGTATGACTATAATAATTTATTTATTTCGCTATCTTGTTCCTTATCCGGCGTGGCTAGCTTAATTCGTGACCTTAGACTTTGATAACATGGATATTTAGGTTGCAAATGTTGCGAGGTCATTTGGGTATCGTTCTAACAGTAGGTACATATGGATCAAATTTTTTATTAGTTTGTTGATAGTTGTGAACTTAGGATATTTTTCCGTGAGTTTTGTAACAGACTTAATTTTCTTGTCTTAAAGACCATTTTGGATAACCTCGTTTCATTTTGTCAACTCTCCGTGTGAGTTTGTGGTAGTAGCTATGTCTTTTTCACTAGCTTATCTGCCCTCGATTTTGCTCGCGCTTCCGAGCCTATTGAATTCAGTGATTGTTTAGTTTTTGTTAGATTGTATTTTAAAATCGGGCCAGTAGTTCACAGATTACCACCTAAGTACAAGTTCACAAACTTTTCCTTTTCATAATATATTTAAGTAAGTGGAACATTTCAATTCTTGACTAGATACGTACCTCTACTCCCAGTGACATGAAACTAACCATCTAAACCTTCAATTTGCAGGTGGACCAAAATGTGTACGGTATTAACATTTCACAGTGACGAGTACCTCCTGCAGCAACCAAAAACCCTGGAGAGCATGGCGCTGAAGACATTCGGATACTGGATCGCCTCACAAGCCAAGAAACTATCATCCATCTTACCCAAACGGCTACACAGTCCAACCAAGATATACAAACGAAACGATAACCTCTCTAAACAAATCGAAGTTATTCGAAAACATCTCAAACGAAACTTGCCAAAGGCGTTTCATGATAAGTTGGCAAGTGAAGTAATAAACCAACTAATGCAAGTCATAAAAAGAAGCAGCAGGTCCGAGACGAGTGAAAGAAGCATCGCAAGGATGTTAGAGACCTTAATAACTGAAAACCTAACTCATCTCTCGTTTAATGTCTGCACCTGGGATTGTTTTAAAGATTCAATTCTTTCGAAATCGCATCATCTCACGGGACTCACACATTTAACACTCAAATGTTATGTGGAAGAAGACGAAATCATTCCGTTACTCACAGAACTACATAGTCTCACATTTTTAGAATCGTCTAATGCTTGCACAGAGAATATTTTAAGATGTATCGTAGACAACTGTAAGTCACTCGAGGCGTTAGATTTATATAACTCCGACTTAAACGATAATGGCATAGATTTGTTGAGACAGATACGCTCCCTGAGATACGTCAAGATAAGTGACGAGGCAAAATTCTCTAAAATAGGGATAGCGAACCTTCTTTTGTCTTGTAAAAATATAGAAAATATTGATGTTTATTATGAGGACGAGGGTTATGATAGGGTGCCGATATTCAACGATATAGTAGCACCAGCGCTAGAACACATAGCTTCGACTCAAGGACATATCGGGCAACGTTTTCAGTTGAAATCTTATTCGATTTGTCGAGAAATAAGTTTAAAACGAATACAATCTGTCGTTACAATGTGTCCGATGATACAGACGATACGACTCCGAAAAAATCATAACTATGACACGTTTGTAGACTACTTGAAACCACTCAATGACTTAGAAGATTTGCGTGAACTGGAACTGCGTGGTTTTGGTTTTTACGGAGACCAAGTAAAAGAGTTGTTACAAGTAAAAGGGAATCGTTTGATAAGCTTGCAACTTGAATTAATCCAAAAGCTTGATTTGAACGCGTTGATGCACATCTGTCAAACGTGCCCTAACTTACAAAGCTTAACTATACGCGATAGTATTTGTCAAGAACAGACATCGGTACAAGACTTATTAATAAATAAAACGGTAATCCCACCACTCAGATGCTTAAAGAACATAACTTTCGAAGCAGAGGATATCAGCAGGGCTCCAGAAAGACAGTTTTTAATGTTTTTGTTTTCGAAGTGTCCGAATATCGAAATTATTGACTTCGATAAAATAGGGGCAAGGCAGCGGCTCTCCAGTGGCATTCTATTAGAGATTTTGTTGAAAAAAAATCCGACAAAATTGAGGTCTTTGATGAAATTGAGATTAGGTGGTAAAATTTCCAAGTCAGTGATAGACCAGATCGCTCAGAACTGTGCCCCAGAAGTTATCTACGACAGGAATTCTGGTACAGTTTATGCTTGTACCTAAATAACATAAAAACTTAGAAGATGAATGTTAGCACAACCAATTTTTGTTGCTAGACTCGTTCTTAGGCTTAGGTGAATCTCATGTAGGATAAGCTTAGCGTCAGTTTGGTTCAAACGGGTTAGCTTTTCTAAAACTAAGGAGAGATTTTTGGTTTTTCTTAATGACATTAAAACTCTCTCCAACACATGTTACACGTAATTATGTTATAGGCTTTTCGATTGAGTGTTTTTTGATTAAGTGTGCATAATATTTGCGTTTGAGATTTTTCACATCACACTAATCATACTTTTACTTATTACGGCCTGCCTCTCAAGTCAGAGGAAGCGGGTTCAAACCCAGCCAACGGCACGCACCGATTTGTTCATTATGTGCCTTTTGTATGTCATCTGCTACATGACTGGAGCCTGGTGTATGGCGACAGGCTCGCCTCCTGTCACATTTGGGACTGAATATCGTCCGGCGAAGTGTGGGTGTTGTTGCTTCTGCAGGCCCTCTCGGGCAAAGGCGTGACGATATGTTATTTCCGCTCTAACGTGGCGTTAAGTACACCAAGGAATATTGGTTCCAATGACTACTAAGCTAACCTGAGTAAAAAAATAATTTGGAACAAATTTAATGAAAAGTATAACAAAACTGTATACAACTTGAAATTTCAAGCTAATTTAATGATATTTTAAAAAACATCATTTTATGCGACGTTAGAGCGGAAGAGATTTTTTGAAGAAAAAAAAAATATTAAGGTTAAATTAGATAGATAGACAGATAAACTCTTTATTGTTTACACCACAGATAACAAAACAACAACAGAAAAATAATTTAATTAACATTATTTTGCTTTTTAATTTTTCGGCGGTTTAATTATTTGATAAAAAGTTTTTTTTTTATATTTTTTTGTGGGTATAATCTAGTGACTACACTGCTTACTACATGCTTAATTTTTTATGACTACTTTTAAAATTGCTACCTACAGACACTGAGATGTCTACCTACACCCATGAGACTGACATGTATAGGTAAACTCAGCAGTAAAATCTGTGAGTGTAAGTCACCTCTATTTTCCTACCTTTAGGGTAGGTTTTTTTTCCAAATTTGTTCCAAAATTGTTGTCCTCTTAGAAGTAGGTATACCCGATCCAATATTTTTTTAAATTAAAATCGGATTACTCTGTAAAAAGTTATTCGTGATCATACATAAAAAAAAATACGCGTCGACTTGTAAACCTCCTTCGTTTCGTCGGTTAAAGGCCAGCGTATATGACACCCGATTTTTCCACCAATCGCTTGGCCAAGTCCCGATTATTAAATTAATTAATGAAAAAAATTGAACCTTGTTCAAATTCTGTAGAGACTTATGTCAAGTTAATTGTCTTTTTAAGAATAAGGAAAGGTCTGTGGTTTTCCTCAAAAACATTGAGGCTCCGGTTTCCATACAAGTCAAACGTATTTTTTTTGTTTGAGTTATTATGAGATTGAGTGATTTTTGTGTTCGAGATTTCAAATAAAATTGACTTGCTTTAATATTTGTGTTTCGTATTCTACCAAATTAATCTGTGCAATTATAAAACCTTCAAGTTTTAATTAGCAACAATTTTTGAAAGTTTTTTTTAAATATATATAAGTACTTAGGTACATAAAGTATTTAGCATAGATTGTCAAATTTCGATTGTCATTTACTTTGCCTGATAAGGTTCGTTGATGTCCAGTAATAAGTAGATAATCTTTTTTGATAAATAAGATACGTAAGATGTTGGGATTACCGATCTTCATAATTTTGCAGTCATGTTTTAGTTTTTTCAATAGAATTATTTATTTATTTTATTTTATTTTCTTAGGAAAACTTACAGCTAGGTACAAAATTATAAATAGAGGATAGAGACAGAAGACCAATTACAAGTTTTCACAAATATAAAGGTAAATAGATAAATAACACTTAAAAGACAGACACTCAAGAAATAAAGAAATAAGCTAAATTTAAATTTAAGTTTAGTATTTTAGCTACCTCGGACAAGGAGTTGTTGATATGTGAGGTCTCCATTCGAGGCGAATCACTAGTTATATTGGGATAGATGTACGAGTAAGTAAAAATCTATGGAGATATGTGTATGGTATAATCACACTAATATTAAGGAGCAAAAGTTTCTGAGTGTGTGTACGTTTGTTACTTTTTCACGCTCAAACTGGTGGACTGATTTTGTTGAATTTGGTATGGGCTTATACCCTGGATTAACACATAGGCTACTCTTTAAGCGCAGGTAAAGCCACGAAGCGCAGCTAGTTAATCACATATTATCACGATGGCTGGTTGCGTTTGTTTGTGACCGTAGTCACAAACAAACGCAACCAGCCACAACAGTGATAACTATTGTTGTCTCGTTCTCGCTATAGTCGCTTGTACGTCTCTCTATCTTTGTTATTGATACACGTAACTTAGGTAATACTATCAACGGAGCAGTGTAGTATGTGTTCACCTACTTGTAGTTGTATTGGGTTAGCCACGCGCCATGTACTACAAATTAGACTCGTACCGCTTCTCCCTTATATTATTTCGATAATGATAGTCTTTAGTTTAAGGTGTGAATTGTCTATTTATTTAGGAATATGGTATAATAATATATTCCTTTAGGTATAGCATTCAGAGTCAATAATTAAATACATATTACTTCAGTTATTAATTTTAGTTCAGTATACTTTACCTTTTAGTTCTTTCTTTTCTCTTTCTAAGTTTTTTTGATACTAATACTTAAATTTGTTTCGTGTAAAAAAAAAGTCTGAAATAAATTAACTTGAATTGACGTTTTTTTTTTAAATTTGAACTGCAATTAAACACTGACACAAACACGTGGGTCGTGTTGGCATATCCGGTTGTGTTTGTCTTGACACGGGCACGCGTGTCGTGTTCGTATCTGCCGTGTAGTCTCGACACGAACAAACGTGTCCTGCTCTGGTCGTGTCACCTGTGGAGTGTACTCACCCGCGGCGAGAGCGCCGGCCGCCCGCCCTCCAGCACGGCCTCCTTCACCGCCTCGTGGCCCTCGTAGGGCGCGCGCCCCGTCACCACCTCGTACACCAGCATGCCGAACGAGAAGCAGTCCACCTAACATACAATAAATATTAATAAATTCGGGATATTTTTCACACACTCTCGTCTGACCCCAAACTAAGCCAAGCTTGAACTATGGTTGCCAGGGACTGATATATGTACATCCTAACTAATATTATAAATGCGAAAGCGAGTTTGTTTGTTTGTAACACTTTCACGTCTCAACTACTCAACCGATCATCTTTAAATTTTGCATACACATTGTCGGGGGTACGGAAAAAAACATAGGGTACTTTTTATCCCGACAAAATTACTGTTTTACTGTGGGACCGCGGGTGAAACAGCGGGGCGCAGCTAGTACATTTATTTATTTATTTATAGGAGAAAATTGAAATTAAATTTTAATTGTATATTTTTAATTTACATTAAAAATATACAATTAAAATGAACTACGGATAGCCAATAATAGGTTCCCACGAATAGATACACTTTAGATAAGAAGAACACGTAAACACTAAGAAGAATAACAAATTAGTATATTTAATTATATTCTTCAAATCAAATCAAATCGTTTATTTGCTTAATACAGTCACATAGGTATAAAGGTCTTAAAATTATTGTCTTAGGTATAGTGTATTATGTCTGCATGCAGACGTGCAAATATTTAATGTTGTAAACTATTTCTTCTTAAATACATACTTAAAAAAAAATTACACCCAAAAATAAGAATATACAAATGTTCATCACATGAATATTTGCCCTAGGTGAGAATCGAACCCACACCCTTAACCTTAGAAGGCAAGTTAAACTGTGCCACCGAGGCTGTCAAATAAGTATACAATAACATACATTAGTTATTTGTTGTAGTGAAAACCACGTCAGCCCCATAATCGACCGAGCAAGCATTAGCGAGCGAAGCGTCTATGCTTCATATGTCCGAACTCTGACTGGATTTCTGTCCAGATCACTGTCTTTCTTTACAGGTCCAGATTTCAAAAAACTGACTCGACAAAAAAACAGTAGACTGAGATACGAACAATTTGAGTTTGAAATTGTTGGGATCAGACTGTTTCCGAACGCTTTGAATAGCCCCGCTGGTCGTAGGGCTTGCAGCCGCCGGCAACAAGGAGGCATTAAGGACAGTGTGACGTACCTTCTCGTTGTACTCCTCCTCCCCGTTGTAGCGCATGATCTCGGGCGCCATGAACCCCTCGGTGCCCCCGAACCCCTTCGTGCCCGACGGGGGCGCCAGGCGGCTGATACCTGACACACACAGTCATACGCATACTTTAAACTCGAATTTTGAGTGGTCCGTTGGCAAGAATTTTGTCTGGAACTGTGGGCAGCGCCATCTAGCATTTTAACAAAAGACAGCGCCATCTAGTTTCAATCTCTTCCCAACTATTCTATTTGTTTGGACGAGTTCACAACAAGATCACGTGGTTAAATGTCAAATGACACATACAATAGGAAACGCGACTTTTCGTGATCTCTACAAAAGTCTACTTCAAGATCCAGTATATTAACCACGGCGTAACTAAAATGAGGAAAGGGCACGGATTCATTTAATTTACCATCAACCTCTCCCACATCATCAACATCATAAAAAAAGAGATTTATTATAGTTGTCGACTGAAAGACAGTATCCATGGTCACGAAATCATTATTAATAGAAAAGCTTGTCTAAGCGACTGACCGTAGTCGGCGAGCTTGACGTGCACGTCGAGCGGCGCCAGCGCAGCCTCCGCGGCCGGCGCCTCGGCCACTGTAGGCATGCGCCACACCAGCACGTTCTCACACTGCACACACAGACACACTTATTTTACACACTAACATTTAAATACTACCGTTAAAATACTACTACTATACTAATCTACTCCAGGTAGAGAAACTTATATGTAATACGGGTATTCCACAGTGGGATAATAACTGACGCAATCGCGCGCTCTCGTGCCGAGCTGTAACTGGTGTAGTGTGTTGTAACTAGTGTAGTGTAAGTAGTGCAGTTAATGTATAATTAGTGTAGTGTAGCATAACGAGTATAGTGTATTGCAAATTTCGTACCTTCAAGTCTCTGTAGACGATCCTGCGGTCGTGCAGGTGCTCCAGCACACGCGCCACCTGCAGCAGCAGCGCGCGCGCCGTGCGCGGGCCCACGCGTGCGCCCGAGCGCCGGTACGTACCTTCAAGTCTCTGTAGACGATCCTGCGGTCGTGCAGGTGCTCCAGCGCACGCGCCACCTGCAGCAGCAGCGCGCGCGCCGTGCGCGGGCCCACGCGTGCGCCCGAGCGCCGGTACGAGCGCACCACCGCATCCAGCGCGCCCTGGACACGACACGGCTGTTTTACAAAGTGCTGCTTTTGGAGGGTAGGAATACATGACAGTGTTGTTCTACCCGTCAAGGTGAACAACTTTTAAGGGTTTCGCGATGCTCTGATATTTGTTATACAAACGCGCTTGGGCAGGACAATGGGCAAAATTAAATGGACGTTGGTCCAAACGACCGCAGGATTTACACTATAGGCAATTAGTAGGTAGGGTTTATAGGTATTCACGTAATAAATATCGCTGAAATCAAAAACAGTTTTGGAGATATTTTGTATTGTATTGTAAATCCTACAATATCCGACACGCTCAACCAAGGCTCAACCTCATGACAAAAGAAGATGGCGTGCTCCTCTCGGTGGATGCTCCTCTCCTCTTGTCTGGCACAGAGTTGTCCACTATGCAGGTCACGTCATCATGATTCGTGACGTCCCCATGGAAGTTATGCTTAACAGTTCTGATAATAAATTTATATTTAACTATTCCTAAAAATTAAATATACCGGTTTCTATCGGTTGAGTTTACCGATGTTGTACTTTTTGTTAATGCATAAAAATAATCTACCGAATGCGCCATGGCAACCCTGCGGGCATTTTTTTTTTTTACTTTTTTGGACCAAATTTGCCCATTGTTCTTTCTTGGAATTTTCTAAGAAATTTCATTGTCACAATTCGTCAAATTATGATGAAATTTGGCATGTTTAAAAACAATTAAACTCTTTATCTGAGCCCCTATATTTTTGGTTTCTTTAGAAAACATCCTCAAGAGAAAATATAACTATGAAAAACATACGCATTTGTAAGGGGTCACTTTTGAATGATTTATTTAGTACATAGATAAAGCAAATCAAAAATCCCTTTCCATAGGGAGGTTGTCTACATTATTAGCTTAATAATACAAGGAAAATTCTTAGTTATTTAAGAATAATTAGAGAAGTGTGAAGGTCATAAAAAATATGTAAACTGCAATTTGTCAAAAAATTTGTCACTGTAAATAACTTTAGAGGCGCGTCAGTATCTTTACTTAATCTCTTCTCGTCGTCTTCTCCTAGACGAAGCGGCTGTAGAAAACCTTTATCCAATGTTAGTTTGCAAAAATCGAAAGAAAAATAATCAACTCTCCGTACAAAACTAATCACGTGACTAATTATTTTATTGGAGACTCATTAGATCAGATTTACATGTAAAGTCTCAATACGCAAAGGCGCACCCTGAAAACAAGGCTTAAATTAAGTTTAGTGTAAGCCTTGTTAGAGCGGAAATACACTAGAAATTGATTCAAGTAACAGTTTTGAGTATTTTTTTTGCTAAAGCTGTGTACAGAAAAGGTGTTCTTACTTTAGTGGTATGAGTAACAATGGTTTGCCCATCGCGGGCCCATGCGCTGCCATTATAGAGCCTAGTTGGGAGAAGGTCCGCCTCTCAAGCCAGAGGGAGCGGGTTCAAACTCAGCCGACGGCACGCACCAATGTGTTCATTGTGTGAACATATGTGCGTATTGTTTGTCATCTGCTACATGACTGGAGCCCGGTGTATGGCGACAGGCTCGCCCCCTGTCACATTTGGGACTGAATATCGTTCGGCGAAATGTTGATGTTGTATTACACCTCTGTCAGCCCTTTCGGGGGAGAGGCGTTAAAAAAGACGATATGTTATGTTCTGATTCTGAACGAGACACATCTGATCGAACCCTGTGCAACAGGCGCGGCATACTGACCAGCGGAGCGAGCGGCAGCAGCAGCGCGAGCGGCGCGCAGCACACGGCCAGCAGCGGCACGACGTGCGCGTGTCGCACGCGCGACAGGATGCACAGCTCCTGCCGCAGCCCGCAGTAGGCGCGGCACGCCGCCGCCGTGGGGTCGCGCTCCCAGCGGGACAGCGCCGCCTGCGCACCCAACAACTCGCTCTTACCACACCGCTATTTATGTACTCAAACTTCTAATGCGACTTTTAACAAGGTTGCGTTAAACGTTTAACGCTCCTGGGGAGGGGGAATAGAAAAAGACAGAGCGGGATTGAATGTGTGGGATTCGAACGCATGCGCGTAGTGAGAAAGATATACAGAAGTTTCACTACTTTTCCTTTTAATTCCTTACTGATGACGTGATGTTTTTAGTGAACCCTGCCCCCCAGCACGGCGTACCTTGTAAGTGTGCTGCGCCTGCAGGTCGCTGCCGGGCGGCGGCGGCACGGGCTGCAGCGCCTTGAGCGCGACCGGCACGGGCTCGGCGCCGGGCGCGCGCCAGCTGCCCACCAGCACGGTGCCGAACGCACCGCGCCCGGCGATGGACGTGCGCGTCACGTGCTCCCAGCGCGCGCGCATGCGCTGTTCCACGTCCAGCAGCAGCTGCGGATAAAGTACTTCGAGTAGAGTCACAACAGAAGAACAGCTCGCCTCGTGAACGGCGGGCGGAGTGTCGCGCTGCAACTGACCGTGTCGGGCGCGACGTGCCGCAGCTGCACCGCGGCGTGCCGCGGGCAGTGCAGCGGCGCGCCGGAGCACGCGCACAGGATGCACTGCTCCACGGTCCACGCGTGGGCCGCCGCCGCCGCCGGGACCACGCCCTCCGCCGAGCCCAGCCGGGACGACGCTGGGATCACATACAGCGCACTCAACAACAAATCATTGATTATTTCTCTCATATCATTAGCTCGTCACACTTTACTGTGACGTGCTGTTAGTGTGATAAGTATTTGTCAATAAATGAAATAAAATGAAACCAAAAGAAAACTAAAAGATATCCTGCTGAGCACTTTCAAATTCAAATTAAAAATTTTCTTGTTGGCACTATAGGCAAAGGTACAATAACAATCGAAATTATTTTATTTTATTTTATTTTATTGTACAGGGAAAACAGACGGCTGTTAATTTTACACAGTAGTTAAACGATAAGTGTTAACACAAAAGCCAAAGTAGTTTTCACTTATAAACACTTAAACAGTTACAAGTAAAAAAACCCTCTAAAAATACATAAATTAATTAAGTACCTCATACAAATACTTATATTTACAAAATTATTTTTTATTATTTAAACGTTTATTTGCCATTTTATTTTTTGTAGAACCATATTTCACTTTTGTTGAGTCAAAGAACTGTTTAGAAATGAAATTGTTAAAAGTAATATGCCTCGCCATAAATAAGTCGAAGTTTGCTGAATAGTTCCGGTTGAAATTAATAAGTGTGCGGATAAAGAACGAGTTTTTGCGATACTTCGTTTCAAAACGTGGAATATACAGCTGAAGACTGTATCTACGAGACGCTAAACTTATAGGAGTCATAAGACCTATCCGACACAATAGTGGAAGGCAGTCGATCCTACCAGATAAAATATTGTTCAGAAAGGTCAAATCAGCTACCTCCCTTCTGATTTGAACAGGCAACAGATGATGGTGGAAGCAAACCTCCTCATACTCATAGTCAGGACACAATATCTTAGCTTTGAAATTTATAAAACGTAGAAATTTCTTTTGGGGCCTTTCAAGGATGTATATTATCTATATGATATATCTATCATAACAGGGGTTCCAAACTTGGGAAGCATATTCTAGTTGACTACGTACTAATGAACGATAGAGAATCTTCAAAGTCTTGATCATTTTAAAGTCTTTCGTAATTCGAAGAATAAAGCCCAAGGTTTTCATGGCTTTGGTCGAGATGTTCTCAATATGTTGTCTGAAGAGTAGTTTAGAATCAAGAGTTACGCCAAGATCGATAACTGAATCGGTTCTCATTATATTAGGAAGAAGCGGTACAATTCTAATTTGTAGGAAGTACACAGTACGCGGAGCAAATACAACTACAAGCAAACGGACACTACACAACTCCGTTGACTGTATTATGTTACGTGTATAAATAAAAAAAAATAGAGAGAGATGTACAGTACGCGCCACGCACCTGCGCAGTGATTGATTTTAGGTCTTATTGTAGGTACGAGGGGCGTGCCCTCTCGCTCGCAAGAGACTGTAGCGAGATTGTCACTGTTGCAACTTGTTGCGTTTGTATGTGACTGCAGAGAAGTGAGTGAATTGTGTGCATGAACCTACTTTATGCGGTCCATAATTAAGTGCTCGTACCGTTTCTTCCTTATATATGATCGAAGACGATAACAAAAAAGTATATCGATGCCACCCGCAGTAGTTTTCACAATACTTTTCTAGGTACTTTTGTGTTCTCTTATCACAGACTGCATCATCGCTTTACATCAGGC
The DNA here is from genome assembly GCA_911728515.1 of Peribatodes rhomboidaria. NCBI lineage: Eukaryota > Metazoa > Arthropoda > Insecta > Lepidoptera > Geometridae > Peribatodes > Peribatodes rhomboidaria. The sequence goes on from OU452192.1 coordinate 11,771,057, forward strand.
GAAATGGTTATCAAATGCAAGTCTGTTTTTGAAATTTAAAATAAAAACGTAGCATAAGGAGGTGTTACCCGTGATCTCACCACTTTAACCCCCTAGCTAGTGGATCCAAAGCTATTGTACTTTCAATCAATTTAACACAGACTTTTAGTGCCAAGCGTCTGAACGATACCGTGGATACACGTTAATTTGTAGGTCCCTCTTGTTTGTTCTATGACAACAGTAGTCGGGCCATGTCAGAGGCGTTCGGGCGACCTATAGTCCCTATACTCTGACACCCCAACTATACGAACTTGCATGCTTGCTTGCTTATTGTCAATTGTCCAATCCTTGCACGCAAAACGGCACCTTGAAAACAAGGCTTAGATCAAGAGTACACCTTGTTTCACTTGTCCGCAAGATGGTACCTTCAAATCAAGGCTTAGATCAACTATAAGCCTAGTTTTGCCTGTATTTCTAAACACATTCAACACATTCTCAACACATTCTCGTATTCCATGACCGCACCGTCGTGGTGACCTGCGACTGACCGTTGGACTCCGCGCCGACGCCGCTGTCCCCGTCGGAGGCGCGGCTCTCCTGCGACAGCCGCGGCCCCGCCCCGGGCTCCGCGCCGCCCAGCTCCAGGCGACGGAAGGCCTGCTGAAATACTTGCTGCAGTTAGCCACACTCCAATGACACACTGTTTATAAAAGACAAGTATAAATTACTTGTATTGACTGGAGCCCGGTGTATGGCGACAGGCTCGCCCCCTGTCATATTTGGGACTGAATATCGTCCGGCGAAGTGTGGGTGTTGTATTACACCTCTGCCAGCCCCCTCGGAGAAAAGGCGTGATGATATGTTACGTTCCACACGTGGCTGCAGCGTTCCAGGCCGCACCTGCGCTCGGTACATGCTAAGCGGTTGCAGGTGTAAAAAGCTGCCAGAGCCTAGACGAAACAGCAAGTAAGTAGAGTAAAGGAGGCGCGCACGCACCTGAGCGATGAGCGCGACGTCGGCGTGCGACGCGTCGCGGCGCGCGGCGGCGTCGCGCAGGCACGCGGGGCACGGCACCACGCGCGTGATGAGGCAGCGCCCCTCCGACGTGTGCACGAACCGCGTGCCTGGGGACAGAGGGCTCGGTTCACACGTGGGAGGTGAGTATTGACCGGGTCAGGTCAAGAGTGCTCGTAACCGACGAGCGAGTATGAAAAGACTCGAGAGAGTGGAAGAAGCGAAAGAGGTATGCCAGGATCGTAGCGAGTGGAGAGAAGTGGTCTCTGCCTACCCCTATGAGAAAAAGGCGTGATTATAATTATGTATGTATGTATTAACCGGGTGCCTGGGGACGACAGGAGGTCAATTGAAACATAAGAGATGAGTATTAACTAGGTGCCTGAGAACGTCAAGGGTTAATTGAAACATAAGAGATGCGTATTTCACAACTATGTAAGGTCACGTTTCGTAAATTAGATGATTAATTTGTCAGTATTCGTTACACTTTCTCTGATCATTGAAATCGAAAATGCAACTTAAGGTTTGGAGGGGCTGTAAAAAGATCAGAAAGGGAGAGAGGGGGGGAGCTCTTTGTTGACAAATGTATGTGTCAGTGGAAAGGTATGAAATTAAAAATGAAAATGTACTCAATGAGCGTAGGAATAAATATGTACTTACTTACTTAGGTTTTTGAGTTTCTCTAATGACGAGAATAACCACATTATGATTTTATGAAACAGGAATTACTCACGTACGATTTAGTGGATTATTCCGACTATAGTTTCAACCACAATCGGCGGTCTTTATCAAGCTGAGTGCGCGCGCGCGGCTGCATCTCGCATAGCAGGAATCATAACGTGCATGCATAATGAGCATAAATCATAATGTGTGAAAACCACGTCAGTTTCCATAATAAACATGAGAATAGCCTTTTACATGGATATTGATGCTAGGGTTTAATTTTTTTGAGGAGACTGACGACATGGTATTTTGAAAATTATTGTACATACCTAGAGAAGGATACCAGTCTTCTAACAACAGATCCACGTGGTCCGAAACCAGGGCCAGCACCTTAGCCAGAACTTCGGGGTTCGGCTCCAAACTGATACTCTGAAAATAGACAACAATGAAATTTATATGGTATTTTCACACATTCACCTCACTCACACATAAACATCGATTTTGACATTTTCACATTAATAAGCAATTTTGACAAATATTTTTTTTATTTTTATGTTACTCTACATTCTTAACATATTTTTATTATTTGACACTATTTAATCTAAGATTGACATGTACAAAATCCAAATAACTTTTTAACCTTAATTTTTCATTTTGATAGTATTTAATCTGTGATGTATTTGTGTGTAAATGAATTTTCAATATGGACATGGTCTGAAATAAATGATTATATTGTTCGAGTGGTAACATGAAGGCGCGCGCGGCACGCACCTGGTACCCGGCGAGCGGCAGGCCGTCGTGTCTCCGGGCGACGGCCACGTGCGCGGGCAGCAGCAGCTCGACGCAGGCGGAGGCCTGCACGTCCAGCTCGCACCACGAGCCTTCTTGGTGCACGCGGAGCTTGCTGCCACGGACGACAATATAACAGAATAGAATATAATACAGTAGACTAGAATGTAACGGAATAGAATACAATAGAGGAGAATATAATAGAATAAATTACAGTACGAGTAGAGTAGAATATAATGGAATAGAATACAGTAGAGTAGAATATACAATACAATACAATACAATATATCTTTATTGCACACCAAAAACTACATGAAAAACTTAAAAAAAACTTAAATACATTTTTCGGCAGTACAAGGGCGACCTTATCGCCTACAGCGATTTCTTCCAGGTAACCTTTGGATGGACAGGAACTTACAGAAATACGAAAAGGGTAGGTGGTGTACATAAAACTAAATTAAAATTTAAAAGATAATAATAAGTAATATTAATAATAAGTACCTACTTAAATAAATAACCAAAAATAAATATAATATATATGAATAATTATAAATATTATAAATAAATATATAATAATAAAATATCAATACATATTTATAAATTAGTATTATGCGTACCGAATTAGCAAAGAGCTAAATAATGGTTAAAAACGAGATTTTTAAAAATGGGCAGTGATTGGGCCTGTCTTATGCCAACAGGCAGCTCATTCCATAGCTTGACAGCTTGCACAGTAAACCCTTTACTATAAGATAGATTGATGTGGGATGATGTGTGGAGCTTAAGTTTAAGGTGACGAGAAGATCTCAAAGAACCGGAGTGCCCTTGAATAAATTCAAAGCGCTCCTTGAGATACAGAGGGATAGTTGGAAAAAACAAGATTTTAAAGAGGAAGGAAAGGATGTGAGATTTACGGCAATAATGGAATTTACGGAATATAATGGAATAGAATACAGTAGAGTAAGAATATAATGGAATGTTATACAGTAGAGTAGAATATAATGAAATAGAATATAGTAGAGTAGAATAGAACAGGGGGCCTACCATGACATCTAATTGCCACGATGCTTACGTTTTGTTTTCTACGCTGCGCGATCATGAACCTTATTGTGCAGCGATACGATTCGCGGTCGCGCAGCGTCGACAACAAAACGTAAGCATCGTGGCAATGAAATGTCATGGTAGGCTCCCTAAATAGAATACAATAGAATATATTACTTAAAAGCTCGTCCCTTCGCTAAGTTTTTATTCAATTTTAACCGCTTTGCTCGGAAACTCTCTTAGGATTTTCAAACAGCTTTATCTCCCTAGGGAGGCAATGCCTTACTTTACGTCGAGACTACCGTGATGTGCAATTGGTCATTGTCGAACAGGTGGTCTACAAATATTAGATATTATGATATTACCTGATATACGGATCTCTATCCACTTCATCGCTAGGGCTGGTCGCACCCAGCAACGAGTCGTACTTAGGAGGAAGTTCCTTTAAAGACACCAGGGTCAGGTCCCCGCAGACCAGCTTGAGGCCCTTCCTCCAGAGCTTCCAGCCCCAGTTGAGGTCCAAAGCGCGGGATATGGAGTCATCAGATTCTGTCTGTTGGCACAAATTAAACTTTACAATACGTTTATGGTTGACTAGCTGGGCCCCGCGGTTAAAAAGTGTGCAAGTGCAGAAATCCTATGTGCTATTCTAGAATATAATCTATCTTTGTACCAAATTTCATCCACATCTGTTCAGCTGTTCTGGCGTGAAAGAGTTACAAACATCCATCCATCCATCCATCCATCTATCCATTCTTACCAACCTTCGCGTTTATAATATTAGTAGGATAGGATAGGATTAGTAGGATAAAATATCTACCCCCATAGCAATCAACGTTGAATAGCCACGGAATAGTTATACAGTGCTTTGTCTTTTTACAAACAGTGATAAGTTCCTTTAAGGTAAACTAGATGGCGCTCTGTGCAACCACTTGTTGATCGTTAAAACTCGCACGCGGTTTGTGCGAGCTAGTTGATACAGCAAATATTGTTTTCAATGTATAAGAGTGACTAACCATTGAACAATATACATCTCTGTTAATCGGAAAGCGCAGGTGCGGAAATAACAACACAGCAGTTCGCTAACAAGTAGTGTAATCGACTGACGGGACGCGCCGGTCGCAGCCGTGCGCGCATCTACTTATATGTATAACTAACATCCCTCCACCTTAATCTATGAAATATAACACGAATCAACCATAATGTGTATAGGTATAAGTAGTATACTAAAGGTATCGCTTATAATCTATTCTTTTGCGCGAACGCGCTAATTGGGCCGGCGTAGCCGGGCTAGAAGATGCAGGAACCGGCTGGCGTGTCGGACCCGATTGTGGCTCTGAAACTGCCTCTGCAGGCACAGGTGCTTCTGGGATATCCACTGCGGGTGGCGCCGATGCAGGCGCGGCACTCGGCGAAGGCGATGATGCGTCGATTGGCGAAAGCGCAGATGCAGTAACCGGCGAAAGCGGCAGCGTGGCGAGTGGCGCAGGCGTGACCGGGTGCTCTGGCAATACCACCACTGGTAGCACCGAAGACTGGCCTCTGTCGCAAACAGGCGTGACGTGGTTTCTCGAACTGCAGCTCTCAGGCTTATCATGCTCCATAAGCCACTTCTCCCCTTTTAGCTTCAGGAGTTGATTGGTGTGTTTTTTTACTAAGGAATCTGTTTCACAAATTTTCACTAAATAATATAATGTCTTTCCCAGCCGTTTCACAATATACGCTTTTACCCAGTTCGGTTTTTGATTCTTGTACACTCTCACTAGTACGACTTCTTTATCGCAGAAAATCACATTGCGTTTACCGCCGTAGGACCTAGACTGCGAGCACTGTTTTTCTTTCACTGACGCGTCGAGTGCAGCATCACGTGACGACGGTGTACGGAGATCAATAAGATCTAATCTACATCTCAATTTATGGCCGAACACTAACTCGCCTAAAACAAAAAAACTAAACCTTAGCCCCTTCGGGGGAAAGGCATGATTATATGTGTGTATGAATGAGAAGATATTGTCGCGGAACGCATGCTAGACCTACTGGACCCAAGTCAAACCTCTCTTCATAATTTAATAACAATGATTCATCTGTCTACTTTCCTCTTAACCAGAAAAAAGTACCTAATATAAAAAAAAACTCACGTCAGAAGGCGTAGTCTTGTAGAGCACGTAGGGCGCCTTGGCCAGCGCCTGGTCGGCCAGCAGCCGGGTGCAGAGCCGCGCCCAGAACCCGCACGGCACGTACGAGACCAGCAGGAGGCGCCGCAGCGCCGCGCCGCCGCTGCGCGCCTCCACTGTCACCGCGCCGGTGGCCTCGTCTGCCAACGGGAGGTCAACTTGTAACCGACAGATAATGTTTTCGCGTTTCATCAAAATATTTACAAGATAGTCACGTAATACCAGTAGTGACCAAACGTAATACAGCTAAAAGGAAGTTTTATTAAAGGAAAAAAAAAGAAAGATTTTGTAAAACTTTTTTAGTGATTGTTCCAAATCCGGTTATGCCAATTCCCCAAAATATGCTTTTGCATTATTTTCAAACATATCATAACTTTGATACAAATTCTGGACCCTAATCAAAACACACCTCAAAATTTTATTACAATGATTATTCATGGTGTCATCCGGGCCGCTTGACGGCTACCACGGCTCAGCTGTGGTCGTAGTCTCCATTGAACTGAAGTATCACCTGAGTAGCGTGTGTGTACTCACGTATGAGCGTGGGCGAGTCCGTGCGGCGCGTGAGGTCGGGCGCGGCGCCGGCGGGCCACGCTCGCCGCGGCGTGCCGCCCGCGCCCCACGCGCGCCCACCGCGAACGCACAACTGAAACACGCAACCACAATCTATTAACATTGGATACAGTTATTTTTAATTATCTATATCAATCAATATAATGAATATCGACCAATTTTAATCCTGTCGGGGCTAGGTAAGCTGCTAGAATCACTAATGGTTAAAAAAGTATACTGGCATATTTCAGACCACTTAAATTCAAACCAACACGGATTTAAGCCTAAAAAATCTACTAGCACAAATCTGATGCGCTATACAAACGACATGCTTGAAATCAGACAGCGGAGGGGAAGTTCATGCCATTTATACAGATTTTAGTAAGGCGTTTGATTTGGTGGACCATGACTTGTTATTGGCAAAGCTGGATAGGCTCGGAATACATGGAGCTTTATTACGTTGGTTTGATTCTTATCTACGAAACCGATCTCAGTTAGTAGTTGCAAAGGGTTTTAGATCACGTCTAACAACAGTGCTGTCTGGTGTTCCTCAAGGATCCCATTTAGGTCCTCTACTCTTTCTGTTCTTCATAAATGATTTGCCTCAGATAGTGAAATCTTGAGTTAAGCTTTTTGCTGATGACCCAAAACTATACAGATGCATAACAGAACAGAAAGACGTTGAGCACCTTCAGGGTGACTTGGACCATGTAACCCAATGGTGCATTCGTAACAAGATGTGTTTAAATGTCACTAAATGCTTTTTCATCAAGTTCGCGAAAGCATGTATCTTTTCCGGCAAACTTTACAATAAATGGGTTTAATCTAGAACAGGTACGATCCATCCGCGATCTTGGGGTGGTATTTGATTCACGGTTAGATTTTATAGAATATGTCGACACGATAACGCGAAAAGCTAGGAAAATGTGTGGTTTTATCTCCAGACAAGCCAAGTCTTTCCTAAATGAAGATTTGTCAATCCAGTTATTCAATGGCCTGGTTAGGAGTGTTCTTGAGTATTGTTCTGTAGTATGGAACCCTGGGTATAGAAATCATGATGATTTAAAGAAAATTCAGAAGTGTTTTTGTATCATCTCGCATATATACAGAACAAATGTAAGATCCTAAATTCTTGTGAGTCTAGACTTGACCATTATAAGGTTATGACGTTGCATAAACGTCGCGAAATGGCGGACATATTAATGTTTGACAAACTCATAAATGGCTTGGTTGACTGTCCAGAGGTCCTTGAAAAAGTCATTTTCAGAGTCCCTCTTCCACAGGCGAGATTGGTATGGAAGAATTCATTTGCGCCGTCCAGGTGCCGGACAAACATGCTGAAATTTTCACCAATTTGTCGCATGTGCAAGAGCTATGACAAGAATAATGTTCGACTATCTTTCGACATATTTAGCTGTAGTTCGCTTCCCGCAGTGAAATCACAACTTCTAAAATCATTCAAGTTAAGTAGACATATTGGTATTTTTATTTGTGTCAAGTAATTTCTGGCTTTTTTGGCTATAAGATTTAAATATTTTATGTTAGTACTCGTATGTATGTTTAAATTAATTTCAAATACTTAAAACTTGTTTTTATTGTATAAATAGTATTATTAGTAGTTGTGTATTTTTATTTTTAAGTTCACTTTTTAGGAATTGTACAAACTGTTATTAGTTTATAGTTATTAGTCCATAGTCTAGATTATAGTTTAATTCTGTTAGTTACCTAAATAAAAAATAAAAAACATTTTTGATTGTTTTTAAAAACAAGTAGGATCAATTGAGACAATTGCGTCTTTCAAGAATTACTGACAAACTGCTCACAAATTCAACTCATTTAAAAGCACGCGCGCGTCCCAGCACTCGAGCTTGTTGGGCAGCGACACTACAGACAGCGCTGGGACAGACTCACTTGCGGCGCGGCGGGCTCGCCGGCGGGCAGCAGCGGCGGCACGAGCAGCACGCGCGCGTCCCAGCACAGCGCCAGCTCGAACTTGTTGAGCAGCGACACGCCCAGCGACGACGCCTCCTCGCCGCGCAGCAGCATCGGGGACGCCTTGAACACGTGCGCCAGGTCCTCGATCTTCATTATACCTGCAGCTCATGCAAATACAGGTGCGGTGAACTCCGAACTTGGCAATGCCTGTATTTCGTAAATCTGAACGATAGTACAGCGAGATTTCGCCTCGGATTACGTAGATACATATTTATATCTCTAAAAAAATTAACAGCTTTAAATTAATTGCGTTACCACCTTGACATAGCCCCAGTTACAGGAAAAAAAGTCGGACTAATACAACATTGCATTTCACATTGTCGATATTTTAAAAACCGTTCGACCGATGTGTATAAAATTTAGATGACCACCTATATAGTATGACCGACCAAACATAAAAAGAATCATCAAAATCAGATCATATTTGGCGGCATGATCGCGTAACACACAAAATAAAACATACAGTCGAATTGAGAACCTCTTTTTTGAAGTCGGTTAAAATACTAGAAAAGAGAGAGCTCAAAGTTCGCGTACCGTTGGTGGCGAAGGGGTTGATCTCCCGGACAGTGACGACGTGCGCCAGCACATCGCACAGCCACTGCGGCCGCAGGAAGTACAGCTCCTTGAGCGTCGCGTCGTCATAATGCAGGAGCACACCTGCGAACGTAAAGTTCAACATTACACTCTTTCACGTCCCACTGCAGGCACACCAACCTACCCTACGTCGAGGCTGATTGAGCCTTTATCCATCAAGCTGGCTCAGTACGGGTGGATGCCATATGTCCGAGAATTATTCTTCTAGGACATGTCGGTTTCCTCACGATGTTTTCCTTTACCGTAAGAGCACGTGTCAAATTTAAATGACGAGACTTTTCTACGAGAGAAAAGTTCACTAGTGCCCGGCCAGGCGACCTCACGACATGCGGATAAGAAGATGCGGTCCATCCCACTACGCCAACACGGCTTGAACACATCACAAACATAAAGATCCTTCCTTTAGAAAAAGAAACCGGAAAGTTAAGAAGAGAAGATTATTGGCCTTGCCCTTGTGGGCGCCTTTTAAATTGACAAACGTCTTAAATTTCTATCTCAATGATTAAACAATGCTTGGAGACGTAAACATGTATATTTATTGTAAATAGACGTTATTTTACAAATTTTCGTTTTTGTTAGTGTAAAAATCGTTTAGCTCGGTGGTTAATTTATTTACGTCGGTAATGTGTTCCACACTTTAAAGTTGCTTTGAACATTCGATAATGTTCTGTAAAATGTGCATTTTTTCGGTCGTCGCAGTCTAGAAAAACCATCGAAAAACGCCTAACTCTTAAGTAATATGTAAAAAGTGAGAGAAGGAGATGACGACACTATTTGCCTCTCTGTCTGTAAAACTGCAATAAAATACGGACTTGGAATCTCACCATTTTCATGTAGGAACATGGTCGCTTGGTGCAACTCAGCGGCGTCGCGGAAACTCTTGTGATTCTTCTGTTGCATGTATTGAGTTACCTACATACAAACACATTTCAATTTGTTAATAACAGACAGGGTTATTTACACAAGAGCATTAGGAACAAGTGTGGATCTGAAACATCTCCCTGTGGTACGCTCAAAACATTTTCTGTTTGTGATCATTGTATATTAGTGACAAAAGTTTTCATGTACTTAATGCTTTAAGTACAATATTCACGGTGCAAAATATTTCACAAAGAAGATTATAAAACAACCCAAAATGGGATGTGATTTTGTATCAAAAGCCTTTCTGAAATCGAATCTTTACTTATTTTTTAGATGTTTTGCCAGCAAACAAACACACATGTTTGTTGTATTTGATCACTTTTTCGTACCAGTTTTTTGTACTCGTTGTGTCGAAGCACAGGTTCGGGCAGTTCCGCCGCGAGCGCCGTCACGCACTCTTCTAGAGCGAGATAGGTGGCTGGGATGCGCTGCTCTAGAAGGGGTTCTTTGCTTCCTAAACAATTTAAATCATGTTCATACAAGAATAAATAATACTATTGACTCTGTGAGCTGATGACCTGGCCACCGGCGTCTGTTCTCCTGTACAGGTCGCATTCTTTAACCGATGTTCGAGAAACTTATACAAATCTACATAATTTTGAAAATTCTCGACATTAAAAACCGTACAACTATCGAACCTAGACTCAATATTTCAAGAGAATCAGACAAGAAATGCGACCTGTAGAGGAAGACAGCCTTTCGGGAAAGAAATCCGGACATATGAAACCATTTTAGTTGAAGCTAAAGCAAAGACGTTTTACTCACTAATGCTCGCTCGGTGAGATGAAGGAATAATGAGAAGACGAATTATTTTTTGGGGTGGACTTTTGAATGGTAGTGACTGTATGTGGGTGTGCAGTATCAAACACTTACCTGGTGGTTTGATGCTAAAAGCCACAGAGTATATGATGTCGGCGAGAAGACGAATGTTGTGGCGGGTGCTGCAAGAGACCTGAAACAACAATATAAGGAAGAAGCTGCACGAGTCTAATTTTAGTACACAGCGCTTGGACCCCGTACAACTACAAGAAAACGGACACTACGCAGCTCCGTTGACAGTTTTATGTTACGTGTATCAATAACAAAGATAGAGAGATTAAGATAGACAACTCAAATCAAAAATTACTTTGCATAGGGAGGTTGTCTACACCATTCGCTTTTAAATTAATTCATAGTACAAGGGAAATTCTTAGTAATTTAAGAAAGATAAGAGAAGTGCGAAAGTCATAAAAAATAATTGAAATTGCAATTTGTCACACTGTGAATAACTTTAGAGGCTCGTCAGTATCATTACTTGCTCTCTTCGCTCGTCGTCTTCTTCTAGACGAAATGGCTATAGAAAACCTTTCGCCAATGCGAAGTTAGTCTGAAGTGGTCGCCGGACTCTGAAGATTGTTTAGTCAATGCCAGCTACTTACCTCCAGAGAATCTAGAACTCTCGGCAAGCCAAGCTTATCCGCGTCTGGAGCTCCCATTATACTGGACCGGATGAGTCGTTGCAACGCTTCTGGACTTTCAGACTCCGGTAGATTACTCTGTGAAGAATCATAAAGTGTATAAAATATCGCGGAAATGTGATATTCGTCAATATTTCGTAGTGACTTTGTAACATAACATATCTTTACGCCTTTGGCGTAATACGTTGGCGGAGTTATAATATAACACCCACACTTCGCCGGACGATATTTAGTCCCAAATATAAGAGAGGGCGAGCCTGTCGCCATACCCGGTGTATGTGGTATGCTTCAGTTGTGTGGCAGATGACATACATTACGCACATATGTTCGCGCAATGAACAAATTGGTGCGTGCCGTTGGCTGGGTTTGAACCGGCTTCCTCTCGCTTGAGAGGCGGGCCTTCTCCAACTAGGCTATCATCGTTTCGCGATTTAGTAATGAGCTGTATAACACGACTGAGATGTAACATACACATGTATTACATAGCCAGAAGAATCGCCCCCAAGGAAGTCAGAAGCCTACAAAGAGACAGATAGAGTAACTTTCAATTTTATAAATTTTGTTTTTTTAACCGACTTCCAAAAAAGAGAAGGTTCTTATATTCGACTGTTTTTTTTTGGTAGATCATACTATAGAGGTGGTCTCATACAAATTTTATCGAAATCGGTCAAGCAGTTTTTAAAATATCAACAAAAATTTAAAAATCTACATGAAAAAAGTTTACATGGATGACGGCCTGACGGGAAGTCGGATTCTCAAGCTCCGACGCGAAAACGACGGGGTGTTTTAAGTTTAACGTGCATGACTGTGTATATGTGCGTGTTTGTCTGTATATCGTAGCTCCCGAACGGATAAAGCGATTTCGATTTGTTTTTTTCTTGTTTGAAAGGTGAATTAGTCGGGAGTGCTTAGTGTGTAGTTCTTAGCTATATGTTTGACTAGCTGCGCCCCGCGGTTTCACCCGCGGTTAAAAAGTATCCTATGTGCTATTCTAGACTATAATCTATCTCTGTGCCAAATTTCATCCAGATCTGTTCAGCCGTTCTGGCGTGAAAGAGTAACAAACATCCATACATCCATTCTTACAAACTTTCGCGTTTATAATATTAGTAGGAAGTAGGATAGTAGGATAATATCTTTAAATGAGCAATTCTTGTATATATATATATAATTGGAATCTCGGAATCAGCTCCAACGATTTTCATACAATTTAGTATATAGGGGGTTTCGGGGGCGATAAATCGATCTAGCTAGGAATCATTTTAAGAAAATGTCATTTTATTCGTGTTTTATCGATAATCAACTTAAACATAAACTTGGAAGAAAAATAACAAAAAGGAGGCGTTTGAGTAGTCTCAACTGAAAAATATGACTCTTCCTGACATCTATTGGCGAATAATAATACTATTTTTTGTGAGCAACTAATTGCTTTAACGACACAACAGCAGATGGCGTTGTTAAGTAACACTAAGTCAATGAGTGTTTGCTTTGAGGTTAGACTAAAATCAATTGTTTATTTTCCAAAAAACACAATTAAAAAAAAAAAAAAATACCGAGCGAAGCTCGGTCATCCAGGTACTAATATTAGTAGGAAGTAGGATAGTAGGATAAAAATCGGTGTCGGAGGACTTTTAAATATTTTTGTGTTACATGGTGTGTAGTAGACTTACGTGCGCGAGCTGGTCGTAGTGCGTGGCCACCATGACGACGGGCGAGCCGGGCGCGCGCGCCTGTATGGAGCGCAGCCAGCGCAGCGCCGCCGCCAGCCCGCGCCGCCCGTCCGGCGCGCGCCACGCCACCACGTACAGCGAGCGCCGCGACAGGAAGTACTGGTGCGTCGCGTAGTACCTGCCGCACGGCCCGCTCCAGCGTCACTTCGTCTTTACGCGCCCCCGTTCACAATACGGGGTGAGGTTTGTCTCTCCTACCTCCTAACTCATAACTCATAACTCGCAAACTGCGAACTGTATGCGCTCTTCGGATACTTCATTTAAAATATATGTCGCTAAGCTGCCGCTCAGTCAGCCGCTCAGTTTGCTTAGTCAGGACGAAGATTTGTCTGTAGAAATCTTCAAAATAATAAATAAATTCGGGACACTTCCACACACGGTCGCCTGACCCCCAACTAAGCAAAGCTTGTACTGTGGCTGCCGGAGATTGATATACATACTTAGATATTTTTATATGAACAAACCCAAATATGCATCACATAAATGTTTGCGCTAGGTGGAAATCGAACCCACGCCGCCACGCTCAGAAGGCAGGTTCACTACCAACTGAGCCACCGAGGCAGTATGTATGTACAATGTACTTACTCCTGCTGCCCGCCGAAATCCCACGTCCTGAAGGTGATCGGCCCCCGCGTGGACCTAGACTTCTCATACACCCAGGTGCCGATGTCCACGCCCACGGTCGACATGTTGCGCCGGGACGACTTGTTTCCCATACGTTTAGCCCAGTGCTGGGGAAGAGTGGGAAACTAACTATTTAAGACAATAAAATAATACAGATAGAATAGATACTGGAAGAAAGTTTATGAAAAATATTAGAATATAATTTTATTTGGTGGATAGTAAAAACGGATTGTAACAAGATGCATGTTTCAAGATACGAAAATCTGCTTAAAATTTTATTTCTTTTATTTAAAGATAGACTATACTCATAGAATATTATGTTTTTACTTACGTCGGTAGGTTTCCTCCTGTGCTGCAAGGCCGACTCTTGCCTCAGGCATTCTAGTAGACTTGTCTTTCCGATGCCCTGAAAACGATTTTCTGCTTTATTGCTGTCTGGATACGGATTATTTTCGCCTATATTTTGGTATAGGTACTTGTATTTAGTAAATTTAAGACTATAAAGTATTTACTACCACTTCCGTGCAGTAGTTTATCCAAACACAGTCTGAAAGTTCGAATATAAACTAAATTTGTTAAGAAAACGAGGTCTCCGTTCAGGATGAACTCCTAGTCCAAAAAATGTGTGCGGGCAATACTAGACAATCATCATCACCTCATCATCATCATCCCATCATCTGTTACTGAAGGAAAAATTATTACTAAGAATCCGACTGAAGGACAAGTATCCATGGTCATGAATAAATTAATAAAAAAAAAAAAAAGAATGGGCTGTTCAAATATGTACTCAGACTATTGGCTGTATAGAATGTAATAAAAAAAGATATATACAAATATAACATTTGCATTTTTACACAGAAAACTTCTAAAAAAATATATTCATACTAACTTAACGTTCACCAAGCGAAAAAAAATTGTTGACCACCGCACTCAGCGAGCTAACTACCTTGTCGAACCCAAGCATCGAACATTTTATGGCAAAGCAATGCTTACTAATGAAGGAGCGCGGCTTTTTAACAAACTACCCTCTTTTATCAAAAATGCGCATTTCACGCATTCAAGAAACAATTAGCTCGACATAGTATTAAAGATAGACAATTTAAACATGTTATTACATGAGCGACAGTTGTCTTTGTTGATAATAAAAGTCTTTAAGCCTAGATCTATAGTCCTGCCCGTATACTCCTCCCAACATCCTCACCTGCTCTCCGACGAACATGAGCTTCATCCTGGTGTACTTGGTGGCGGCGTGCAGCACCGACTTGAGGTAGCCCACTATGTCCGCGCTCTTGTACTTGCCGCCCGCCAGCATGGAGCGGAGCGGCTCGTGCAGCGAGCAGCCGGTGGCGTTCAGCGACCACAGGCGGGACAGCAGGCCCATCTGCGGCGGGAGCTCCGTGATGTCTGGCCGGAGGGAGCAATGTAGTTAGAACAATGAGATAGTGCAGCGAGCAGCCGGTGGCGTTCAGCGACCAGAGGCGGAACAGGAGGCCCTTCATAAGCGGGAGCTCCGCGATGTTTGGTTAAATGCAAATGGGTATTATAGTGTACACTGGCGTGGGTTTAACTAGTTTATGGGAAAAGGTAACGACAATGAAACATGTGGTCATAACTTTTGCTATTTTAAACTGGTAGTTTTTTGTCATTTTTGCATGCATACATATAATCCTGTGTACATGCCCTTCAGTTGCATAACAGGGTTTTTGTAACGTGCTGTATTTTGCGTCCCCGCATGTCTCCACTCACCCTTGTTCCCGCTGATGTTGAGCACGGCCAGGTTGGTGAGCTCGTGCAGCGCGGGCGGCACGCTGCGCAGCAAGTTGCACGACACGTCCAGCATCGACAGCAGCGGGAACAGCAGCTTGCCCTTGAGAGACGAGCCGCGCGCCTGACAAGTGGAGACACTGCTTTAGATTGGACTGTGTTAACTGGTTCGGTTCGGATGGATTGAGGGAAGAGTGCATTGACCTTTGTCCTATTCCGCCTTTGTTAGGGCCAATTTGGGGGCTTCAAAAAATCTGTAATATGCTCTTAGTTGTTATTTTTTTTTTGCCATTAGGAATTCGAATGACTTTAGATTTGGCTGTTTCTACACATTAAAATATATATATATTTCTTGTCAGTAAAGTATTCGATTTCCTCACCCAGTCCTCGTCGTCTTCCGTCGGCGGCTCGTCGTGCGCCGGCGCAGAGCCGTCGTCGTCCGTCGTCAGTTGGATGCGCGACAGCAGGTTGTTCGACAGGATCTGGTGCACACGCAAGTTTCGATCTTAACAACGTGACAACAAGGTTTACGCTCCCGCCCGGGCAGTAATATGCCCCTCAGTTTCTTTTATTTTCTTCTGGGTAGCGGCTCTTTCTCCGAACAAGGAGTGGCGGCGCGCGGGGCAGTAGTGTTACTGTATGCAGGTGAACTCACGAGCGTCCGCAGCCCCTCGAGCCGCAGGTGGCGGCGCGCGGGGCAGTAGTGTTACTGTATGCAGGTGAACTCACGAGCGTCCGCAGCCCCTCGAGCCGCAGGTGGCGGCGCGCGGGGCAGTAGTGTTACTGTATGCAGGTGAACTCACGAGCGTCCGCAGCCCCTCGAGCCGCAGGTGGCGGCGCGCGGGGCAGTAGTGTTACTGTATGCAGGTGAACTCACGAGCGTCCGCAGCCCCTCGAGCCGCAGGTGGCGGCGCGCGGGGCAGTAGTGTTACTGTATGCAGGTGAACTCACGAGCGTCCGCAGCCCCTCGAGCCGCAGGTGGCGGCGCGCGGGGCAGTAGTGTTACTGTATGCAGGTGAACTCACGAGCGTCCGCAGCCCCTCGAGCCGCAGGTGGCGGCGCGCGGGGCAGTAGTGTTACTGTATGCAGGTGAACTCACGAGCGTCCGCAGCCCCTCGAGCCGCAGGTGGCGGCGCGCGGGGCAGTAGTGTTACTGTATGCAGGTGAACTCACGAGCGTCCGCAGCCCCTCGAGCCGCAGGTGGCGGCGCGCGGGGCAGTAGTGTTACTGTATGCAGGTGAACTCACGAGCGTCCGCAGCCCCTCGAGCCGCAGGTGGCGGCGCGCGGGGCAGTAGTGTTACTGTATGCAGGTGAACTCACGAGCGTCCGCAGCCCCTCGAGCCGCAGGTGGCGGCGCGCGGGGCAGTAGTGTTACTGTATGCAGGTGAACTCACGAGCGTCCGCAGCCCCTCGAGCCGCAGGTGGCGGCGCGCGGGGCAGTAGTGTTACTGTATGCAGGTGAACTCACGAGCGTCCGCAGCCCCTCGAGCCGCAGGTGGCGGCGCGCGGGGCAGTAGTGTTACTGTATGCAGGTGAACTCACGAGCGTCCGCAGCCCCTCGAGCCGCAGGTGGCGGCGCGCGGGGCAGTAGTGTTACTGTATGCAGGTGAACTCACGAGCGTCCGCAGCCCCTCGAGCCGCAGGTGGCGGCGCGCGGGGCAGTAGTGTTACTGTATGCAGGTGAACTCACGAGCGTCCGCAGCCCCTCGAGCCGCAGGTGGCGGCGCGCGGGGCAGTAGTGTTACTGTATGCAGGTGAACTCACGAGCGTCCGCAGCCCCTCGAGCCGCAGGTGGCGGCGCGCGGGGCAGTAGTGTTACTGTATGCAGGTGAACTCACGAGCGTCCGCAGCCCCTCGAGCCGCAGGTGGCGGCGCGCGGGGCAGTAGTGTTACTGTATGCAGGTGAACTCACGAGCGTCCGCAGCCCCTCGAGCCGCAGGTGGCGGCGCGCGGGGCAGGCGGCGTGCAGCAGCATGGCTCGCACGGAGCCGCCGGAGCGCGGCCGGGCCGGGGCCGGGGCCGGGGCTCCGCCCGGGCAGTAGCACGCCAGCGGGGACCCCTCCGCCGACCCGAAGTTTTCCACCTAACGTGTAAATATAGCTTCATGAATCACATAACATATCATCACGCCTTTTCCCCCGGAGGGGCTTGCAGAGGTCTGTCACAGCACCCACAATTTGCTGGACGAAATTCAGTCCCAAATGTGACAAGGGCGAGCCTATGTCGCCATACCCCGGGCTCAAGTTATCTTACAGACAGCATTACACATTTACACATTATACAGACATCTCTTCTATTTATGTGGCGCGTAGTCACAATCATACTTCTCAGACTTCTCATTTCTACTGCATTCACTTTACTTTCATGCTTCTGCTACCAGACCCAACATTTACTTCCATACATAAGTGTAGGACCAGCACCATCTACCCACAGACAGACGTGCCCTTTCAGAAATCTTCTCACTGCACATTCATCATGTTACAAATACCCTATTGTCTAATTAATAAATAATAATAATAAATAATAAATAATAAATTTTTATTTCAAAAACTACATGGTAAAGATAAAAACTATCAGATACAAACATTTTTTTAGGAACAATAAAATAATTTTGCCTGAACCAGGTAATCCTGTTTGTCAGGCGATAAATACACGATAATTGAAGAGCATGTACACACACTTATAAGTATTTATTAAAAATACAAAAAAATGCATGTTAAAAATAGCAAGAGTTGTGATCGGTTTAAGAACGCAAGGAAAATAGGAAATTTAACAAAAATGTAAATAAATCTGAATGATATGTTGGCTGCTTTTATTGTAAGAAAGTAGCGGCACGACGCGAATAGTTTACAAATAAAACTGACGCGATTAGTCTCTGCGTTCACGCTTTTAGCAGGGCGGAGCTTGATGTGTGTTTAAAATTTTTCATAGTCAATATTTAATTTAAACCAGCATAACTGCATTCTCTAGTCGATACTGGATGCACACCACGCGGATACAACAGGGTTTTTGTAACACCCTGTACAGTTACTATTATTTAATCTGTGTTAGATCGATGGCTAGAGCCGTGCAATATTCACCTGCGGCAGGCTCGGCCAGCACGTGATCTCGTTGTGGCTGAGGTCCAGCTGCCGCAGACTGGTCGGGTACGACGTCACGTACGACATCGTCCTACACAGGAAACAGAACATTCACATACTAACTAAAATTATATGGAAGTAAACTTCATAAGTTTGTACGTAGAGGCTAATCTCCGGAGGAACAGTAGACAAAGAGACAAATAAAAATAATATTCGGGACAGTTCCGAACACGGTCGTCTGACCCCAAACTAAGCAAAGCTTGTACTATGGCGGCCAGAGACATTTAACTGTAACTGATAAAACAACAAACATTTGTATGTAACTGCTCTAGTTCAGAAAGCAGGTTCACTACCGACTGAGCCACTGAGGCTGTCGAATATTTATCTGTAGCAAATTAAAAAATAGGTTGTCTGTAAAGTCGGTTTACTGACGATAGTTGAACGTGACAACGTGCTCACTCAAGTAGGAGAGACACGGATGTCGAACGCTGCCGAACGCAAAGGCCGGTTGTGCTTCTTTGTCGCTCGTTCCGCGCTCTCGCTTGCACTTCAAGCCTTACATGGAACGCCTCAGAGCGAGGTAACGCCGTGCGTGCAGCCGGCTCTATCGAATTATAAGACGTTGTCACGTCAAAACAAAAGATACAAAAACATTTAGTCACAAATAAACAATTATAAAACTTGTTGCCTGCAGCCGCCAGAATGCTGAGTTGGGCCCGGGTTGTGGCCAAACAATTGTGGTGTTATTCGCTATATTATGCCCATGTGTACATTTAAATTTTCCTATACAAAACCGGCAGGTTATTCCCCGACAGCTAGCTACGTACCTGAGCGAGTTGTAGGCCATGTTGAGTCTCGCCAGGGAGGGCGCGCGGCAGGCGAGCGAGACGGGCACGCACGTGAACTGGTTGTGCGAGAGAGTGAGCGAGTGCAGCGGGGAGGAGCCGGCGGGGGGCGGCGGCGAGCCCGGCTCCACCGCGCCGCGCCACGAGTGCGCGCGCCGCGCCTCCACGCACCTGCGGCACCACACACATCGTGTCGTCACGACCGCGCCCGACGGGGCAGTCAGACGTGTACAACACCCACACTTCACCAGGCGATATTCAGTATCATGTTATACCGATATCTTTCACTTAAAAAAAGCTTTTAAAACTTGATATAACCAAATTAATCCATGGCACAGATATTTCATAATTATAATCATATTCATATATCCCACTCTCACACTTTTACACATCCACGCACACACACTCTCTCTCTCACACACACACACACACACGACTGCACATTTTATTTAATTCATTAATATAATATACATTCCTTATTGGCTGGAAGTTTAGTTTGTTGCTGTTGTATTTTGTTCTTTAAGGGCTGTGAATGTTGTTAAATAAATAAAATAAAAATAAAATTAAATAAAAATAAAATAAAATAAAATGAAATAAAATGAAATAAAATTAAATAAAATTAAATAAAATGAAATAAAATGAAATAAAATGAAATAAAATGAAATAAAATGAAATAAAATGAAATAAAATGAAATAAAATGAAATAAAATGAAATAAAATGAAATAAAATGAAATAAAATGAAATAAAATAAAACAAAATAAAAAATGTTACAGGGGGCGAACCTGTCGCCATAAATTGGGCTCCAGTTATGTAGCATGTTCACAGAACGAACAAATTGGTGCGTGCCTTCGGCCGGGAACATTAACAACTACAAATTCACATTTTATTAGCAGACTATGGCGCTCGTTTTATTTGTAACTGGCTGCGCACCGCGGTGTCACCCACGGTCACATAGGAACCGTAAAATTTTCGGAATAAAAGGTACCCTATGTTGTTCTCTGTACCCCTGACAACGTGTATGTAATTTAATGAAGATCGTTTGAGTAGTTGAGGCGTGAAAGCGTTACAAACAAACAAACTTACTTTCGCATTTCTAGTATTAATTGGGATTGTGTTCACCTGTACTACCACTATTAACACAATGAATAAATTGAATTGATTTTTATTCAACCAAATTTTGACCTACTAGTGTGCAGAATCTTCCTCAGTTTTTCCTAGCTTACAGGCCAGACAAAACGTACTACGAAAAAACTGTCTGTCACGACATTTTTGTAGCAACATCTAGAAAACAAACTTCTCTCAAAATCTACAAGCAAACTTGAGATCGAGGAAAAAACAGCTGATCCATACAAAAAATTCGTTGATGGTCGAAAAAATGTATGGAACAGCTGCTTTTTTTCTCCATTTCAAGGTTGCCCCGTAGTTTCTACTAGTGGAGTATAACTACCTCTACAAATTCTGCGTGAATGCAAAATAACACGTCGTATTTTCACGTTGGCGGCAGAACTTCAGGGTTCCCAATGAACGGTAAAGCACATTTTCTGCTGTCAGCTTATCTAATAGTGTATTCACTTACAGAATCAGCAGTAAACGTTGTATAGCCTCGTAATAGTAATACATTGTTTTGTCCTTTTCTTTCTTTCGAATTTTAAACTCGATCCAAAAAGACAAAAGACTGTGTTACTATTCTGAGGCTATACAACGTTTATTGCTGAGGGGGGTGGTGTGTACTGTAGATGACTAGTGTACTCACACGGCGTTGCCCGCGCGGTTGGCGACAGTGGGCACGGCGTCCTCGTCGTCCGGAAGTACGTCCGACTCGCTGCGCTCGATCGACGGACTGCGGGACGACGACTTCTGACCGGACAGATGATAACACATGTTAGTAGCCGGCTCCCCACTGAGAGAGCGTGCCTCAAGCAAGCTTCTATCTCAGTCTGGAGCGTGGTAAGCTGAGCAGTCAGAACGAGATGGAAGCGTGTCACGCGAGGTATTCTCAGTTAGTGGAAAGCCGGCTAATAACATCGACAAGAGAAAAACACATTAGACAGGAATAAGAATAAAAAAGATTAATTGATACTCGTAAATAACAGAATTACATCGTCCACAGTAGGATTACAAAGAAAAATATTTAACCTGTTTGCCTCTTTGCCTCTCATAATATGTGAGCCTGCTAAAATTACACAGTGCATTGCAATTTTTGTTACCCTGAATATTTCTGCGGATTTCTTTGTTTCAAGTCCTCAGTTTTCGAATATATTCATATATTCATAAGATATTGCATTCTTAAACCTCTGCTTATTTTAGTACAATTTGAGAATAAAGATTTAAAAAACTAGATCCAATATTCCAAAACCATCCATGTTTTTGAAAGCTGCTGGCTTAAGTATTAGAAACCACTCCTACATCAAGGCCAACAAAATCACTGTTTTTTTTGTAAATGACTAAATTCGATGGCCACCGAGGCCTCTACAGCGTAACGGACGTTTTCAGATTAGCTAGCTGGGAGACCTATTCGAGAAGGATCTAGAAGGAAAGAAGAAGAAAATCACGAGGACGTGTTACACTGCGCCCGCGCTACACGAATTGTACTTACAAGTTCTTACTGAGTGATACACAAGGGTTCGACAAAATGTAAATTACTAGCTAGCAGTTAGCAGCGATCGGAGACTTTGCATATCTCTTAAAACCAACCATGGTATAATAATTTACTCCGCCAGGTATAGCATTCAGCAACACGTAGTGACGTCAATGGATGCTTAAGCAAGACCGAAATAAGTGTTTTGCAACAAGTTCGGAAGAGACGGATGACTATGACATCATTACGTGTTCGCTGAATGCTAGACCTACGGTGAGGACCTCGGCTTGCACTGTCGCCGAGGAGTGGGAGTCGAACTGCTCAGAAGGGGTTTTGCTTGTGTCCTGACAAGATCACTGTTGACCTGTGTTATGCACTTACTGACTGGCTGAAGTTAAACGCGCTGTTACTCGGTGAAGCACTGACGTCACTCACTGGAGACGTCGCCTGCGCGCTGCCGCACTCGCTGCTCTCGTTCTGAAACAACACGGTCGCTGCACTTAGTAGCTGTTTACACGGTCGATTCCAGCGCTAATTTGTCGAACGGTTGTAAACATTTACAAGAAATCCTTCGCGTGAAAGCTACAAGCGTTATCAAAGTAAAATTTTGAGGTAGAAAATATTTTTGGCGCTAACATCGTCCCCGGCGTGAATGGTAACCATTAACAATCGATTGATTTAGATTTGTTTTCAACACTTTAGGTTATTGTTGAAGCAATTTGGTTGAACTTCAGCAACTGTTCCAAAGTTTGGAAATCTCCGCTAGATCTCGAGTTTAACAGTGAGTCTAACGTTACTTCACCAAGATACCGTCGCAAAGTGACAATGCAATTTAAAGTCTAATTCGGCATTCCCGAGTAACTACAACATGGTGTTTTTCGAAAAGGCCACCAATAGAGTCCTTGCGGGTCAGCAACGTATCTGGGATGCCTATTACAGATATTCATAGGCGACGGAGATCGCTTACCATCAGGCGGCTCGTTAGCTTGTTTACCATCTATGGGTTAAAAAAAATCCTGAAACCCTTTCCATACGATACAATTTTAGGACCAATTTGACTATATTGGCAATCGAATTGAATCGAGTGGATAGAAAATATGAGATCAAGCAATGACCTTGAGATTGGCAGATCAAATCGTATCGTGTGGAAGGGGTTTAAGAGGTCAACTGTTGCTTAAATTAATTGCTCAAAATTTTGCACTTTCCATAAAGGCTGAATTTAGCATATATAGTCAACTAGTACAAATGCGTTTGTGAGCCAATTGCGTCTTTAGAGAACTACTAACAAAACCTTTACAAATTACGCGGCACCTACATCTTTCTTCTAGATGGCGTTAGTTGTTTAATTTAGACGCATTTTTACCAGTTGAGGATCAACTGGTACCCTATATTTCTGCAAAAAATATCTTCTTTCTTTATAGAAAGAAGATATTTTTTATGATTTAATATTTTTTTTATAATTTCAGAACTTGAAATTTTGAATTTGAGGTCTCACCACTCCTCCCGGCAAGTCCTTGAGATGGTTCAGGGCCGCATTAAGGTCTCGGAGGCAGGGGGCGCTCCACATCTGGTCGGGGAGCTCGCGCAGCTTGTTGTTGGACACGTCCAGGGACACCAGCGCGGGGAGGGAGAAGAGAGCAGGGGGAAGCTCTTCCAGACGGTTGTCCTAAGAAGAGAGGGGTCCAATACATTTTTTTTTCATGGAAAGCGAACAGCTTCAAATAACTATAATAATATAGCTTAAAAAACCGCCTTCCCGTCATCCATGTAAACATTTTTTTTTACTTTTGTTAAAAACAGCTTGACCGATATCGAAATTTGTATGGGACCACTTATGTTGTATGGTCTACCAAACAAATAAAGAATCATTAAAATCGTTTCACAATTGACGGAGTAGTCGTGTAACATACATACAAAATAAACATACAGACGAATTGAGAACCTCCTCCTTCGTTTAAATTGATTTTAAAAAATCAGCCTTAAGGGTTTTCACTGTTTCAAGTTTTCACTTATATGTGACAGTAAACATATAATTACCCAAAATAATAAAAAGAATCAATGGCGCAGATTATTACAAATACATTTATGTAATTGTCAAAACCATACAAAAATAACTAAGTTACTTATCGGTACTTCTTGTTTTACTTTTTTTTTTAATTTTTGTAATATATTTACAAATTGAAAGGTTTTTTTTTTTTTTTTTATGTAGAATAGGTCGGCGTTTGACCACCAACTCGCCTGATGTTAAACGACGTTGTGGTCTAAGATGGAGCACGACGACCTATAAGGTACTTATTCACTCTAGCCTTGAAGTTTTGTAGAGTGAAGAAGTACAAAGACGGCAGTTGAGTGAGGCGCTACAAGTGCGCAACTGCTCAGACCCGTCTTCGGAACGGTTACACCGGACTACATCCCGAAACACGACTAGGTCATTTCACGGCATGGCTTGGTCCGGTGGGTGGTAACTAGCCACGGCCGAAGCCTCCCACCAGAGTTTGCTACCCGGTTAGCACTACCCGGGGACCACGTGTAGGGAATCAGAATATAGTACACTCCTACGGACGTGGGTAGCTCAGCCCCCAACGATAATACCCTAGATAAGCCCCAAGATAATACCCTATAAAAGATTTTACACTAGCTCATGTACTCGCGAAATAATTAACCGAACCAAGAGAGTTTAAGTTTCTATACAGGGAGTTACAAAAACCCTGTTGGATAATTGATGGGCAGGT
This sequence comes from Peribatodes rhomboidaria, assembly GCA_911728515.1. Classification (NCBI taxonomy): domain Eukaryota; kingdom Metazoa; phylum Arthropoda; class Insecta; order Lepidoptera; family Geometridae; genus Peribatodes; species Peribatodes rhomboidaria. Next base: position 11,795,588 of record OU452192.1, read on the forward strand.
ACACACACTTATAAGTATTCATTCAAAAATACAAAAAAATGCACGTTAAAAATTGCAAGAGTTCCGGAAGATCGCAAGAAAAGGAAATTTTACAGAAGTGCTAACAAATCTGTGTCATTTGTTGGCGGCTTTTGATCTAAGAAAGTAGAGGCACGACGCGAATAGCTGACAAATGAAACTGACCTGATTAGTGGCTGCGTTCGCGCTTTTCGAAGGGCGAAGCGCGATGTGAGTTAATTTTTTTGTAGTCAATGTTTAATTTAAAGTAGCATAATGACTGCCTCGGTGGCTCAGTCGGTAGTGAACCTGCCTTCTGATCTAGGGGGCGTGGGTTCGATTCCCACCTAGGGCAAACATTCATATGATGAATATTTGTGTTTGTTCTATGCCTGGGTGTTAATATCTATTTAAGTATGAATTTAAAAGTATATAAGTATATATATCAGTCTCTGGCCGCCATAGTACAAGCTTTGCTTAGTTTGGGGTCAGACGACCATGTGTTCAAGTGTCAAAAAAAAAATTGCATCCTTCAATCGATACTGGATGCACACCACGCGAATACACAGGGTTTTTGTAACACCCTGTATAAGCGAAATCGGGTAAGAAATTATGAAAATATGCCAGGTCTCCGTTCGAGGAGAACTACTAGCTGGTTATTTAAATGAAATAAAAAAAAATTAAAGAAAAAATTATTTAATGCCAAACTAATTACATTTATATTTTTACAATTTGCTGTAACCGTTGTGTATCACTGCAGTACGCACCTGTAAGTACAGTTCTTGTAGTGCGGGCGCAGTGTAACACGTTCTCGTGATCTTCTTCTTCTTCCTTCCTTCTAGATCCTCCTCGAACGGATCTCCCGGCACCGGGAGTCGCTCCAGCTTGTTCTGAGCTGCGTTTATGTACCTGAAGATAATGTATCATTTCACAACCAATTGTTTTTCAATTTCAGATTCAATTTAATTTTTTTTTTCTCCTCGGGCGTACCCACGATAGGACAAAGTGGGGCATCTGCCCCTCTCTGGTTGCTAACTTGAAGCTTAACGTGTAAGTTTTTCTAGTAACATTATTAAGAGAAAAACAAAAAATCCGGATGCAAAATGTTGGACCCTATGTCACTTCCACTATCAAGACGATTCAAATGGCACCTCTCATGTCGAAATCCTTTATGCTGTTTAGGTTGTAGGGCGTGCCAAAGAAACTTCATACATACATACTCACTGCATACATACAAGCATACATTCACTCGAAAAACATAACCCTCCTTCTTGCGCAGTCGGGTAAAAAAAGAAGGTAAGTAAGTACATTTACTTCTGCTCCATCCCTAAGTCGGGGAACGCCCATGCACAGCTCCCCAGTAGGTTTCCCTGTGTCGGGATGCCGTGGAACACACAAGACAAGCACAATTAACACCCAGACCCAGGTTGAGTGTATGGCCCTGGTGTCAGAGTATTCAGGCCAAGAACCTCAGACGTGTCACACTAGATGGGCTTATCTTGATGAATTTTTGAGGCAAATGGTTGCCAAACAAATGCCGTTCTGTCCCAGGTCCCAGCAGCGCAGCGCCTGAGGCCAGGGCATACCTGATGCTGAGCAGAGTGAAGAGCTGCGCCGGCAGCGTCCTCAGCTCGTTGTTGGAGAGGTCGAGGCGGGTGAGCGCCGCCAGCGCCGCGCCGCCCGCCGCCAGCGAGCGGTTCACGGCGCCGCACGCCAGCCGCAGCCAGGACATGCTGCCACACACACAATGTACATACATTCAAAATCATTTATTTGGGTTTCATAACATTGTGACAATTACAATTTTGATTCCAGCAGGTTTACCCTTGAATCTAGCTCAAATATCAATAAAATTCTAATCCGGATCAGTTTCAACCCCAATTTACAGTTATTTGGTAGTCTTGAACAAAATCGAGATTGAAACTGATATCGAGTACGCAATCAACTTCACATTATGATATATAGAAGAACAACACTATTTGGGCGAGACCATACACAACGCAACAATACTTATTTGTTTTGCAAGGCTGCAAAGTTGTTTTTTAGCGCTACTACTTGTACTTAAACTTGAGCAACCGAAGGATTCAAATATATAATATAATCCTGAGTGTAGCAAAGATTTCAAAAGTACGAGATGCCGAATAATTTTGCTATCAACCGAAACACACAACTTTTCACATCACTACAGCGAGGAAATTCATGTTTTTTTTTTCCTGTACTCGAGCTGGCCAGTGTGATTATACTAAGGTTCAAATTTCAAAAACTCTTTCCACGCTAGCGGGTGAAATGCTCTTTTGCACTCAGATTTCGAATGATAAACAGAATGTTTCCGAGCTTGTGAGGTGTAAAGGGCATCTCACCGTATAGTAGGTATGTGCGTCCGCAGCTCCCTCCAGTTGACCATGACCGCCGTGGAGGGGCAGAGCGCGCTGTACGTGAGCGCCGGGTCCTGCTTGCGAGCGAACACCTGCTCCGCCACCGCCGACTTGTTCAGCTTGTAGTCCGGGTCGGGGTACGCCTGAAATATGACGATTATACTTTATCCATCGTATGACGATACTGTACAATAAAAGTGAAAGAAAATTGCGTAATAAGTTATTCTTTTGATTTTGGCGCAAACATCGTTCCCCTCCTTAAAAGGTTCCCAAAAAATCATTGCCTTCAGAAATATAATATTAAAAGCAAAGCTTAAAAACCGACTTCTCATCGTGTAATTCGTTATCCATGTAAACAATTTTTAGACTTTTGGTAATATTTTAAAAACTGCTTGACCGATTTCGATACAATTTATTTGGGACCACCTTTAAACTGTGATCTACCAAACGAAAACAGTATCATCAAAATCGATTCACAATTGGCGGAGTAATCGCGTAACATCCCACTCACACAAAAAAACCTACAGTCGAATTGCAAACCTCCTCTTTATTGGAAGTCGGATAAAAATTTGATTGTTCAAATGCAAGGAAACTTTGCGTTACGGTGTATTTCCCGGATGGTTACCTTAGTGGCGAGAATCTTGGCCATGAGGTCCATGAGGCCGTTGTTGGCGCACTCGCGCACGGCGACGCCCGCGGGGTCGGCGGCGCCGTGCGCGAGCAGCAGCTCCGCTATCTGCACGTGCCTCGCGCGGCACGCCACGGCCAGGGCCGTCCACGGGACGTCGCCTGCGGCACCAAAACAACGCTCTACACACGTACCTACACACCAGTCTTAGACGCACACTAATGTGCCCTGTGCTGAGAATATGAGCACACACATGTAACGTAACTATTAAAACTCATGCTAAGAAATAGTTATCAAAGTAGATACTCTTATGAACGTTCTAAGTTTTATAATAGACTCCGACTGCCTTGTTCGGAAAAAGAGCCCCTACTCGGAAGAACAGGCAAGAAACTGCGGGGCATACACTGGTCGATTATTTAGAGCTAACTAACCGATCTTCCAACAGATCTTGGGAGCCTCCGACCTCACCGGCGAGGTCGGTGTAACATCACCCCTCGTCACCAGCTAGTGTACTCACGGTCGGTGCTGTAGTGGCTCCTCCCGGGCGAGGGCGAGGCGCGCGGCGCGGCGCTCGCGGAGCGCGAGCGGCGCCGCCCGTCGCGGCTGCTGTCCGGCCCCGACTGAACATACACAACATTAGACCCCCTCATACATGCCATAGGACCAACTGGGGCAAATGCGTCTTTCGAGAATTACTGACAAGCCCTGCACAAATCGTGCAACTAACGCCATCTAGTTCAGATTGTTGCAACTGAAGATAGAAAAAAGATGTAAGTGGCGCCTAATTTATTTATTTATTTGTAGGAGAACCAACAGCTACTTACAAAAAATATATAGATAAAAATTAACTATAGATAGCCAATAAAAGGTTCAATAAAGTAAGCCAATAATATATATTTTTTTAAGTTTGTCAGTAATTCTCGAAAGACGCAATTGCCCCACAGACGTATTTGCCCCAGTTGCCCTACGTGTGCAAAATGTGGACAGAGTCTCTCAGTCGCGCTTTAGAAACATAACGCTTTACACTAAATCTAGCCTCTCAGCAAAAAACGTTGTATAGCCTCGGAATAGCTCCAGTTTTTTATCTCTTTCAATCGAGTTCAAAAATTTATAAGAAGAAAAAAACAAAACACTATCCCGACTGTATCTCGAGGACTGTATCCCGTATATCTGAATGTATCTATGTGTCGGGGATGTCATCCGTCTATTTAGCCGGATATCGAACCTGGGATACTTGCTTATAAGGTAGTCCTGTAATCGACTAGGCTAGGAGGGTCGTTTTTCTAGAAAGTGCAACAATGTTACAAGTTGTATCCGTGATTTGTCGCAGACGAAGGCACAAGCGCACCTGTAGCCTTGGTAAGGGTGATAAAAAGCTTCAGAGCTTGTCACACCGGCGAGAGGTAACCAGTTTGTGGGTATTTTACCAAGTACAGTACGGTGAGTGTGCGCAACAACTGCATGACCTTATCCAGCCATCACCGTTCTTCTACAATTGAACCAGGCGCACCAATCAGAGACACCCTCTTATGGTGGAAACTCCGTCTAAGCGCACTAAGCGTTTCAAATCCACTTTTCTTAAAAGGATTGCAGAGGTGTGGAACTCGTTGCCTGCGTCTATTTTTCCACCCAAATACAATCCTGAGATGTAAAAAAAAAAGTTATTAGGAATCTCTTAAGCAAGCGTGTTACGACTTCGATCACATCGTCGCTTCCCATCAGGCGAGTCAGATGTGGTTGTTGTCAGTGTCGCGCACGTGTAGTGTTGTGTAGTGTCGTCGTGTCCGCGAGCGTACCTCGGCGGGCGGCGCGGTAGTGTCGCGCACGTGTAGTGTTGTGTAGTGTCGTCGTGTCCGCGAGCGTACCTCGGCGGGCGGCGCGGTAGTGTCGCGCACGTGTAGTGTTGTGTAGTGTCGTCGTGTCCGCGAGCGTACCTCGGCGGGCGGCGCGGTAGTGTCGCGCACGTGTAGTGTTGTGTAGTGTCGTCGAGTCCGCGAGCGTACCTCGGCGGGCGGCGCGGTAGTGTCGCGCACGTGTAGTGTTGTGTAGTGTCGTCGTGTCCGCGAGCGTACCTCGGCGGGCGGCGCGGTAGTGTCGCGCACGTGTAGTGTTGTGTGGTGTCGTCGTGTCCGCGAGCGTACCTCGGCGGGCGGCGCTGTAGTGTCACGCACGTGTAGTGTCGTGTAGTGTTGTGCAGTGTCGTGTCGCGAGCGTACCTCGGCGGGCGGCGCTGTAGTGTCACGCACGTGTAGTGTCGTGTAGTGTTGTGCAGTGTCGTGTCGCGAGCGTACCTCGGCGGGCGGCGCTGTAGTGTCACGCACGTGTAGTGTCGTGTAGTGTTGTGCAGTGTCGTGTCGCGAGCGTACCTCGGCGGGCGGCGCGGCGGGCGCGCTGGCGGGCGCGCCGGCGGCCAGCAGGCGGCGCAGCACGGCGGCGTGGTTGTGTCGCGCGGCGCACGCCACGCAGCTGTCGTTGTTGCGCGACACGTCGGCGCGCGCCGGCCGCACGCGCCGCGCCGCCGGGCTCTCCGCGCCCGCAGACCGCTGCAACACCGCGGGGACACTTACACTTGTCGCGTGAACATGCACAACATCTTGCCGAGTCTGTTCTACTCGTATGAATCAAGTGGTGACATGAGGCGGCGTACGCAAATTCGCAGCTCATATGTTCAGACTCACAGAAATACGTCGATCCATGCTATAATAAAATAGGTCAAAAAATAGAATTTAACAAAATTTCTAATCATTTTTTTTTATTTTTAAATAATTTAGATCAGACCCAGATGGCGCTTCAAGTGCCATTTTGAAAAAAGTTTTCTCTCTTTCCGAGATTGAAAAACCGGGTTATTAAATCGGTCGCAAGTCGTAAACGGAAAATTTTACAAAAAAGTTTACAAGAAATAAAAGATGCGAAATTTTATTCTCTACAATAATGGTCTCAATAACTTTTGCCATAAACTGCACAGTTTTCGAGATATCGATCAATAACTTTTTTTCAGGATGGCGCTTGAAGCTCTACTTGGATCTGTTAGCATTTTCGAATAAATTTATACTCAGTAAGTGACCCTAAACCTTACAAAAAATAGTCATAAATTTAGTGCCAGGTTGACCAAAAAAAACCTCAATTTTTACTGGGCTATAATAATATTCCGCCAAGTTTAGCATTCCGAGTCAAATATGGTCACGTGGGCAACACGTAGTGACGCCAGTTTAAACTTAAGCAAGACCGAAGTATGTCATTTTTGTGGTTAAGTAATTTAAGCAACATTTTGTATTATCCCTAAAAAATTATTAAAAATTGTTCAATATTTAACATATTATACATCTTTTTTAATATTTTAAATACTTGCTCATCATATTTTACTGCACAGCTATGAAATACATATATTTCACATTTGTAATTATTAAATATTAGTTATTTGTCTTAGCCTTTATTAGTATTAGCTACATTTTTTAAATTTTTAGTTTATTCATAATTTTGAGTGTAATATTTGTGTACATGCTGTGTTTGCACTTAGAAGGCTGTTCAGCCACATGGTTATATTTGTATGTGTCAGTATTTTTATTGAAATGGGCTGTTGCCGCCAGTTTGCAAACCAATAAAAAAAAAAATGAAAACAGTTAGTTTGTTAGTGCACTCACGTTGGACCCCCCGGTGAGCTTGTTGACGATGGCGTGGATCCCGAGCGAGATCCCGCTGCGCGCCGGACTCGGCACCTGCTCCGGGGCGCGCGCCGGGGCCGGCGGGGGCTGGGGGACCGTGTGGTACAAACAGGTGATGATGGGTGTTCCAACTCGTTTATGATCATGGCGACTAGATTTGATCAGCAGATTAAAAGATACATAGAAGATACATACTTAGTATATTTTTAAGTATGTATGTATTTAAAAATATATACAGTAGAACGCCGACTATCTGAATCGCCAATTATCCGAATAGGTCCTAAGCGTAATATAAAAAATGTAAACCAAGTAGTTTTGTTTCGTTGTAACCAGTTGGAACTCGTTGGAGTCCAGATATATTTCAATTGTTATGGTTGAAAGTTAGAGGCAAGACACTCCAGTCTATGCCCGATTATCCGAATTGACCGCGGTCCCAAATAATTTGGATAATCGGCGTTCTACTGTATATATGTATGTCAGTCTCTGGCTGCCATAGTACAAGCTTTACTTAATTTGGGGTCAGACCTCCTGCAAATGCCGCGCCTAGCACGCGCGTTATGTTGGCACACCTAGGCCTGCACAACGTTATTACAATGATAATAATATACTCCGCCAGGTATAGCATTCAGCAACACGTAGTGACGTCAATCGATGCTGAAGCAAGACCGAAATAAGTATTTCCCAACAAGTTCGAATGAGACGGATCACGATGACATCATTATGTGTTTGCTGAATGCTAGACCGTGTTTTTTTGGATCATGGTTATTACTATTAGCAAGAGAGCTACTTCCGAGTAGCGTCAGCTGTTCTGTAGGTAGTATTTGTGGAGTGTATTTTTTTGGATAATTGTTACTTATTACTATTAGCAAGAGAGCTACTTCCGAGTAGCGTCAGCTGTTCCGCCGGTAGTGTTTGTGTAGTGTTGTGTTGTGCAGCACCTGGTCGTCCCCGACGGGCGCGGCGGGCAGCGAGTGCGACAGCAGCGCGTCCACGACGGGCAGGTTGCCGAGCGTGCACGCGATGTACAGCGCCGTCTGCTGCGACACGTCGCGCGCGTTCACGTCGAACGCGGCGGTGTACTGCCACTCGCCGCGGGCGTCGCTGCGCACGACACAAGGGTTACTTTTGTGGTACCATGGGCGTACCCGGACTTTTGTGGGGGTTAGGCAGAAGCAAAGGTACGATTCCGACCTCCGGTGCACGCTGCAGTGCTGCCACTGCGGTGCTGCGCAGCAGTGCTGCCTGCCGTGCTGATTCCGACTAGGACCGGCAGTGTTGCGCTGTCCGTGGTGATGCGCAGTTGTGTATCCATTCATTTATGGGGACCAGCAGTGCTATGCTGGTGCAGCTGAGTTCGGAATCACGCCAAAAATCTACCATTATTGGTCGAAAAAAACTTTCTTTCTTTCTTTCTACCAACTTTATTTACTTGAAAAACATAATGTTTGAGCTTTGAGTTAGGAACCAGAGTACACCTGGCTCCATCGTGAGTACGCCCACGAATGTTACCATGGTATAATAATGCGAGAAAATGCGAGATGACGATGGCTATGATGGGTGACGTAGTCATGTGACAACAACTCCCAGAACGCTAGACCTTATTTTTTGGAACCAGGCATGCACAACTAAGCGCTGCCGTGCCACGAATCCCGCCGTTAAAAAAATTGGTTGCCTGTAAAGTCGGTTTACTGACGATAGTTGAACGTGACAACGTGCTCACTCAAGTAGGAGAGAGACGGATGTCGAACGCTGCCGAACGCAAAGGCCGGTTGTGCTTCTTTGTCGCTCGTTCCGCGCTCTCGCTTGCACTTCAAGCCTTACATGGAACGCCTCAGAGCGAGGTAACGCCGCATTTTTTCGTGCGTGCAGCCGGCTCTATCGAATTATAAGACGTTGTCACGTCAAAAATGGAATCGTAGTTGCTAAAGATGACGCGAATGCGTAAAAAAACAGACGTCAGTCATTTAAAAAAAATCTAAAACGAGGTGACGAGTACAACTCACGTGTAAGTGTTGAGCAGCGAGTCGGGGTAGGGGTGGTCGAGCAGCAGCGTCACGAGCGCCGCGTGCCCGCCGATACACGCCGCGTGCAGCGGGAGCCACTTCTCCACCGTCTCTTGCTGCGAACACGCGAACGACACTCAACATTTATAAATAACTAGTTATAAATAATTTTTAATTAAGGGAAAGAGAAGTGGAAGAAACGAGTAACGGAACGGTATTCGCTTGATATTAAAAGGAAAAAAGAAAGACAAATCAAACGTTGGGAATACGACATGAAAAAGATAGCTATCAATCTGGACTGAAAGGTCCAGAATGGACACGCACTGCGAAGGACAGGACAAAATGGAAAGCGTAACGTCAAAAATTGGGAGGCAAACAGCTGGTTTAGGCGCGTAGCTTACTCAGGCAGGAGTCGAGGCAGCGTCGATGTTTTCACTCACTGGAGTCGAAATGCGAGCGTCTATGCTTCCTTTTCACATTCCGATTCATACAACATGAAACATAATGATAAAATGGCATTTGTGTGTGTTCTTGACGCGTGAGATGTTTCTTGGTCAGTCCCACTTCTATGAATTTTAAACCAGAGGGAGACCATGACCAAATATCTAGAATATCCCTCTGGTACCGACCTGAACAGCCGCGGGGAAGTGCGCGAGCAGTAGACGAGCGATGTCCTTGTGTCCGTGATACGCTGCGATGTACAATGGGCCATACTTAGTGACGGGGTGGGCGCGCCCGTCCGCCCCCGCCTCCAGCAGGGCCACTACTGCCCCTGTCAGCCCGGACTCGGACGCACTAAAGAGAAAATAAAGATTACTTATTTAACGGTTGTCCACGAAACCGGATTTTCGGAATTAGATTCGACGAAGTTTTTTTTTATAATTGTACGTATGATTTACAAATGGAGCAGGACTACTTTTATTGTAAAGGGTGAGACACAGCTGACGTCAGCGAGGTGTCGGTGCAAGATGTCGAGCCCGTCAACAATGAGGTTGGCCGTGACATCCGCCTCAAGCCACAGCGCTCTACTGAAATACTGAAGAGACTACTGACACGTAGAGCAGCGTGTTGGCCCCGCCGGGGGTAAGGTTGGCCACGAGCCCCGCCTCGGGCCCCAGCGCCGAGAGCCGCGCCGTCAGCCCGGCGACGTCACCCGCTCCCAACAGGGCCCGGAGCTGCGCGTGCGCCGCGAGCCGCTCGCGCTCCAACGCATCTGCAACACAAGTGGAAAATATCAAGAGCCTTGTCATAATTTAGATAAACCCTTTTCAAATTTTACAGCCATGATTGGGTACAATGAGAGTGAAATGTTACCGTCATAAGTTTGGAAATTCTCTACCACCATAAAAGCAGACAAAAACGCACACATTTCAAGACAAACGATTTGTCGCAGAATGCAAGCTTTATCCGGTATATCAAATTCTCCAAAGCACTCCATACACCGAACGCACCCAAGACTCCAAAACCAAAATGACACCTCTCGTGGGATTATGTCTCTTTTTAAACAACAGACAATTTTTATTCTGCATGCAGACAAGATACAGTTGACTACCATACTCATTTTAAGACCTTTTAGTAATTATTATGTATTCCAGCGAATAAACAATTTGATTTGACCTTGTGGACAATAAATAAGAATACAAAATAAATATTAACGAATAATAATAATGATGAAAACTATACAAACAATATTTTTTGCCACAAACAGTTTCCAACTCAGCATAATGCAACCAATAACCAGCGCTGGTCTTCCGTTGGAACCGGATGAGATGTCAACGTCGTCAAACAGATATGGTAATCCAATGAATTATAACTTCCTTAGGTCTACCCAATACCCATATCTTAAGCAGATCTTAGAATTAGCTACCCTATAATGAAATGGCTAGGCACATGATCTGGCTTGTTATTTACAATGAAACTATTAACTAAAGACCTACTAACCAATGGACACGCCCATGCGACGTTCAGGATGCCTCTCACCAAAAATGAAGACAAATCTCGCAGCCACGAAGAGATATGTCAAAAATGACTCCAATAAAACCTCCCTTTTGAAGCCAACGTCCTAAGACAGGCTTGCATGACAATGATGGCCCAATCACCACCGTTACCTGACTTCTAGTACCTTCGACCTCCGCCAGAGGATCAATGAGATCGTCCATGAAGTACTGGGACACATCGAAGGCCGCGTCAGCGTCAGCGAGCTCCGACGCGGGCACACATCGGTGCTCGTCTACAAGACAGTTAGTCATTTGGAAAACGGTTCAGGGTAGATGTTTGAAAGCAGCTTCCTTTACATTTAAATAAAGTGTAATTAAAATTAAGTTTAGTCAAAGTCAAGCAGTCTAAGTGGAACAAAAAATGGTCTTGACTAAAACGGGAACTGGACCAAATTAAGGGAGCCATCTGTAACAAATATAGCCTCCAGCGTTTAAGAATACTGTCCCTGATCTAAAATACCTATTTAGATTTTAAAGAGAAAAGAAAAGAAAGAGATTATTTCAATCAATTTCTCCTCTACGAATCCTGTCTAAAATGCCATGGGCAAACCAGGTAGTGGCGGATTCATGGTCTTGATTTGGGAAGCGCTTGACGCAGCTGAGTTTTATCAAAGTAAGCACAAAAAAATACTCATTTTGAACTACGAGTATGTCTATGGTTGATATTTTTGGTTAGGGCTAGAGGCCCCTTAGCCTCCTAGGTTACGTTACTGGAGTCCAGAAAAGAGATATGGAACGAGCAGATAGAATAGGTTTCTAGCAAAGTACTACTATTCAGTCTTACCTTTCTGCCTCCACGGGTCAGCCACCTCATCAACGAAATAGTGCGTGACGTCGAAAGCTGCGTCAGCATCCTCGTCAGCTCTCATTCTCGCCGGAGCCTCCTTTATTGAGGGGAACCGGGCGGCATCTCGAGAGGCAGGCTTGGACTCGCGGAGAGAAAACGAGCGACGGAGAGGCATTGTATAGTCTGTGACGTTATGAGTCTACTATACTAGTTAGCTTGCGACGAGATTTGGTATCTATGATGGTTGATAGTTATTTGATTTGAAGCATCATGGTCCGCTGTTTTGGTCGCCACTTCACACTAGCCTATTGTTAAACTATTTAAAACACATTGTTCTTTTAAATAAATTAGAATTATTGAGTGGCGCTTTTTATTATCGCGAGGGTTAGGTCGCTGTTAACAGTTAGAATTTAAAATATTGGACATGGTACGAGTATGTAATTAGCCCGACTACCCAAAAGACGGATAATGTTTTTTGGATGTTTATGCATAGCTTTCAAAGCAGCTAGATAAACTTTGTATAGCGAATGGTATCCGTCTTTATATCCGAACTGGCCACCTATTCTTGACACGCGAGATGTACCTTGGTCACTCTCACTCCCATGACTTTTCAAACGAGAGAGACAACGTCAAAAAAATAGCTCGACTATAGAATAGGGCTGCTGTACATGCTACGTTTTGCAGTTGGTTTTTTGTATGGTTTTCTTCTATTATATTAATGTAATTTGTTGTATTATAAAATATGTCTGTATCCCTCCCGGTGTAATTGGACACCTCTTGCGGTCGCTCGTAATAACATCACGTATTACAGCGGCGTGTCATAAGCTAAGTTCGCTCTAAGCAGAGTGATGAGCCTTAGAGTCGGAGTTTTAAATATCATAATTCGTATGGACTTAGTGGTTAGTCTTATTGAGCACCAGAGAACCGAGTCAGTTCGACAAAAAGCCGCTGGAGCACACATACATTGAACCGAGGGAATTGATGCAGTAAAAGCCTATACCTTGCACTCAGAACATACACACATACATAATAATCACGCCTTTTTCCCTTTGCAATAGACAGAGACCACTCCTTTCCACTTTCTACGATCCTGGTACATATTTCTCGCTTCTTCTACTTCCATGACTCTTTTCATACACGCTCGTCGGTAACAGGTACTCTTGACCTGGCCGGTCTTCAAAACGTCATCGATTTGGTCGAGGTACGTGCACCTAGGGTGACCCTTACGGACTTGACCATTCACTCTCGCCTTGTAAATCTGTATCGCAATCTCATACACTCAGAAGTGGAATTAAAAAGGATGTTGATAATGATGTTCAACAAAGTTATAGCCTCCGAGGCGACCAGAGATCTACTCGAATGTGTGAGTCACTTCAAGTGATTCTTTTTCTATGTTTGTTTTTGTTTATGTTATATAGAGTTATCGGTATTTAGGGTGTACTAACCAAAAACAAGGTCACTGCACTCATCATTTTGAACAACCTTTACTATGGAGCCAATCCAAAATCTCGAAAAAACAGCTGTTCCATTCAAAAAGTTCATTGATCGTCGACAAAATGTATGGAACAGCTGTTATATTTTTCTCGTTTTCAGGGTTGACCCCAAATTAGAATTGTACATTAACCAAGCGAGCATTAGTGAGCGAAGCGTCTATGCTTCAGGTTTGACAAAAATGCTTTCGTATGTTTGTCTGGATCTCTGTCCTTGCCGACGTCTAGAGGTAGCATTACTTAACCGATTCAATCCAAAAAAATCATATCTCCGTCATTTTGAAATATTTTTAAAAACTCACTCAGCAAAAAAATTCTACGCTACGAGGCTACTAGGCTACGAGGTCTTCAGCGCATAGAGCCACTAGTATAATGATGAGTACAATGACCTTTTTGGCTTAGTACACCCTTTCCTGATAACCCTGTATTTTGCTTAAGTTTTGTCGACACAATGGGACCGACATCTTGTCAAAAGTCCAAAAAAACGAAGTTTTAAAAAAGTATGGAGGCCTACTTTTAATTAACTTTTTTGTTTTTCGGGACTTTAGATTTATCGTCACGCCTTTCCCCCGAGGGGGCTGGCGGAGGTGTAATACAACACTCACACTTCGCCGGACGATATTCAGTCCCAAATGTGACAGGGGGCGAGCCTGTCCCCATACACCGGGTTCCAGTCATGTAGCAGATGACATACAATACGCACATATGTTCACACAATGAACAAATCGGTGCGTGCCGTCGGCTGGGTTCGAACCCTCTGGCTTGAGAGGCAGGCCTTCTCCCAACTAGGCTACCATCGCCTCATTGGGACTTTAGTACAACATATAAGTCCCACTGTGTAAACAAAATTTAAGCAAGGTTTAGGTATATTCTACTTATAAAAAGCCTCACGTTCCGTAGCCGTGTTGCCGAAATAAGCCTGTAATTCGGCTTTACGAGTGACCTCGGCGGCGGTGTCTGTCCGTCGCAAGGACGCGCCGACACGTGGCGTAGCAGGAGACTTGGAGGGCGGGCGGCGGCCGCTGGGTTACGTAAGGCCTAATTTATAAAAGGTTAAGGTAAGTAAGGTAAGGAGCTAGTGTTCCGGCGCTACTGGGAACAAAATTCCAGAAATAGATTTATTTTCTTTTCATAGAAATACTCTTTTGCCCGCTGCTTTTGTTTTTGTTATTTTTTGTTTTTATTGCTTTTAGTTTTATAGCATACTAGCTGCGCCCCGCGGTTTCACCCGCGGTTAAAAAGTATCCTATGTGCTATTCTAGACTATAATCTATCTCTGTGCCAAATTTCATCCAGACCTGTTCAGCCGTTCTGGCGTGAAAGAGTAACAAATATCCATCCATCCATCCATGCAAACTTTCGCGTTTATAATATTAGTAGGATCTAGACTATAATCTATTTCTGTGCCAAATTTCATCCAGATCTGTTCAGCCATTCTGACGTGAATAAGTAACAAACATCCATCCATCCATCCATCCATATATGCAAACATTCGCGTTTATATATTAGTAGGATGTCACTCAGGAATAATGTAGCTTGCGAATGGTGAAAAAGTTTTTGAAATCGAACCAGTAGTTTTGGAGTTTATTCGTTACAAACATACAAATTTTTCCTATTTATAATATTAGTATTAGACGTAGATTATGTTTGTTAGTCTGTAAGATTTTTAATAATAACGATTATTGTTATTATTTACTTATTACTAACTGCGCTCCGCGGTTTCACCCGCGGTCCCAAAGGAACTGTTATTTTTTTTGGGTGAAAGGACCCTATGTCCTTTTCCGTAGCCCCGACAACGTGTTCATGAAGATCGGATGAGTAGCTAAGGCGTGAAAGCGTAACAAACAAAGAAACTCTAGCTTGCGTTTATGTTATACTATTTGTAAGATTTTAATACTTAAACCTATTTTGCAGCGCCCTTACAGGGTCTTTGTACTTGCACTTAGTCTAAGCACTATGCAGCACTGTATCTTGGCAAATAATAAATAAATAAATATTAGTTAGGGTTAGGTGTCTTCCAGACAGACGCAGCATGCGGTGGCGAACAATGGACTTTTGCAGTGGTGGCCACTCAACTGGGACCCCAGGCCGCGTCTGTCTGGGAGACGCCTAATTAGGCCTGTATTATTTTTCATGGATAGACTTTGTAATAAAGGTAATGTCACTCCGCCAGATATAGCATTCAGCAACACGTAGTGACGTCGTCAACCGATGCTTAAGCAAGACCGCAATAAGTCATTTGACCCATTCAAATATTTGGGGGCTGAGCTACCCACGTCCGTAGGAGTGTACTCTATTCTAATTCCCTACACGTGGTCCCCGGGTAGTGCTAACCGGGTAGCAAACTCTGGTGGGAGGCTTCGGCCGTGGCTAGTTACCACCCACCGGACCAAGCCATGCCGTGAAATGACCTAGTCGTGTTCCGGGATGTAGTCCGGTGTAACCGTTCCGAAGACGGGTCTGAGCAGTAGCGCACTTATAGCGCCTCGCTCAACTGCCGCCTTTGTACTTATTCACAAGTTTATTGCTAGAGTGAATAAGTACCTTATAGGTCGTCGTGCTCCATCTTAGACCACAACGTCGCTTAACATCAGGCGAGTTGGTGGTCAAAGGCCGACCTTTTCTACGTAAAAAAAAAAAAAAAAAATTTACAACAAGTTCGAAAGAGACGGATGCCGATGACGTCATTAGTTCATTACGTGTTTGCTGAATGCTAGACCTTGTTATTTTGGATCATTGGATGGACGAAGTAGGCCTCGTTACCTGCAATCATCGTGTCATCAGCCTGACAGCTCCAATATCAACATTAATTGAACAAGTGCGTGTCAGTGAGTATAGGTACCTACTGAGCACTTAGTACGTCGCGGCGACAGTTACTTCCTACGCTCGTACTCTACAAGCCTCCTGGGGCGAACCGTTAACGATTCTAAGCATTGATAGGCTTAGTTTTAACCATGGTATAACGGTGTTTTGTATTTTGGACAATCATTATCGGATTAAAAGTTGTTTTTTTTTTTTTAATAAAGAATAGGTCAACATTTGACCACCAACTCGCCTGATGTGAAGCGACATTGTGGCCTAAGATGAAGCACGAAGACCTAGTAGGTACTTATTCACTCTGGCTTTGAAGATACCTAGGTTGTAGTCGGGCAGACCTGCAGCTCGGTGGTCTGACGACATTGGAAAGCCGGCAGGAAGGCAGTGCAGGATTAAACTGACACAGAATAGGAAAAGATGACATGCTAAAGACTTCGATCAGATATACATAGATGTCAAGTATCAATACGAAAAATGGCACCTTGAAAACTAGGCTTAGATCAAGTGTAAGCCTTGTTTCGCTGTCAGTCGCTCTGTGATCGCGTCGGTGTCACGACGCCTCAATGCGCTAAAAACATCAACATTATTGCGTAACAATAAAGTTTAGATTCGAATGAAATTGTATCTATTTGATTATTTCTGTTGCGGTGCAACTGTATATCAGATCAAAGGCTAAAGAGGAAACTTTTCGATGAATACTAATGATTCTTTATAATGATTTTTAAAGTGAAACTTCTAATGCGACTTCCAACAAGGTTGCGTTAAGCGTTTAACGCTCCTGGGGAGGGCGAATAGAAAGAGACAGAGCGAGAGTGAATGCGAGGCACTGGAACGCATGCGCGTAGTAAGAAAGATACACAGAAGTTTCACTTCTTCCGCGCGGAGAGACTCCACGCACATTCTTTCCATCAAAGTTGAAACGGTATAATTATAGTCCTTTTGGATTTAAAAACATTCTTCTTGAAATGTATACTCTAAAAAACTCAGGCTTGCTTTTGAACACGACACACTTTATCTACAAGCTCAAATCCGGTGAAAGGTAAAAAAAAATGTATTTATTGCCTGAAACTAATCATTAAAAAAAAAAAAATTACTTAACAAAAATAAATTTAGTTTGGCATTTGAGATTTCCTCAGCGATGTACCTACTGCGGAGGCTGGCTTGCCTACGCAGAGCTGGAGCTTGGAATAAACAAAACTCGAACGGAAAGCGTAATTAACCTTTAGAGTCTCAGATTGTAACTTGATTTACATAACTGATTGATTGGGACCACCTGGGGCCTACCATGACAACTCATTGCCATGATGGCTACGTTTTGTTTTCGACGCTACGCGACTGCGAATCGTATCGCCACGCATTAAGGTCCATATGGTCGCGAAAACAAAACGTATAACGTAAGATATTATGGTAGGCTCCTTGTTGTGAAGTCACAATAGCTCTGTGGCGCTCACAGACCTAAGATTTTTTTTGCTTCGCAAAAGACCAACGAAGCGTGGGACAGAGAAGTCTCCATCGAAATGTAAACTCCACAAGAGAGAAAGAGGTCGCCTACAAATAAAATCTTAGTCAATTTTTCTTTTGTCATTAATGACAGCGCGCCACCTTTGAGCACGCGAAAATTCCTATGATTTATATTTTTACTAGTATCATTATAAATTGAATGAAAAGAGAGCAATTAAAATTGTATGCAGTTATGCCATCTTGTGCGTTTAGCGATTGTGATGTGAATTCAAGATTCAACCCACAAAATTTGTCGTTTCATGGGTAAATATGAAAATTCCATTGAGATGTTTTTGTCTAAATTTTGTCTAAAACATAACATAAATTGGTTCCAAAAACCGATTTACCAGCGGTATGTTGTTGTCGTTTCTTCGTAACATCTATATTTCCTAGATGAAAGCAGAATTGGTGATAAAATTCAGCATTAAAATATTAGTTAGTTTACGCTCGATTTTCACTAGAGATGGATAAAAAGATGACGTCATTATTATCGATAGTTTTTATCAAAGTTCATTAGCTAAGCGATGGGTGCAATACATAAACAAAGCATACATTTTTGAATCAATGCCATCAAAAGTAAATTGATATTCTTATGAGTTTGTACTGAATGATGAGGCGTAAAACATTTTTGTTTTATATAAGTATGTACCTTCAATTTCTGATCATCATTTTTAATTCAATTTACACATTTTGGGTGTCTTACATCCAAGTCTAATTTAATTATATTTAATTAAATTAAATAATATATATGTAAATTAAAAATAAATGTACAAAACCAATGAGATAAGTATTATTACTTATCCTAATCCATATACGAGTAAATTTGGTCAAGGGTCACAATTCGAAGCGAATTACTAGGATAGTATTATGTTGATCTTATTATTTACTTTTCTTATGTTAATTTAGATACATGGTGACACTGATATCTAACTCTTCCGCCTAGCTTAACACCCGTTTAGTGATTAATATTCATTTTAGCTCAGCAGCGGTGTTACTTGTAACAAAAAGCAACTCAGTTGGTATGCGAAAGATAATATTTATCGACAAGCACCCGAGGACCATTTTTGGTCAATCGATAAATTAATAAGTACTTTTCACAACACTAATTTACTCACGCATGCGCAAATGTTTTTTTGTATCACTATCGAATTGTCACTGTCGATCTTTTACATCCTAGATCTGTGGTGGCGCTATTCCAGACCCCCTATTCGGAGAATTGAAATTTTCATCTCACTTTTTTTCGTCCTTGTTGCTCTCGTTTAAAACGTTATAGGTGTGAGAGTGACCAAGACAAAATCTCATCTCATCTAACGCGTAGGAATAGCCCTTCTGCGCGTGAAATGAGATGATATTTTATCTTGGTCACTCTCACACCTATGACGTTTCAAACGAGAGCAACAAGAACGAAAAAAGGTGAGATGAAAATCTCAAATCTCCGAATAGGGTCCCGGTGTTATTGAATGAAGGTCTAGTGTACGTGTATTATCTGATAACATCTTAGAGCAAACAGGACGTGAATTGAAATCAATTGGCGATCATCTGCCGGCTCTGACGTACGGCTTCTACTTGTTATGTAGGTACCTATGTCTTTGTTGTATACAAGGGCGCAGAAAAGCGATATTTTTTACGGTAATTTATCGATACGATACGATAAGCACGAATCGTTGATGCTAGTGTTGAATCTGTGTGTACAAGTCTCGAGTGAATTTGTTTTTTGTAGGTAAGCGAAGACCATCGTAGACCGCGTCTTTGATTAACATCAAGCCAGTAGCGGACTAACGGACAAGCAATTTTTTTTACCCATGACACGCTAAAAACAGTCCCCACTAATTCACCTTTTGAACAAAAAAAACATAATCAAAATCAGTTCAACCGTTAGGGAGCTACGACGCCACAGACAGACAAAAACAGCGTAATTTTTGCGTCGAGAGTTAAAAATAGGACTTTTTGTGGAGTCCGCCTAGAGAGTACCATAGGTATTCCTTTAACTATTTAAGGCATCGTTAAAACTGACGCCAATCCCGCACGGCACACCGGGATGCGAATAGTTGTATCTCCGTTTGTCCACAAGGTGAACAGAGACACAACTACTCAGGTGCCGCTGCACGCTAGCTATTAGCGTCAGTCTGACCGGAGCTTAAAAAGGCTTACTATTTCTAAATAGGTACTAGGACAACCGACAGAGAGGGAAAGGTCACCGGTCTGTATTAATCTCCAAACATATGTATTTGCGCAACTCCGATCCACGAATCAAGAAATTAGCGAAATATGGAGAGTCACATCACATAAAATATCGTCACACCTTTCCCCCGAAGGGACTGACAGAGGTGTAATACAACACCTACACATCACTTGACGATATTCAGTCCTAAATGTGACCAGGGGGTGAGCCTGTCGTCATACACCAAAGTCAAAGTCAAAATGTTTTTATTCAATTTGGGTATCAAAGATACACTTATGAACGTCAAAGTTTTATAATAGACTCGAACGCCTTGTTCAGAAAAAGAGTCACTGCTCAGAAGAACAGACGAGAAACTGAGAAAACACCGTGCTCCAGCTATGAGCTAGGCAGCCAGGAGAATCACTTTACAAACTTTACAATTAACAAAAAAGAAAGTTGACGAAACGTAGCGGAACACAAAAGAACACCCGTGACGTCAGGTGCACTACAATGTGACGTCACGGGTCACAGGGTCACCGAGCAAGTGTGCTCGGGGTCAGGTCAGGACAGATACATTACAATTATGATGTCATTATGATAAGACTGTTTACATTCCAATTATTTGTGTTCATTTCTCGACCCCTGCGGAATTATCCGAGACGATAGGAGAGAGACGGTGCTAGCAGCGTTCTCGCTCACACAATCAATATTTTGGAGATGTCCGTTCATAGTCTATTTGTAAATCCTGTTTTTAAACCGACGATATTTTAGTAAGAAATTAGGAATATGTATTAACATAATATATCGTCACGCCTTTCCCCATACGAAGCTGGTAGAAGTCTATAACAACACCCACACTTCGCCGTACGATATTTAGTCCTAAATTTGACAGGGGGCAAACCTGTCGCCATACACCGGGCTCCAGTTATGTAGCATAGACACATATTATGTTACACCATGAACAAATTCTGCGTGTCTTCGGCTGGGATCGGACCTCCCTCTGGCTTGAGACTTGAGAGGCGAGCCTTCTCTAACTAGACTATCATCGCTACATAATAACAAGTTATATTATTAAAAGAAAAACAATAAATCCGGCTGCAAAATGTTGTACCCTATATCACTTCCACTATCAACACGTTTCAAATGACACCTCACATGTCGAAATACATCAGGCTGTAGGCCGTGCCAAAGAAACCTTATACATATGTACATTACATAAACTCGAAAAACATAACCCTCTTTCTTGCGCAGTCGGGTAAAAATAAAATTTCGCTCCATGACCAAACGAATCACCTTCCTGTCCATCCAAAAGTTACCTGAAAGAAATATCTGTAGGCGAAAAGGTCGGCCTTGTACCGAATAAATGAATGTATTTTTTTAAGGTTTCCATTGCAGTTTTTGGTGTGCATTAAAGTTATACTCGTATTGCATTGTATTATACATATTGTAATGTATGATTGTTGTTTCAGGTATCTTACTATATAACTACTGCTACTGCTCCATAACTGGAGCCCGTTGTATGGCGACAGGCTCGCCACCTGTTACATTTGGGACTGAGTATCGTCCGGCGAAGTGTGGGTGTTATACACCTCTGACAGTCCCTTTGGGGTAAAGACGTTAAGATATTATGTACTAGGTGAAGGAGAACAGGGACTATCAGGTCACACTAAGACGGCTCGAGATAGCCATATTTTTTCGAGGAATACATATTTCTATCATCTTTAAAATATTACTAAACTGTAAATTGACGAGAGAGCCCGCGGGCGCAGGCATATATCTCGCAGTTGCTCATAAATCTTTAACTTGTCTCGTCATTAGATGCTCCTTTCACCGCTCGTCTCAGCTCAGTAATAACCAATTAGCGATACATTTCGATCGGATGACTCACTGCACTTTTGCACGCTGCGTTGGAAGGAGACGTCTCCACGAGTGGCCAACGCGACAGAACCTGTCGATGAGCATGGAAAAAAGAGATGTGGAATTCTCTACCTGAGTCTGGGCTAGTTAACCGACCAGTTACAATTAGGGTCCCTTCAAATATAGAGTAAACAGCAACGTTATTATCTACAGGAGTCGCTACAAACTAGTCGCCGACGCGAGCCGCCGACGCAGGCCGGCGACACCAGTGGCCTTGTTTCTTGATATCGGCGGCATTATTTCAAAATTAGGAAACGTTACTTTCCGTGTTCCCTACAAAGCTCGACTTAAAATTTCAGTAGGTATCCACGGCTTTTGTACAGACCAGAGATAGACTACGAGAGTTACATCGTGGAGCGGCCCAAAGGGAAAGAGAAGCCGAGGGAGACCACTAACCAGATGGGAAGATGACCTCAGACGGACAGCTGGCCCAAACTGGAGAGACGTAGCACAAGATAAGAGATGCATGGGCATCTTTGGAGGAGGCCTTTACTCGATCAGGGGTTTCTAGCTTGCTGACAAAAATCTAACTTAAATAGATACAACCAAAATGTACTTAATTTTTTGTAAAAGCAAGAAATAAATGACTTATTTATTTATCCACAGCTTTACTGAAATGGGGAAGGAGTAGAGATTCATCTCATTTATCATCACCCTCTCCCTCATCATCTTCATCATATATTTAATGACAAACATACGGATGACTAGGCGGTACAGCCATGTGGGCTCTAGCCAACATAGCCGTACCGCCTGTTGGCTAGAGCGAAACTGTTGGCGAAACAAAAAAAAAATCAAACTGCCGAAACTTTTAATTTCGTTTTAAGGATAAAAGTACCCTATGTCCTTTTCTGTACCCCAGACAACGTGTATGCACAATTTCAAGACGATCGGTTGAGTATTTCAGACGTAAAAGCGTTACAAACAAACTCACTTTCGCATTTACAATGTTAGATAGGATTAGGAATCCGGTAATGTAGCGACAATATTTTTGAGTGATGATGTGAGCGATGGCAACCTAGTTGGGAGAAGGTCCGCCCCTCAAGCCAAAGGGAACGGGTTCGAACCCAGCCGACGGCACGCACCAATTTGTTCATTGTGTGAACATATGTGCGTATTGCTTGTCATCTGCTCCCACCGCTGTCACATTTGGGACTGAATATCGTCCGGCGAAATGTGGGTGTTGTATTACACCTCTGTCAGCCCCCTCGGGGGAAAGGCGTGACGATATGTATGTTATGTATTTTTGAGTGTGGTCCGGCCATTTGTTCATACATGTCTAGCACGGCTGGTGATGGATGGTACAGTTATAGTTGATTGAACCAGGCGTTACTTTGCGGAAGTTCATCTTCAAAATTGTTACTTGAACTAATATCTAGTGTAATTCCGCTTTAATTTTATCGAAACAAAATTTAAACAAAATTTATCGAAAAATTAATACAATTAAAAAATTATACAATAATTTAAATTTAAATTATACAATAATTTAATTGCTTTTTTTTTGTATAATTATTTAATTGTATTAATTTTTCGATAAAATTTTGTTGTAAATTTCATAACATTATTTCTGTTAATTTTCTTATTGAATTAGCTTCATATATCAAATTGTTTATAGTTTTTTAGTAGATTTCATTAAATTAGGTCTGATAAATTCGTTAGTTGAAATATCAAATTGTATAACGTTTAAATTAGATTCAAATATCAATTTGTATGAAGTTTTCTAGTAAATGTCATTAAATTATTTTTTTAAATTCTAAATTAGGAATAGAATAGAAAATTCATATTCCTTGATGTACTTAATGCGACGTTAAAGCGGAATTACACTAGATATTAGTTCAAGTAACAATTTTGAAGATGATACAATCGACAACATTGCCAATGTCGCCGGGATGTGTTGCAGTAAACATATGGCAGCACCTTCCGACAGCACCATCCACCAGCGTCGACCAGCGTCTTGCAGCACCCTTGGACCGTGGAGAGTGCAAGCATACTTCAATACTTAGTAGCTAGTACGTCTGACAAAGATTTAACAAAAATCGGAAGTTGCATATTTATATCGTGGAATATTTATTTAAGTGTTAGAAGTCAGTTTTAGATTAGAACATGCAGTTTCAAGGAGGTCCACTCTAAAAATAGCTGATTTTGAAGCAAATATCAAGCTTTTTTTAGTTTATTTTAAATCAGGTTCTGTTTCGACGTTCTTAGACGGGCTGTAGTGTTGAGCAAGTGCGAGGACAGTTTGCGGTTAGTTTTGTAACTAATACTAGCAGCTAGTCTGAGCTGGAAACCTCGCGGCAGACGTCTGTCTCCTCTAAAGGTTGCATTCTTCAACCGATTCTCGAAAAATTTTGTGAGCGGGTTCGATAAGTACAGATTTTTTTGCCGAGTCAGTTCTTGACAATTTTTCAGAATCGCGGATATGAATAAAAAAAACTTAAGAAAGTAC
Source organism: Peribatodes rhomboidaria (assembly GCA_911728515.1). NCBI lineage: Eukaryota > Metazoa > Arthropoda > Insecta > Lepidoptera > Geometridae > Peribatodes > Peribatodes rhomboidaria. The sequence continues at coordinate 11,819,365 of OU452192.1, forward strand.
ACACAAAATTTTAAGAGAATCGGTTAAGAAATTCGACCTGTAGAGTGAGACAGATCGGGACAGACATCCAGACAGAACTCGGACATACGAAAGCATTTTTGTCAAAGCTGAAGCAAAGACGCTTCGCTCGCTCAGTCGATTATAAATGCGAACCTGAGTTTGCTCGTTAGCTCGTGACGCTTTCACGCCTTAACTAATCAACCAATCTTCGTCAAATTTTGCAAACACGCTATCAGGGGTACGAAAAAGGACATATAGTACTTTTTATACCGAAAAAAGTACTGGTTCCTGTGGGACTGCGGGTGAAACCGCAGGGCGCAACTAGTCCTACTTCCTACTAATATTATAAACGCGAAAGTTTGTAAGAATGGTTGGATGGATGGATGTTTGTTACTCTTTCACGCCAAAACGGCTGAACAGATCTGGATGGAATTTGGCACAGAGATAGATTATAGGCTAGAATAGCACATAGGATACTTTTTAACCGCGGGTGAAACCGCGGGGCGCAGCTAGTTATTTCATAAACGCGAAAGGTGCAGATATAGTAAGCATGTAGTAGTGTATTCAATTTCTTTATTGCAATATATAAGGTCTGGACAAGGAACAGTCTACCAGACAATCACATTCTAGGCCAATATGTATAATTTATGGCTACAAGTATACATGTACCAAAAAAATATCAATAGAGAGCAAAACATTTAAAAAAATAATGTATGTAGGTAAGTATGTCATCTGCCCGCCGCGTATCATAGCCTATGGCACTCAGTGCTTGTAAATATTTCAAAGTTTTTTGTGAGTGTACATGTGGTTCTGAAGATTGCCCTCTACAACACTGTACACAGAAACTAACAATGTCTAACCCCTTTATAATATTAGCTATGATAGCCTAGTTGGAGGAAGCCCGCCTCTCAAGCCAGAGGGAGCGGGGTCAAACCCAGCCGACGGCACGCACCAATTTGTTCATTGTATGAACATATTGTTTATACATATAACATTGTGTGACTGCCTCGGTGGCTCAGTTGGTAGTGAACCTGCCTTCTAAACTTGGGGGCGTGGGTTCGATTCCCACCTAGGACAAACATTCATGTGATGAACATTTGTGTTTGTACTATGTCTGGGTGTTAAATATCTATTTAAGTATGTATTTAAAAATATATATGTATGTATGTAGGTCAGTCTCTGGCAGCCATAGTACAACAACACCCTTAATTAATTATTACTACACCCAAAACCAACACCTTGTATAAGGCGTAGTATTTTTTTTCACATTTGAGAATTTTGAAGTTTGGCAAATTTTGTGGTCAAATTAAGCAATAAAAGCCATCGCTTCATTAGACACCAACGCGGGACAAAAAGTACGCAAATTAATATAAAAAGTCTGAAATGTGGCTTCATTGAGAAAAACAAACCAGTTCGAGCTCAAATACATGTGTGCGTAGATTACGAGAAACTTCTAGAAGGTTTATTTAAGGCTTTAATATAAAAAAACAAAGCCTAACTTCCAAAGAAAAGAAAGCTCTTCCGCACCGGCATACGGGACCCGGTCGCGGTCGCGAGGCTGAGCAGTGTGAAAATCGCCTAAGCAAGCTTTGAGCAGACGTAGCGTCGCTCGAACAGAATGCGAGTAATTAGCAGATATATCCACTTTGATTTGATATGACATTAAAACAAATTGACAATCGCTGTGTCGCAATAAAGTAAATTTTAGTGCGCACAGCGAAGCGTACTAAGCTTGAGAAATACCCGCAGGCGCTCGATGCGCGTGAGCAGGATTTTACCACCCCGACGAAACGTTTACGTTTTCGTGAAAAAACCGGAAACCGACATGTCCTAGTCAAAGTTAAAGTTAAATATTGATTTACACGTCAAATTGCATAGAAAAACCCTAGAAGAATAATTCTCGGACATGTGACACCGCACTGAGCCAGCGTGGTGGACAACGGCTCAATCACCCACGTCGTAGGGTAGGTCGGTGTCCCTGCAGTGGGACGTAAAAGACTAATGATGACCACCCGGGCTTCGCACGGTGTGTACCATCCCGTGAATATTCGTCTAAATGATGGTAAAATCGCGTACAAATCCATAGCACGGTTTAGGAGTTAGCAAATGGGTTACATACAGGGTTACTGGTAATCAATTATCATCCTTTTAAGAGCATATTCTGTTCATCAAAACAAACACAATTTTTGTTCTACAGCTTTTTCCCAAACTCAACCAACTTCCCAAAAAAGTGTTTATGAGTTTTTGTGGTTCTCTCTAATACTCCAGAACTCTTCATAGCATCCGAGCCGCCGCCGCCTGCTAGTCGGCACGCGCCTCAAAGTGCGCGCGCGCTTTTTACATAGATTTAATTGTTTGGACCAGTCAAATTATTTTTTAAATTATGTATGGAAGAAAAATACGAATTTTAAAAAGTCGTAGAACAAAAGATGGCTGTTTTGATGTACAGAATAAGCTCTTACAAGGATGCTAACTGATTACCAGTACCCCTGTACATACAGAGAGACAGACAGACAACGAAAGCGACTTTTTACTATGTAGAGAATGAGAATATAGAGACTATGAGCTGTTATCGAATTGCTCTATCTCGTTCGCACTCGTTTTTTTATGATAGATAGATAAATAGATAGATAGATAGATAGATAAACTCTTTATTGTTCACACCAGAAATAACAAAAACAAAAGAACAGAAAAACCTTAAACTGTAGTGTAATAACTGGCGGCCTTATCACTAAGAGCGATGATTGCATGGGCCCACGTTTGACCACAACACTCCTGATGGAAAGTGACGATGCGGTCTAAGATGGAGCACGCTTGCCCATGAGGAGCCGTCTCACTCTTGTCTTGAACAGAGCCAGGTTGTACGGAAATATGTAAAAGCGACGTTTTACGGAAAGATTTACATTCCACTGCGTCACGTAATTTCCGATGGTAAACACGGATAAGTAATATGGGATTTCGTGAGTGACATTTACTGAACAGAGCGCTAGAGTCGGTTACATTGGCAGATGGCATGTTACATTGCAGGTCCCGGCAGTTTGTCGCTACCGTGAGTCAGATGGCATGTTACATTGCAGGTCCCGGCAGTTTGTCGCTACCGTGAGTCGGATGACATGTTACATTGCAGGTCCCGGCAGTTTGTCGCTACCGTAAGTCGGATGACATGTTACATTGCAGGTCCCGGCAGTTTGTCGCTACCGTGAGTCGGATGACATGTTACATTGCAGGTCCCGGCAGTTTGTCGCTACCGTGAGTCGGATGACATGTTACATTGCAGGTTCCGGCCGTTTGTCGCTACCGTGAGTCGGATGACATGTTACATTGCAGGTCCCGGCAGTTTGTCGCTACCGTGAGTCGGATGACATGTTACATTGCAGGTCCCGGCAGTTTGTCGCTATCGTGAGTCGGATGACATGTTACATTGCAGGTCCCGGCAGTTTGTCGCTACCGTGAGTCGGATGACATGTTACATTGCAGGTCCCGGCAGTTTGTCGCTACCGTGAGTCGGATGACATGTTACATTGCAGGTCCCGGCAGTTTGTCTCATTAAAATTGCCGTTGAGTAGTGTGCGAGGCTTCTGGAGCTCTGGAGCTCAAATGAAATCAAATGTCTTTACTAAATTGGGTATCGAAGACACACTTGTGAACATCTAAGTTCTAAATATGACTCTACCACCTTGTTCAGAAAAAGAGCCACTACACAGATGAACAGGCAAGAAACCGAGGGGCATATTTTTCCCAACTTTATTTTGACTATGATCACAGAACATGCTATGATGAAACAGTTGCAATAACTGACATTAGAAACATTCGATAAATCTCAGCAACTCTGCACTATTTCTCTCTTGCACAACATCTATAAACTTGTCCAGTTCATTCTAGATTTATGAATGCAACTACCAACTCTATTTCACTTTAAATTAGAATAATTAACTAAGAATTTAACATATTTACCCGACAGCAGCAAGAGGAGGTTTATGATTACGTATAGTTTATGTAGGAGCGATGGCAGCCTAGTTGGGAGAAGGCCCGCCTCTCAAGCCAGAAGGAGCGGCGCACGCACTAATTTGTTCATTTGGTGAACATGTGTGCGTATTGTATGTCATCTGCTACATGACTCGAGCCCGGTTTATGGCGACAGGTTCGCCCCCAGTCACATTTAGGACTAAATATCGTCCGGAGAAGTATGGGTGTTGTATTTCACCTCTGTCAACCCCTTCGGGTTTTTCAACAAGGCATGACGAAATATTGCGTTATATTTTAAACTGTAATTTATTTATAATGAAAAACGATTGAAAGTATTTGATTTTACCCGACTGCTTAGAAAGGGGGGTATAGTTTTTCAGGTGTATGTAGAATGTATGTATGTTTGTCTGTTTCTACGTGGCCCAAACCTACTGCCTAGTCTACTTAACCACGGATTTGTATTGTGAGTTACTTTTGTCTCTACATACAACTAGCGACCCGCCCCGGCTTCGCACGCCGCACCTTCGCATCTTCGCACCTTCCGTGAAAAATCATCTAACTGATGGTGAAAACCGCATCAAAATCCGTTGCGTAGTTAATGAGTTATTAGCGGATATACAGACAGAGAGACAGATAGACGCGGAAAGCGACTTAGTTTTCTTTTACGTGGAGAAGATAGAGAAAAAAATTCGTCAGCATTTCACTATACATAAATTAATATTTTGTCATTTATTAGATTTCTTTTAATCAATTATTTATTCAACCACAACTAAAACATAATTAACGTCTTCACATCTTTAACATAATTTTCGTGAAACTAATTACCATACTCGTACGCATCCAATCATTGGCAAAAACACAACACTTAACACTTTCCACGCTATCATAGATAATTCATAATTTAACTTTGATTAATAACTTATTTCTTTCAACAGTGTTATATGTTTTTATCGTAAGATCCCGCGCCGAAGAGAAATAGACGCGCGGTCTGCGGGCGCCGTCGCGGTACTGAAGCGGTGTCAACTGCGACTAGCTCGTACCGTAGAGGAACGTCGCTAGACGTGGCCTGGTGTGGGCATAGTCACAGCGGGAGAGACCATTTGCGATAATAAGAGAGCATTTGCAACGTCACGCTTGTCTTTAAATTCTGCAATTAAGAGTCCGGCGACCACTTTAGACTGACTTGACTTCGCATTGGCTTAAGGTTTTCTAAAGCCATTTCGAAGCGAAAGCGAAAGCGAAAGCGAAGAAGGCGAGCGAAGAGAGCAAGTAATGATACTGAGGAGCCTCTAAACTTACCTACAGAGTGACAAAGTGCAATTTCAATTTTTTTTTGTCACTTTTGGACTTCTGTAATCATTCTTAAATAACTGAGAATTTCCCTTGTATTATGGATTAATTTAAAAGCTAAAGATGTAGACAACCTCCCTATGTAAAGGGATTTTTGATTTGTTTTGTCTATCTATTGAATAAATCAGTCAAAAGTGACCCCTTACAAATGCGTATATTTTTCATAGCTCTATTTTTTCTTGCGGACGTTTTTTAAAAGAAACAAGAACATAGGGGCGGAGATATAGTTCATTTAATTGTAAATGCAAAATTTCATCATAATCTGACAAATGGTTTCCAAGAAATTTGACAAGCGCATTTGTATGGAAATTTCAGAGCGTCGCAGGACCCTTAAGACGACTTTGTACTATCGTGCCGTAGCATGGCGCTGCTCTGTACGGTGACGCGGTGTCAGTGTGTTATACCCTGCGGTTTTTGTATACATATCGAGATTTTACAGCAAAAGTTAGTGGATTTTATTGCAATGAAATCACGATCACCGCACACCGGCGCGGTGTCCGGTGCAGTGTATTTTGTGCCTAAGATGGCGCTAACACGACGCTTGTCGCTACCGCTCATGACGCGTCCGCTCCCCGCCACAACTCCCGCCGCCGCCGCCCGACAGAGTAATCACCTCCTTACAATACAACATATTATGCAACACCTATCAGCTATGTAGTTTAACTGTTGTGCTGGTTTGCCAAAATACCGGTTACGGTCAAGTTCAAATAATTAATTATCTATTTATTACTAAGTATATCATTTATTTCAATAATTGGGTAAACTTTGATCTTCGGCGGATAAGTCCTACGCGTTAAAAGGAACAACTTAATGATTTTTTAATAAGGTTTTATGCTTACTATAGTTTCTTGCTTGACTTTTTGTCCTCACAAATATTTTCCACGCAGGTTGTAACTATGACCGCAGATATAAAATACTGGATTGTATGGCGGAATGTCAAAGATATTCTAATCCATACTAATATTATGAAATCTGAAGGAACTCTGTCTGTCTGCTTGTTGGCATTTCACGGCTAAACGGCTGAACGGATCTTGACTAAATTTGATAATTAGTTACTTGCAATATTTCATGAGGAAGGTTTTCGGATACTTTTTTTTAATAAACGCAAACAAAGACGCGGGTAATATCTAGTAGTGTTATAAATGCGAAAGTGAGTTTGTTACGCTTTCACGTCTTAACTACCTACTCAAATCAGAAATTAGTATTTATTGATAACAATAGTTACACGTCACAGTTCAATAAATGTCAATCAACTCAACTCATCGTTATGAAATAGAGACGTCATAGGTACACGTTGTCAGGGGTACAGAAAAGGACATAGAGTACTTTTTAGCCGCGGGTAACACCGCGGGGCGCAGCCAGTTAAAAATAATCATGACATTAAAAACTATATCATTTCTACGACGAATTAGTAGATTCATTCATTCATATCTATATATGAACATATCTACGTGGATTTATTGAAAAAATCTATGAGTACCTAAAATAAAAATAGCTATAAGATTATTGATAAAACTAATACAAAGAAGATAAGTCTAATAAACAACATAACGTTCACCAAAACACCTTCGCAATGTCACGGGTTTAGTATAAAAACTTTATTTAATTTATTTTACGAGTTTTTTATCTGTTTGCTAATAGACAAACGCGTTTGGAGCCGACTCCATCTTTGGCTATAATTAAATACATGGAAACTTTGGTTAAGCATTTTAACTGTATTTTATAAATATATCTATCTTACATCACTAGTTTATTGAGAAGTTGACATGTCATTCCGAGCTTTCGACATCAACTGCGCTCGATTGTAGCCTATCTTTGCACACAATTTTATCTAATTCGATCAGCCGCTTTACACTAAATTAATAGATAAATAAATTCGGAACAGGCCCACACACGGTCGCCTGACCCCAAACTAAGAAAAGCTTGTACTATGGCTGCCAGTGACTGATATATGTACATACATATATATTTTTAAATACGATATTTCACACCCAGACATAGAACAAACACAAATGTTTGCACTAGATGGAAACCCAACCCACGCCCCCAAGCTCAGTAGGCAGGTTCACTACCAACTGAGCTACAGAGGCATAGACATATGCCATCATCATCGTCATCACCAGCCCGTAAGCGCCCGCTGCTGATCATAGGCCTCTCTTCTCGTACGCCACTCATCCCGGTCCTGGGGGGCTATTCCTAGACGTGAGATGAGATGAGATTTTATCTTAGTCACTCTCACACCTATGACGTTTCAAACGAGAGCAACAAGGATGAAAAAAGGTGAGATGAGAATCTCAAATCTCCGAATAGGGCCACTGTGCTAATCTTGTCCAGGGGGCTACCATGACATCTCATAGCCATGATGGCTACCTTTTGTTGTCGACGCTGAGCGACCGCGAATCGTATCGCCACGTAATAAGGTTCGCGGTCGCGCAGCGTAACCAAAACGCAACCATCATGGCAATGAGAATGTCATGGTAGGAGGGCTATTCCTACGCGTGAGATGAGATGAGATTTTACCTTGGTCACTCTCACACCTATGACGTTTCAAACGAGAGAAACAAGGACGAAAAAAGGTGAGATGTAAATCTCAAATTTCTGAATAGGGCCACAGGTTCTACTCGCGACATTTGCATCGCTGCTACCCAACGTGCTGTAGGCCGACCAACGCTTCGTTTGCCGATACACGGTCACCAACATTTAAGTCCACCTGCCATCGATCTGCCTGGCAACATGTCCTGCCTAACTCTATTTGATCGTCATCCTGATGTCACGAACCTAGGACATTTACTAAATCCAAAAATGTAATAAACGCATATTTAATTATTTAAATTATAACTGGAGCCCGGTGGTTGACGACAGGCTCGCCCCCTGTCCATTTAATTGAGACTATATATCGTCTGGCGAAGTGTGGGTGTTGTATTTCACCTCTGCCACCCCCTCGAGGGAAAGGCGTGACGATATGTTATGTTAAATTTTTGATAGTTTTTATTTCATTTGTAATTTTGAGATGTTTATTACTATTTTTATGAAAATGTACTCGTACTAAGGACATGTTATATTTATTATTATTTAGCGTGATTAACAAACATACACCTAAATTTATTTTGTTTGTTCAGGTATTGCAGTTAAGTATTTCTGAATAAATATTACATTTTTAATTCGAACTTTCTAGTATTAGCATTTTCCTCGAATTTATGAGAATCAAATGACACGTGCACGAGTGTGCACCGAACTAAAAATAAAGAATGAATTATTACATATATACATATATTAAATATATACATTAATTAATAAAACGTGTTTAAGCGAGAAAACAATCTAAGAATAAATTCAAGGAGATCTATTTTATATTTTAGATAAATATTTTGCAATGTTGCACTCGGAGCAAGCGTGCAAACAACTCGTTTGCTCCGTCCATGTGATTACAAAGAAATTCATCATCATTTATTATTAGTGAAAACTATCTAGGCTTATTTGTTTTATTTCATTGTGTACTTTGTTTATTGTTAACAGCTGTTTGTTTTCCTTACAATAAATAAATAAATAAATTTCCAGCACATGATAGCTTTGACCCGGGAGCTGGAGTTCTAGAAGGGTTTTGGTAGTGGGTGCGGGCCCACGGTGACACTTGAGTGTCGGTGTAGTGAGGCCGCTCTACCTGTCCTCTGCGGCCGAAGTGGCTGGATACCGGTCTGCTCCCCAATTCTACTAACCAATTGTTTTTTCACTTCTCTTGATCAAAAAGTCCGTCATTGTACCGTAGAGAAAATATCAAGAAAACAAAAGCGGCGATCTCTTCGGTAGAATGCGAGTTTTGTACAGAAGAAATAAAAAAAGACATTGGCGCGAATTATTAGATTTTTTAAAAACCACAAACTGAATTGGACACCGTAAATTATTTTTTAAATTAAATTGGATTATTTTATTTTCTCGCAATCGAATTAAAAAGTAGAGTTTAACAACTCTATTACTAAGTAGAAAAAACTAACTGAAAAGTAGAGTTTTACAACTCTACTTTTCACTTCGATTTCTTCAATTTAGAATTCTTTCAATTTGTTGATTGTGTGAACATACTCAGAATTATGTGCGTATTTAATGTCATCTCATCTTTTGCTATAAAACTGGAGCCCGGTCGCCATAGCTCACTAGTCCCAAATGTGACAGGCTCACTCCCTGTCACATTTGGGACTGAATATCGTCCGGCGAAGTGTAGGTGTTCTACACCTCTGCCAGCACCTTCGGGGGAAAGGCGTGACGATATGTATGTTTGTAAAAAACATCGTTTAACTTATCTAGGTTCGATCGGCGAACCTAATTTCACTAAACTAGGTATTTCATTTATTCTGTGGGGATGTCCAAAGAGCATTCTAGAAGGATTGTAAAGCTCGCTCGCCTGACCTCACTCGTCGATACATATCGCCCAAAGTTGATGGTAATTCGACCAGTTCGGTGTCACTGAGATGTGGGCTGATTAGACAGCGCTGGGCAAAGTGTTGGTCACCGCGGAATGTTGCGCGGACGACTTTTATGTATTAAATTATGATAAGTAACAGTTTTATTTGTTGTAGTGGAACATAATTTTAATTTGCGTTCAACGCTTGACATTGGGATAGTACGATTAGCAGAATCAATTGGAGCTAAAGATTGATTTACTTGTGATGTATGTATATGTACCCACGCACGACTATGGACTGGTTCCGAATTTAATTATTTTTACCCGACTGCACAAGGATTTATTTGTTTCGAGTGTATAAATGATGTGTATGTATGTATGCATGTATTTATGTGGGTATGTATGGTTTGAGGTTTCTTTGGCACAGCCTACAGCCTAAACAGCTTGATGTATTTCGACATGTGAAGTGTCATTTGAATTCTGATAGTGGAAGTGACGTAGGGTAGGTACAATATTTTGCAGCCGGGTTTTGTGTTTTTTGTTTCTTTTAATAATGTTACTTAATTTCATTTTATTTAAAGACTTAACCATTGTGTTTGGCCCAAGTAAAGTTAGTCGGGAGCTGACTTTGTTTGCGAACTGTATTTTTCACCCGGACGCGGAGCAATAGGTATGTTAAAATTTTCTTGCGTATGTGTAGGTATGTCTGATCGAAGTGTGGATGAGAGTATGTATTTTGATTGTAGGTACGTACGAGTACTTATACCTTTTATAATCGGGAGCTCTCTTTTATGAGACGTGTATTTTTCACTCGACTGCCCAAAAAGATGGCGAAGTCTTTCGTGTGTAAGTTTTTAGGTATACTTATGTGACTTAGTGCGTTTATGTACTTAACCAATTTTGTGTATCACTGGCTGCTGTTAGATTAGTCGGGTTCGTGTTTTAATAATAATTTTAATAATTATATTATGTGCTTTGTTTTTTGGGAAGAAATGTTCGTTAATCAAAATGAATAATACAGCTAATTGACCAGTGGGAAAATTGAGGCTCAAAACAATCACGAATTTAAATAATGAGTGGCTGTACCGCTAGGACTCGGCTAGGATACAGTTACCGCGGACATTGGGTGCTATTCTCTAGCGAAAGGTTGTAATGTTTTTACTTTTTAACCATAGGCCTCTCGTATAGGCCGAGTTGGCGGTCAAATGCAAGACTATTTTTGTAACAACCGAGCCGAGCCGTGTTGGCCGAGTGAGACGGATCGCGCCTTCTAATCCGGAGGTTTTGAGTTCGATCCTGGCCGAGGTACCAGTGTTTTTTTTCCTCGTAGAAAAGTTCATGTGCATTTTTGCGTTGAAGAAGAATATCGTGAGGAAACCGTTTGAACAAATAATTGTCGGACATATGACATCCACTAACCCTCACTGAGCCAGCGTGGTGGATAACCTTTCAATCGCTTTCGACGTAGGTTAATACTTAATGCGTGCTTAATCATAATGTTTTTATTCCATCCAAAGGTTGTCTGGAAGAGATCGCTCTTAAGCGATAAGACCGCCCATTGCGCCTATATTTTTGAATGTTTAGTTTAGATTTATTTTGTATGTCATTAAAGTCATATGTCAATAAAGAGTTTTTGTATTGTATTGTTAAGTCGGTGTCCTTGCAGTGGGATGTAGAAGACTGTAATAATGATCTACACACACACACATGCCAGTACACATTTTTTACGAATCTTGTGCTAGAAATCGCCTTCCCTCTAAACATGTTTTCGTGACACTCCCAGACACTTGCTTAGAAATTACTTCATACACTTACCTTAAACTACAGATGATATTAGCTGCAGCGTTGTCTCGGCTCAACTGCACGTATTCACCTTGCACTAAACCTACCTCAGAGGTGAAAACAGCACACTGGCATAGACACTGTGTCGTGTCACAGTTGCTTCAAGTGTCAGTCGTGTCGCGACACTCAGCTACTCACCGCGGGCGGAGCGCAGCGCGTTGGCGGCGTGCCGGTGCGAGTGCCGCTCGGCGAGTGTCAGCGCGGTGTCTCCGTTGGCGTCCAGTGTCGCGAGAGACGCACCGGCCGCCAGCAGCGTGTTGATGTTCTCTACGTGGCCGCGCTCCGCGGCTATGTGCAGCGCTGTCTGTACGAACAGAGACACCTTTGCAGTGCTGCTTCAAGAAAGCCAAGCAAATCTAGCTGTAGCTGCAAATGTCGCAGACAGCTAGCGTAATTCACCATTCAATTAACAGCCAAGGCAGTTTACTAAACGGCGCCGTTTAACTAGCTTCCTGGTGATGTTCAGCCATTCAAGCAAATGGCTAGGAAAAAATATTTGGATCGACAATGTTAGCGAACAATCATTGGAGACATTGATAACCTAAAATAACAAACAGGTGCTTACTAGACAAACTTTTTAAACAAGGTATTAGGAATTAATATATAACACTTTTATTTCATTTGTATTTTCTTTTAGTTGAGGCTAGAGGTGGATGTGAGCACCAAGACAAACCATTTGGTTTTTTGGTGCAAACCCTAAATATTATTTTGTACAAAAATTTTAAGGGACAATAAAAAAAAAAGCTAAGTAGTCAATGTCCTACGTCTTATATGACGCTCAATCATTTAAGTAGGAGGTTTCGGCTTGTAATACAAAAAAAGGCACGACGGCTAGAGCTCCCCGCCTTAGCTCTGCTTTGCTTCCGCCTTGGCCTTCTAACCTGACCAATTCAAGTCGGATTTGCCCTGATATCAATTGTATGAATGGCCTGAGCATCAGCCAGCCAGTTTATTAAATGTTGTATTAGAAGCTACGGCTGAATACCATTCAGGAAGCTAGTTGAACTGCGTTTAGTAAAATGGCTAGCCTGTTAATTTAACTGCTAATTAAGCTTGTTGGCTGCGACACATACATACGGTCAATCTTTTTGAGTTTTGAAATTCAAGACTATTGGCTATCGAGTCGCCGCACGGATTGATTGATCATTAATACATAACATACTAGCTGTGCCCCGCGGTTTCACCCGCGGTTAAAAAGTGCCTCTGTGCCAAATTTTATCCAGATCTGTTCAGCCGTTCTGGCGTGAAAGAGTAACAAACATCCATCCATTCTTACAAACTTTCGCGTTTATAATATTAGTAGGACATATCGCCACGCCTTTCCCCCGAGGGGGCTGGCAGAGGTATAATACAACACCCACACTTCGCCCTACGATATTCAGTCCCAAATGTGACAGGGGGCGAGCCTGCCGCCATACACCAATCAATCATTGATCATCAATCGATACATTGATCATTAATAAACGGAATTAATAAGTTGTACGGTAATCGAAAGAGGAAGAGACTAAATTAAGTTTTATTTAATAATTCCCAACTTGTTGTCTTTTATCACATATTTATCGGCAAAAAAATAATCAGATTACAATGATCAACCAGTTCCGTTGGTTCATTGCTAAGTATTGATTTGTTTACAGAATGCATTGTGTCGCAAAACGATCTTTCTGTGTATTCATGATGACATCTGGCAATGGTACTCTCTTATCCGAGGTGAGGGCGATGAGTCATGCACTTACGAGTGCGTCCCGCTGGGGGTGTATTATGCATTTCCCCCTACCAGCATCTACCTGATCCAGCCCAATTTCTTGAAATACCGGAGGCTCTTGGGCGCTGGCATAGTTGCTCCAGTGGCGTCCAGGCCCCAGCTACGCCACTGGAGCAATGGTACTCTCATGCTTACTCGTGTGATGTGAGCGGGATGGCAAGCACTGACTCACACTTACAGTCACTTACACTGTGGTAAGGCTCGGGGCCCATACCTCGACATTTTATTGCAACGATATTTAGGTTCAGACGCCGCGCTTGGAAGCGGGTGTAACTTGTGTCGGGCCCCTGAACTTTACTTCTTAACTGTGTAGAGTGTACCTTCCCCCCGGTGGCGAGGTCCGAGGTAGCGTCGACGTCGACGCCGGCGGCGCAGAGCGCGGCGAGGCAGCGGCTGCGCTCGGCGAGCGCGGCGGCGTGCAGCGCCGTCCGCTGCGACGCGTCGAGCGCGCCCGCGCCCGCGCCGCCCGCCACCAGCTCCTGCAGCAGCTCCAGGTTGTCCCACAGGGCGGCCTGACCACCACACACGCTCAATTACTTCATATTCGGGACCTCGTTGAGATGGTCTCATTGCAAATCCTTGAGAAATTTATTTAAAGAAATAAATGTATTAACTTTACCTTCTCTGTATTTCTTTGAAAATATTATGTAGGTTCATAAAAATCTACATAAATTTAAATTTAACTGTGCCATTATCGACAATAACACTAGAAATAAGCTGTACCTAGATTTAGACTGACTAAATCAAATAAGTTCTTTTTAGGCAACTGCATTCGTTTTTATAATGAAATCCCAAAACATATTACAGGGTTCACTGAAGGAAAATTCAAATCACAAGTAAAAACTACATTAATGAAAAGAGGATATTATAAGGTTAACAATTATGTAGAAGACAAAGATGTCTGGAGCCTTCAACTTCCGCCAAGTAGTAAGTTGTAAGCCAAAATTTGTGAGACAGTTATCTAATAATTGTTTGAAAAAAATAATGCTTCTCAGTTTCTTGCCTGTTCTTCTGAGTAGGGGCTCTTTATCCAAACAAGGTGGTCGAGTCTATTATAAAACTTTGACATTCATAAGTGTATCTTTAATACCCAAATTGAATAAAAACATTTTGACTTTGATTTTGGGTCAGTTGGTTGTGAGTCTACTCGTAACTTGAGAGGTTGGGTGTGCGTTTGATCCCCTCCTGTGGCAAACATTCATGCATGAATGTTGTGTTTGTTCTATGTCTTCTTTCTTAAGTATGTTACACTTGCTGTGTGAATTGATCATATAGTGAATTTTATTATTATATTTTAAATATTAGGTGCATCCTTTGCCTATGACACACATTGATAATATTGATGCAAAACCTAAGATGGAGGAAAACATTGTTACCACAGGAAAATGAATCACCAATACATTATAGTTTTAAGTAGGTATTTAATTGCATATTTTTCTTACTAAACACTCAGACAATAGACAATAATTGTTATTTGCAGCATAAACCCTGATCCAAAAATTATAAGAAAATGCTGGAGAGGAAATACAATTATCTTCAACATCCCTACTTGTTTCCAATATTATTTTGACCGGTGTATACTGGAGGTAGAGTCACGCTCGAGTCCTCAGGGGAAGTACAATGCAATCTTTAATGTGTTTCAGTTAAATTGGCTGGTAGTTTTTGCCTTAAGATTTCAGGGCATTTAGAGATTGAACTGTCAGTGAATCATACTGATAATACTTGCTCTGATCGAAAGCATACTTTACACATCCCAAAGGAATGCAAATCGAGATTCTAGAGTGAGTAATATGAGTTGGCAAGTGTAATTTTGTCCCACATTATCTGAATCATACAGTTAAGTTTGAGCTTGATTATCTCTGCATTTAAATAAGTGGGATACTTAAATTGCTTGTGAAAGTATCTGCTGCCGGCGCTCGGCCTCGCTGCGCCCCCGCGCATGTGCAATAACACTGATGGTTCCGCACTTATATGCATTTTAGAATCATCAACTAGACTCGGTAAAAACACATAATACAAGCGTACCTGATGCAGCAGACGCCCTTGGAAGTTGTCCTCATCCGGGGAAAGGTCCATTACAATGTGTTATGGTTGAAAAACGAGCTCAAAACACACATTTCCGGCCCAAACAACCGCTGGAGCGTTGCGAAATTGTTTGAGGCGTTTTAACACAGATTTAGACCGACTGTTCACTTAAACACATATTAATACACTACATTCTAGTAGTTGATGATATAGCATTGTATATTTTGGTAAATAGTATGTAGTTCTTTATAAATTATGAATAAATGATGAGACAACTAGTTTTATCGATTGTTTTGCCATGACAGCTGATTTGGTCTGATCGATACGTCAGACAAAACATGACAGATTTTAGAAAAGTGACAATGACAGTTGAGTTTTTTGGCCATCAGAGTAATTTGAAGCTTACCATTCATGTTTTAAATGTAAGAAATTGATTTTTTTACATGTTGTACATTTTCTTGGTTATGGACTTACAAAATTAAATGTTGGCTAAGTTGATACTTAATTGAAACAGTTTTTAAAGGTTTTTATTATTCTTCTTGCCACTTTAATAATGACAATAATGTTCCGGACAAACTCGTCCCAAAGGCGTTCATCTTAGCCCTAACTATTTGACCAAGCAAGCGAAGCGTCTTTGCTTCATCTTCAACAAAAATGCTTTCGTATGTCCAAACTCTATCTGGATCTCTGCCCGGATCTGTCTACCTCTACAGCATGTATGTATTTATCATGGTATAATAAAATACTCCGCCAGGTATAGCATTCCGGTCTCGTGGGCAACACGCAGTGACGTCAATGGATTCTTAAGCAAGACCGAAATAAGTTATTTACAAATAGTTTGAAAGAGACGGGTGACGATGATGAGCGACGTCATTATGTGTTTGCTTCCAGAATGCTAGACCTTGTCTTCTTGGATAATTGTATTTACAATCATTAAGAAACTTTTCCGTTCGGATAACAAAGTGTTTTACTCAAATAATTCGAATCTCAGTGTGTTCATATATGTTTTTAACGTGTTTCACTCTTCCATTTGGATTTATACTCGACTGCCTATTCCAAAATTTATTAAAATTGACTGACATTTCAACAATTTAATTTTTGAAATTTGTTAGATACGCTCGGAAATGTTTCCAAATGATTATAAGTGTGCGCAGAGCGCATTTTTAACCGATTCTCTTGAAACGTTGTGAGTAGGTAAAATAAATAGCGGAGATATGATTTTTTTGGAAATAAATCATTTGTCTATCATTTCTAAAAATTTCCCTGAAACTGGCTCGGCAAAAAATGTGTAAAGTTATCAAAATTGCTCACAAAATTTAACGAGAATCAGTCGAGGAAAGCAACTTGTAGAGGAGGGCAGACGTCAGCGGCGGCGGTCTACAGCTCACAGAGATTATTTTGTTGTATAAAAGAGACAGTGAACTTGTTTGTTTGTTTTGTTACATTTTCACACTCTAACTACTCAACCAATCACAGTGAAATATTGCTTACACTTTGTCAGGGACATGGAAAAGGACATAGGGCAGGTACTTTTCGCATCGAAAAATTGTCGGTTCCCGTGGGACCGCGAACCGTGACTGTGAAACCACAGGAAGCAGGCATTAATAGATAAAACGACATGAAGCTATTTCAAATACTTTATTTGCAGTAGTGTTGCATCACACCGAGCGAGGGTCACACCAATCACGTTATAAAAGTATAAGCGTCTCTTTATTGCGTAATATTCGTTGACAATGGTTTCTTTCTGGAACCCTGGATGACTTGTGTTTCAGGTTTTATTACTCATGAAACACTTGCTCGCTCTCAAAATATTACAAAAAATTACTGAGCTTTCGATTAGGTAGGTACTTAACTTCGTTTGTTTTCAAATAAATTGGTCATTGCATTGATGCAACATGGTTTGGCTTCCCATCCTCATTTTATGCAGAAAATCTAATATTAAATAAGTATCAGCAAGCTATATTAGACCATTTAATATTACATTAATTTGGTAACAACGTCGCAGTACCTAAATACTTAACAGAAGTTGTCGCTTAGAAATCCTGAATTCAGAACAATGGCCTTTCGTGGATTCTGTTTTATCATTTTCTCAGCAAAGTCTTGTTATACAGATGTACAGTTGTTGTTCATAAGGCGTATCGTAATGAAGAAGAATGCTTAAAATTAAGATCCCAGGTTATTTCTACAATATGATATAACAGAATCCACACCATATTAACTTGCTATAAAATCTTGTGTGAGCTAATGACAGCTTAAATTATTTTACATCAGTAATTTATTTAAAAATTGGTGTTTAGAAAGAGGTAGCATTACAATATTATTATCTGATTTTAACTCTCAATATTAATACTATTGTCCATAAAATCTTTATTTACCTTAGCCACTTTATTCCCCAAACACTTTTTAAACATTGTTATTGCAAAAACTATTACTAACGGCTGAACCAGGTCACAGAGTAGAATCCAAATATTTTTAAAGCATTATTTCTAAATTGCTTTTGTGTCACCAACTTTTGTGCTGTGTGTAGGCGCACGTTTACCATTTCTCAGCATCAGTAGAACCTTTCTCGCTCTCTTTCTCATCACAAAATGTGCCCAAAGCGTATCAAATCGGAATATTTACGTGGTAAGAAAAAATAATTACAAAAAATACAAGTACGTTAAGCTTTTATAATATCATTGAGCAAACCTTCAAATGATATTTCAGCTACTAGAAGTAGAAAAGATAGCAAAGAGCGTTATAATATCTAGATAAAACCACAGAATTTATTATTAGTAAGCTATACAGATTATTTTTTAAGAAGAAATGTTAACTGAAATTCTTTTTAAAACCAGGAGATATAAAAATGGGCACAATTTATAGCACACACCAAAATACACCACTACCGACACACTACTCCTTACATTTCTTTTTATTAATAAATATATTTAACTGTCATATAGAAAAGTTATTGCAAAGTGGCGCCGCCTTCGGGCGCCGGACAACGCGTGCTCTAACCACAAACGTTAAACTTTTAGTAAATATTTGATACGGTTTACTTTTGCTATCACGAGTAGATTACAGACATCGGAAATAGCACAACCAATACAATTTAAATCTTTTTTGACAAAGCGTAAAAATATTGTTAGTATTAATTCACAGCTCAAAAATTTCAACAAAAGTAAACCGCATCTTCACTCTACACACATTCGACACTATTCAATAAAATATTTCATGTAAAAATACTTTCTTAGATCCCTATGTATGTATAAATTATACAATACATACAGTCGCTATGTACACGCTCTACCGCTACTGGACTGTGACTAGAAGCTGCAAGACGGTGATGTTCGATGCGTCCAACTAAGTTGAACAGGAGCGCTGCCATCGTATTTTCTCACTGAAAGTGATGGCCTTCCTTGTGTAAAATGTAGTTCTCTCAATTAGCCACCGCTCACAGACAAGTTGGTCGCACCGCACACGCGTGATCAGCAGCAAAATCTTCAGCGCACGTACACTTGGAACCAACAACGCTAATAAATTTTGGCAAATATGTTAGAAAAAAAGTTTCTTTACAAACCATGTACACAATATTACAAAAGCATCAACACGTTTAAGACTTATTGGTATACAATAGATTTAGAATTTAATCTTTCCAAATATTCAGCGCTAATATGTACACTATCATTACACTCTTTAAGGACGTCACAATTGACATTTACGTATGAAAAATCTAGTGTTATTATTTTAACATTCGTATATTATACAAGGCAGACAAATAAGTATCTAGTGTGAACACGGACTTACGAGCGAGCATCCAACAAATCAGTGCATGAATAGGAAACTTTTTCTCATCTCAATCATAAAAATTAAGTGTTGTGGCAAGTGTGAGGAAGGTGTGCCTTGTGGGAAGGCAGTTAGCGCTAAAATACTAAAAAAAACTTTAAAAAAAAAATTAGAAAAAAGAAAAACGAAGGAATCTTAAAAGCCAGAACTACATTCAGACCGATGCCGCATCCATTCACACCGAATAGGACGCGTCAATTCCAATTATTTATTAGTTTTCTAAAACGCTACACCACAGCACGGAGGATACAATGTAGCATTATAAACTAGCGCTCACTAACCCCTTACTAATAAAGGGGCTATTACACCATGCCATCGATAGTCTAGCTATATACGAGGTAGCGCAGAGTACTAGTATAACAAGAAATAGACAGATATTCAATACCAGCTCTCTATTCTGACGCGCGAGATGTTATCTTGGTCATTCTCACTTCTACTTTTTAAACGGCAGAGACAATGACCAGAAAACATCTCTATCCATCAATCGCATGCTATAGTGTGGTGTAATTCCCCTGTTAAAGTGCTCATATCTTTACTATAATACTGGGCCGGCAATATTTTGAGTGTGGCCCGGCCATTATAGTCATATATTTCTAGAACAGCTGGTTATGGCCGGGCTACAGTCGGCAATATTGCAGCAACAAATTGCAGTAAAATATGGCCTGTCTAGGACCACCTTATTAAACGTTGTATAGCCTCGGAATAGATAGGCGTTTTGAGTTTTTCGATCGACTTAATTTAAAAGAAAGTGGACAATAGACTGTATACGTTTCTTAGTAAGAGAACGAATGTTTGGCCTCCGACGCGTCCACTCCGTAAGCATATGTAGCATCTTCTTAATGCAGTTGTAGCTTCATAAAATAAAATAAAAAAACAACAAAAATAAAACCATAATACGTTTATTTTAAGAGAATGTTATAATTATAAAATAGGTATGGAAAAGAAAAAAAATACATACTTGAGCAACTATGATATACAGAGGGTAAGATAACTTGCATTAATTCACATTACACGACACCTCGTTCGGTACAACGATAGATTTAAACAAACTTAATCTTAGCTTAGAGACAAAGTAGAAATAAATCAGCAAATAACCAAAAACAGTGATTAAACAAACGAATAATACAAGTTGAAGGCGAAAATATTAACATAGTGAAGCCCTTACCGCGGCGCTGGGACCGCCGTCATAATCAATATCATAATAAAATATGATGATGAACATTCGTCATCTCGCCTCGGTTTATTGCAGAACGTTGACCTGAACATCTTCCATAAATTCATAAAAGAGACTCCGTTATAATTCATTCATTTTTCAATAAAATATCAGGAAAGTTACCCTTTTCCTGATATTTTAGAATATATAGAACAGCTATGCTTAAGTAATAATCGTTACTACTTTACGAAATTCATTACTTTTGTTTAGAAAAGAAATAAAAACATTTATGAAATTAAATTTTCTATAAAAAAGTATTTTTTTATGGAACAGTTTATGTAATCTTTTCTATTTATTATTTAATTTTTTTTAAGTAGGGTTGGTATCAAATTAACAGTTCGCAACAGTAAAAACAATGACCCGTTATCGGATTATAATAACAGTTCTGCTAACCCATGTTTAATTTAAAACCAATATAAACCTAACAGTAAGTAAAATAACTCAACCGGCCGGTCCCCGCGCTACGCCTTAACAATGAGAAATGCACGTTAGACACTACACGAAACTAAACCACAACGTTAACATAATATCAATTAAACTAACTAACTCAATAAACTTACTAGGAGACGGGCGGGACTCTCGCAAGCAACATGTGCCGACGACTGGACGTTTCACACACACAGCTCAACACTAGCATTCTCCGTGTCAGGGACGCCACGGAACGTTTACAAAGACATGGACAATACTCACGGACAGGATATGATAGCTAAAGCCGTGATATAATCAACAATAATTAACTCAAAAACGTGAGATAATTACAAGAATTAAGACAAATACGTGAAGTAATTATTAAGAATTGAGTCAAAGACGTGAGATAATTATCAAGCATTGAGTTAAGAGAATTGAGATAATCATTAAGAATTAAGTTTCAATAATGGAATAAGACTTTATATAGGAGTAGACAATGGCCGTAAATTCTGGTCTATCGTATTCCTACCGAAATTGAATTTATACACTCCGTAACTGCTCCAAATATGTACATGCAGATAATTTGCTCTCACTCTAATTATAATGTTGGTCGCACACTCTCGCCTGTAGTCGGTCGAGGGCGACGGGAAGGACTCAAAGAGTACAGAATATAAACAGTCGGTTTTTCTCAGGATGTATTGGCGAAAGTTGACAGACGGCACATGAGACATAGTGTAATGTGTTAGGAGATGTCCCACCCGCTCCGCGCCGTACGCACTAAGTAACAGAGCGGCGCCGCGCGACGTCGCACGCTGCAACATTGCAACAAACGATGCACAACGTCACACTGCACAACGTGGCGAGGCGCTGCCGTCGGAAGCTATCCTTCATGGCACAGGCCCCGCCCCGACCACGCTCAAGAATATAACATTCCAGAATATTCTTGTTGTATAACGTTCAAGAATATTCTTGTATTATTATCCGCTAATAGGCCGACGGGAAGACGAATAGTAAGAAGACGGGCCGACGCGTGGCGCGTCCGGGCGGAGCGCATTATAATAGTTATTGCATCTCTCGGCGCGACACTAGGGCTCGCGAGGGACGCGGCGCATCACTAGCTACTCACGGCTGACGTCGCGGGTTCTCATATCAAATTAACATTTATTTTACTTTTAAAGACAGATAAAGTTTGAACCTTACACTATGCGATTTAATGCACTTAGAGGTATTATCATTTTGTGTTCAAGCTTGGCTTCAAATAGAAATGGACAATATTGAGCCTTATTACTGCGTGACACGTTGGCTTCAATAGCAACTTTGTATCAAAGACTGACACACATTGGTGTCTTGACCTCAAGATCTAGATTGGTGGTAAATATGATCAATGTGTAGTGTAGTGTAGTGTAGTGCACTATGTAATAAAATCTTTAGTCTTTATTTTATTTTGTAATAACACTTAGACAACTAAAAATCGCACAATGGAAGCTTACCATTTCTCTTGCTCAAAAATCTTTTTAGGAGGTGATGTTAGAATATCTAATCGGATATACACTGTCCACTAATAGTAAACGTTGTATAGCTTCGGAATAGTTAGTGTTTTGTCCTTTTCTTTCTTTAAAATTTTTAACTCGATCGGATAAGACAAAACACTATACAACTAGTCCGAGGCTATACAACGGATACATATGCATACAATACTAACATTTTTGGCTTGCTCCCAACGACCAGCACCAAAACAGCCACCAGAGGTGGTCGTTAGAACAAAGTTTTAATTTCTATCCTAAGTGCCGCCAGCTGGGCTCGCTGGGTCAAAAAAAAATATTATTTTGAGCCTTTTGTCATTTTATTGTAATAATATGGTAAGCTACAGCGTTACAGTGTTAAAATTGATCAAAAATTAAGTTTTTTATGTTAGACTTACGAGTATATCAGTTTGTTTGTTTTTTATGTACCTACACTTTAAATTAGTTTAGAAGTTTACATAAAAAACTATTTTTTGGTAAATTTTAACACTGTAACACAGCTTAACCATATAATTACAATAAAATGATCGATAGCACAAAATAAAATGTAAGTACGAGTATGTTCCAACGAGCTCCACTAAGCTGCCGACAGTTGGTACAAAAATTAAAAATATTGTTCTAACAATCACGACTGGTGTCCGTTTTGGTGGTGGTTTGAGAGTAAGCCAAATTGTTCAATGTTTACACTCAAATAGTAAATGTAACCCGCCGTGCACTAGCGCCGGCCCGCGGCGTCCCTCGCCAGACCAGACAATACGAGCTACGTTACTTTGGACAATTTAATAACTAACAAAATGTAACTCTATAATTTGTTTTCGATAACATCACAGGTAAACGATATGACAAACTATCTGTATTGCAAACTTTTATATGAGCTTCGGGAGCTTTACAAGCACAGGTTACCCCTCACTGAGATCGCGTTTGGAATCCTTTAAAGTATTGAGACCATTTCGTAATTAGCTTCAGTGTCATCGGCGATATTCGGTCATCGATATTATTATGTTTTAGAAATAAATGTTTATGTATTTATCTTTAAACAACACACAACCACCACTGACAGTGACAGTTCGGTGACAGTGAAGCCAGTGATGGATATGAGCCTTTAAGCACCCGGGTTGCAAATACTGAGACGAAGCGTTCCTATTGGCTATCTCACAGTGGGGTACTTTGAGATAGCCAATAGGAACGCGCCTACCAATAAACAAATGAATATTAAATTGCATTTTGATCGACGCGCGGTAGACTCTAATCGTCCTTAACGCGCAGTCTTCAGGGGTAACCTGCGCTTTCCACATACTCGATCGACATAAACACTCTCCACACAATCAGGACTTGTGTCATGACATCTTATTCCCACGGTGGCTAAGTTTTGTTTCCGACGCTGCGCGAACATAAACCTTATTACGAGGCAATAAGGGCTACAAATCGCTACCATAATGCAGTAAGATATCATACGAACCCAGACGAAAGATATAACTATATTCGAGAAAGTTATAATATTTTAAGTTTGACGAACGAACGTACCACTGTGAGTTGAGGCGAGCCCGAGCACACACAGTACTCGGCGATATATACTGCACATCGACCTTTGGAAAGAGACTGCACCTTCGTAGAGCGTCATCTCTGTTGCACACTAAACGAAACTGTCGTACGAAAGAGATAGCGCTCTACGAAGCCGAGTCTCTTTCCAAAAGTCGATGAGCAATATTTATCTCCGAGTACTGTACAGTCAATCAATGAGGTATTCTTGACCACAAAGTGAACATTAACGAAAATTGTACTATGGATACTGACGTGGTTTCCACACTATGAATTTATGATATGCAATTTACCTAGGTACTGCGTCTGTGTTTAGCGAGACGCAGCCGCGCGCGCTCTCCTTGAAAAAGATCGCCGAATGCGGTTGAAACTATAGTCGGTTACCGACTTGAGTGATTCCCGCTTCATAAAATGATAATTGACAAAAATACCACAATATTTAACATTTTAGATTCCCACAATTTGACTTGTCATCCGGGCCACGGTAGCGCTCATCTGTTAGAGGCCTAGGTGGTCTAAAACTGACACCAGGGCTAGCGACTCACCTGTACGTACATTCTTTTGTTAAACTCAAGTTTTTAGTATCGACCGAGTCAGTGTGAAAGCACCCTAAGTTAATCTCTCGAATTTCATTCTTAAGCGAAGTTTACACTGGCAAGAACTTCAAAAAAATTATTGCACGAGCGACTTGCGGGTACCAAGCAAAGATTGCACGAATTTGCTAAGGATATTGCTTGCAACTTGCTGAGGTTAATTTCCGCAAGTTTTCTTGCAAGTAAAAACTTCACCTCAGAATAACTTTGAAGCAAAAACAACACACTTGGCGGAATCGAATTAGTTTCATCTCTCCATAATTATTTGTTAAAAATTAAAAAAAATACGCATTTAAGTTGCAAACAGGCACTGATACGACTCGCAATGTAACATGTAACGTAACATATTCCATAATTAGTCGCGAAGGGGGGCTCGTAACAGACAAACGTAACGCGTAACTTTCATCAATGATCGCGTTGCATTACATGTTACATTACAGTCAGTCATCAGCATTACGGGCACACAACGCAACACAAATTCATTCAAATAACAATACTACGCGATTGGTGTTCACGACTAATACATTAAAATATAGTTCGGAGAAACTTACCTAGAGTAGAGGGAGACACCATTGCATATTCTTAACCTTGTTAAACATAAACAATTAAAATCTGAACAGCTTTGCATTTTTATCCGACTGCAAAAAAAAAGAGGGCAATGTACTTCGTCAACTACACCGCAAACGGATTTTTTTTCAATTAATTTACTTGTGTCTTGACAATACGACAGTGGCTCCACTCTCCACAGGAAAGTTGACCTCACTCCACAATTAATTAAGTAATTATTTCAATAATTAGTCACAGAATAAAATAATCGGGAACACCGCTCGAGCAATAATTAACAACACAACGAACGCGCTAAAAAAAAGGAAAAAAAAAACTGGCCCTACACACACACCCTAGCTAACGTCACACATACAGACACGCATATTTACACGCACGCACACTAAACTAACTTACAGTAGTATTTGTTATATTTAACACGAGATACTTGTGGTCGCAGGTAACTTGATTGGGCGCGCGGCGAACGCTCGCGAACATTCGCGACCTTGTTACACGTAATGAGAACTAGATTTTTTACAAAGGCGCTTTTCGAAATTGAAATAAACGGAAAAATAACTGTAAGCTTAGAATAACAACCTATAGAAGCCAAGTACACTTTCGAAATGTGAGCCGTTTAATTGGTGCCAGTTACGGCACCGTCTGACGCTACGTGTGGGCATAACCTTACTTTTAAATCAACGTATAGAACATATTTTAACAATCAACCAGTAATCAAAATTTTAGAGAATAGTATAAAAAGCATATAGCATAAAAACCGCATTCACATTCGAATTGGATTTAAAAAAAAGCTTGATCGATTTCAACAAAATTTATATGGGACCACCTCTCAAGAATGATCTACCAAACACAAAAAGAAACATCAAAATTCATACATAATTGTCGTTGTAATCGCGTAACATACAAACAAAAAAAACATACAAACGAATTGAGAACCTTCTCCGTTTTTTGAAGTCGGTTAAAAACAGTTAACTATCCACATTATGTTTTTTTTTTTTTTTTTTTTATGGATAATAGGTCGGCGTTTGACCACCAACTCGCCTGATGTTAAGCGACGTTGTGGTCTAAGATGGATGTTTGATGATGTTTGCGTCTGTGTGCGTGACAAAACAAGTAAACAGCACACGTAGCGAATTAGTGGCTTGCATTTTGAGAAGGCGTTATTTGGAAACCTACCTTCTATAGGTAGTTATTCTAAGGAAAGTTTTATTCACGATAACCTTAATTTTTAATTTTTAGGGTTCCACAGCGAAAAAATAAACCCTTTTAGTATTAGTAAAGCGTAGAATGTTCGCGAGAGTTCCGCGCGATATGTAGCATCCTTCACAATATTGCTTTTAAGCCGCACTTTGATCGCGAACGAACAGCTCGGAGCGAATGTTCGGCGTAACATTCGACACGCAGTATAGAATGGCGAGCGAACCGCTTCAATATAACTGTTGACCTTCGCGCGCCCTAAAACTTCTCATTCTGACAAACAGCTGTTTTTCATTAATAACGATTTCCGTTATTTTTTTTAGGCAAAAACTGTTACTTTCCAAATCACTGAGACCGATCCCATTGGATGGCTTCTAGCGATAAGGTCGCCATTCGTGTTTGTTCACGTCGCTACTCACATGTTATGTCTTTTACATAGATTACCGAGCGAAGGAAACGAGTCGCTGTTTGCATGTATTTTTTTCTAAAACTTGCTTTGATATCAGTGATGTGTCCTTCAATAAACGTAGGCATGTAATTCTTCCTAACACCTTTCACGCGATCCAACACGAGCTAAATCTGTCGAGGCTTTGCGTTCTGTATATACAGCAGGGTCGCGGTCACAGTACGGAGCGAACAATCAGTACTATCCTATATCGAGCGACTCGCTAACACCATTCACTCGATCGAACGCGACCTAAAATCAGTCGAGCGTTTCCGTTCTGTTGATGCAGTTGTGTCGAGGTCCCAGTTCGCAGCGAGCGACTAGTGGCGCCGTGCGTCGTGTCGGCGGGCGGGGCCGGGCGGGGCCGGGCGGGGCCGGGCGGGGCCGGGCGGGGCCGGGCGGGGCCGGGCGGGGCCGGGCGCGGCGGCGAGTCACTCCGAGTTGTTGAAGTACTCGGACGCGTTGCCGCGACAGATGGGGCACGTGCGGTTCGACTGGAACACGAGCGGACACAGCTCAGGACGTTAGTCTAGACGAGTTTTCCTCAAATTTGATCCGTTAAAAATTGTTAAATTATATTATTTTTACAAATAAACAATGAGTAATGAATACAATTCTGTTAACTGTTTAGTGGTACTAAGGAAAAAATAACCGTGGTTTAATTGCGGTACCAAGCATAGGAAAAAAGAACAGTGTTTCAATTGAAGTAAGAAGGTTAGGAAAATATTGCCGTGAATCAATTGAGGTAAGAAGGTTAGGAAAAAATAACAGTGTTTCAATTGTAGTAAGAAGGTTAGGAAAATATTGCCGTGAATCAATTGAGGTAAGAAGGTTAGGAAAAAATAACAGTGTTTCAATTGTAGTAAGAAGGTTAGGAAAAAATAACAGTGTTTCAATTGAAGTAAGAAGGTTAGGAAAAATAACAGTGTTTCAATTGTAGTAAGAAGGTTAGGAAAAACTAACAGTGTTTCAATTATAGTAAGAAGGTTAGGAAAAAATAACAGTGTTTCAATTGAAGTAAAAAGGTTAGGAAAAATAACAGTGTTTCAATTGTAGTAAGAAGGTTAGGAAAAACTAACAGTGTTTCAATTGTAGTAAGAAGGTTAGGAAAAAATAACAGTGTTTCAATTGAAGTAAGAAGGTTAGGAAAAATAACAGTGTTTCAATTGTAGTAAGAAGGTTAGGAAAAACTAACAGTGTTTCAATTGTAGTAAGAAGGTTAGGAAAAAATAACAGTGTTTCAATTGAAGTAAGAAGGTTAGGAAAATATTGCCGTGATTCAATTGAGGTAAGAAGGTTAGGAAAAAATAACAGTGTTTCAATTGAGGTTATGAAAAACCATGGTTCCATATTTCTTTATAGCTTCGGAATAGTCATACAGTGTTTTGTCTTTTTCAATCGGGTAAAAAATTCAAAAGAAATAAATTAGACAAATCACTTTACACGTTTATATATTATAGGGTGCGCTAATCCAAAATGGGGTCGTTGTACTCATTATTATGAACAACCTTTATTATGGAGCCGATAAGTTCATAGATCGTCGTATAACATGTATGTAACAGCTGTTATTTTTTTCTCGATTAAAGATTTGACCCCATAGTAAAAGTTGATTGAGTAACATGTCCCCCTTTCGGCTTAGTACACCCTTTCCATATAACCCTGTATAGCTATTCCCAGGCTATACGACAAACCAAAATCAAATCCAAATTGTTCTATTTACGACATCCACACATAAATTACATTAAATTAGGATTTAACTTGTTGTGATAAATTAAATTACTATTATTATTATACTTATTAAAATCATGTCAAAAATTTATTTCAAAAATGTACGTGTAGTGTAAGTATAGTGCAGTGTAGTATAGCACTCACCCGCAGCCACTTGTCGACGCACTTGGCGTGGAACTCGTGCGCACACGGCAGCACGCGCAGCGACTGGCGCGCCTCGAACTCACACATGCACACCACGCACAGCGACTGCTCGCCTGCAACACACACGCACACTTACTACAAGTACACACGCTGCAGGACACATCGGACACAGCTCAACTGGTACAAATGCGTCTGTGGGGAAATTGCGTCTTTCGAGAATTAAAATTAAAACCCTGTATAAAATATTAAATAATTTCTACACGGTGATGTTATTAATAATTAGCACAACTGTAGCACGGGTGCAAGTGCAGTGCAGTTACCCTGGTGCGTCTGCTCGCAGTACTTGTAGCTGGGCAGCAGGTCGATCTCGTGGCGCGCCAGCCCGCGCGGCTTGGCCTCGCCGAGCCTCTCCGCCAGCGACAGCAGCGCCTCGTAGTTCTCCGTCTCCGACGAGTCCCCGCCCTCGGAGCGCGCCTCGCCGCCGTACGGGGACAGCGGGAACATGGCCAGCAGGTTCAGGAACACCTGCGGGCGGGCGGACGTACAGGCCGGGCCGAGCTTCGTGGCGGCCGTGAAGTTAGGCGCGAGACGTTGCGCAGTGGCGAAAACGAAGGTACGCGCGCGACAGAAAGGCAAGGCGCCGCAGTCTCGCTTGCGGCGCACTTCACAGCCGTCATTAAGTTTGAATCAGTCTAGCATAATTTTAGTAAATTGTTATGTCTGAATTTGAATGTATTTTAAAGTTTAAACATAGTGCTATCTAGATACCCGCGCAATATTGTCGTTGTCGTTTTTTGAGGGAGACATGAGACTTCAATGATATTACCAAAGGCTTTCGTAACTTATTGTAATTACCTTTTGACGAGTCCATTATAGGAGCATCTTTAATAATTAATTAAATAATAATTCTTATTCTTAATTCGAATTCTTATTTTTTAGTTAAAATTGTTATGGAACTGTTACTTAATGACAATCAAAATATTCTATTCTATTCCAGGCGCTAAAATGACACATCGTAGAAGAGGTGGTTTTACACCCGAGCTTCACAGCGAGGGACTAAATAGAAACCGAGTTGTAATGGGCTTTTAGCCCCGTGTGTTACACTCTACTTTTCACTTCGATTGCGAGAAAATAATATGTCAAAATGACAATAAATTAATAGAAATGAAATGAAAATTGAATTGTAAAATAACATGTCTATTTAAATTAAAACAAATGTCAAACTATCAAAATGTTGTGGTGTTGTTGTGAAGGGTGTGGTGTACCGTGTTGTTGTAAAATGTGTGGTGTATTGTGTTGTTGCGCGTGTCGTACCTGGTAGGTGGGCGGGGGCGGCAGCGAGAGGGGCGGCGCCACGGCCAGCGCGGCCGACACGTGCGCGCCCAGCGCCGCGCCCACCAGCCCGCCGCTCTGCGCACGGAACACACTCGTTAATGTACGTTCGAGCAGATACGTCCGTGAAGATACAGATGAACAAAGTTTTTGTTTACAACATGCTCACGAAAACATGTTAAAATATGTGGTACCAGCGCAAAAGCATGTTATACCGAAGTAGCATCCAATTGTCAAACAGAACACGTTCGACAGGCACTATTCTGTTTGACAATTGGATGCTACTTCTCGTCAAAAATGAAAATTAAAGTCAATATTTAAAGTGAAGAAACAAATTAACAATGATGATGATGTTTTCCTAGCCGATTCCGGCCACGGCGACTATCGCCTCTGCTAGGTAAATCGTGAGCCTTGATGGTGTGCTCTCACATGGCTTATGTAGCCTATCTTTGCACTGAAAGTCCTAGAACAATCACTGCAAGTCAAGATGCCATTTACGTAATTGTAAGTTATATTTGAGGGAGGCCTGTTCTTTAGCTCATCACGTTTCCGGTCCAACTCGCTCTTTCTCCTGTCTTCAAAAGCGTAGACGTGGCTCTGCACAAGTCGTCTCCACTCAGGCCGATTTTCAGCTTTATACTCCCAACGGGAGGGCTCAATGTTGCAATTTCTCATGTGTCTCTTCTGAACAACTTTTAATCTTAAAAACTGGCCGCCAGGTTTCCGCTGGCCATTCTGAAGTTCAGAGAAGAAAATGCGCTTCGCCACACTCTTGTTGGACATATTTGACTGGTGTCCACACCATCGTAGTTGACGACGCATTAGGTACGCCTCGATACCGCAAACATTAGCTCGTCTTAGTACATCGGTGTTCCTCACACGATCTGACCAGAGAATACCCATTATATCGCGGAGGCACTTCAGGTGTACTTAAGAATTTAAAAAAAAGTGCTCCTACCGAAAATAATGTTCATTTTGAACCTTGTGCACAATTTGGAGTCAACCCGTGATATACCCACGCGACACACGTATGTGTCGTGGGCGCATGTTACCTGCGTGTGTATGTGGTGTATGGGGTGGTGCGGCCAGCGCGGCGCGTGCGCATGTCGCACGTAGGGCCGCGCGCGCGCCCCACCTCCGCCTGCACCCACGCCCACGCTTCCACCCGCGCCCACGCCCACGCCGCTACGACGCTGCAAAGACAATACACAACATAACATAACGTCACGCGTATTCCTCTGAAGGGGTTGGCAGAGGTGTATTACAACACTCACACTTCGACGATATTAAATCCCAGATGTGACAGGGAGGCGAGTCTATCACAATCAAGCACAATACACCAGCCACCTCCGCACCGTGGACTTGGTACGGTTGCTAATGATTTCGAAAGTCTATCAGGTATGATGACGTTGATTGCAGAAAGTTAGCGTATCAAAACGTATTTCATATGGTGACAGTAATGTAAGTGGTAAAAAAACAACACAAAGTCAAAAATGGTAAAAATCGTCACAAATGTCAAATCAAATAAATAATTTTATTCTATGCCAAATTAGAAGGATTGTTGTTCAGTGACGCACAACAGTTTTCTGATAGGTTTGCTCGTTGAGTAGAATTTTTGTCGGAATTCAAGTCAGCTCACTCTGTCCACAAACTATTATGTTATATGTAGATTGTAGGTATATTATATGCATATGTGTGTATGTACTCACGTGGTGATGTGAGAGCGCGTGCCGCGCGTGGTGCGGCGCCATCAGCTCAATGGGAGCGCCGCGCGCCTGGAACAACACATCGTTATTGAATCATGAACACATCTGCATAGCGTCAACCTCATCAGAGTGAACCCCACCATTCACTATGCGAGCCAAACCGCGGATGAAACTGCGTCTGAATGTTAACGAATGAGCCAAGGAGTTGGGGTGGATCAAATAGATGCTGGTAGGGGGAAACGCACAATACATCCTAAGCGAGACGTCAGTGCAGGACTTGTCGCCCTCACCTCGAATAAGAAAAAGAAGAGCGAACCCTAAAAAACGACGAACCTTATTCACACGCAGATTTGCCCACGGATTGGCTCGCCTAGCGAATGGTGGGCTCGCAGTGTGTGCGTGTGTGTGTGAGAGAGCGTGTGCGTGCGTACCTCAGTGTGCAGCAGCAGCGGCGCGTGGTGCAGGTCTGGCGGCGCGAGCGGCGACAGCGCGCCCTCGTGCGCCGCCCCCAGCACGTCCAGCCGCCCGCCCTCCGCGCGCTGCAACAACAGACACTCGTTTTATATGTGGTGCACGACATGGCCACTTGCGCCGACGCGCCGGCGATGCCGATTTGCGAAAAATCTAATTAGCTCTTTAATTGTTTATTGCAAACTAGCGGTACAGAAAGAGAAAACGATTGTCTTAGCGCAATTTATTTATCTCTTTTTAACTATTTGTCTTCCAGGACTGGAGTAAAAAGTAAAAATTGTTCCTAGGTTCCAGTATGTATTCATTGTTCTTAGGTTCCAGTGGACTGAGATCAAATATTATTTATTAATAATTATTATATTAACATATTTTTTTAAAACCGACTTTCTTTCATTCGAACTGGATTTTGTAAAAATGGGAGCAATCTGCAAGCATATCCTTTCAAATAAAAAAATATATTCCAAAATGGGTTCATAAATAACGCAGTTATGCGGTAACAAACATAAAAAAAAAACAAATTGCGAAATCGTCTCATTTTTGTGGTCGTTTAAAAAAAAGAGACGAGTGTACGTACCTGCGAGGCGGGTATGTAGTGGTGCGGCGGCGAGGCGAAGGGCCCGCGCGGCGCAGGCGCCGGCGCGAACCCGCCGTGGTACTGCAGCCCCGCGTACACCGAGCCCATCTACACACAACGAGCGCTCACTGCCGTGCGCCGCGGGGCGCGCGCGGGGGCTGCGGGGAGTGTGCTCTGCGCGCGGGACGCTCTCTCTACTCTCACGTGTCGTGCTCGCGTTTAAGGCAAACAACTTTATCTTTATACTTGAAAAATCTATGCGCTAAGTCAAATGCGACATGTAGTTATCAATAAATTTCTGATTTCGAAACATGTCCGCGTTCAAAAGTTTCAAGCAATTTAGAGTTTGGGCTACTATTAATTTTGTCCCATTAGGCTCCTTTGAGACGACAACTACCAGTGCAAGTCGGTTTTTTGGGCAGTTGGCAATTTTAATTAAAGTCAATTGTGCATTGATTTAGCTAATTTCTGGAATTCGTGATATTGTTTCTTTAACGCGCTTGTGCCTTACAATAAAAGTGATGTCAAGAAGTTTAATTTATTAAATGTCTGCTCACTGAGACTGTATTTTTTTACTGATTTTAATTATTAGAGAATTTAAACGTTGGCTTATTATTTTTTCTCATATTTGAAGACGATTGCATACTCCACAGCAGCCCCTCGCGGGTATATTTACTGAGATCGTTTATAACACTCCCTTTGCGTTTATAAAGAGGCCTGATTCACACAACCCGGGCGGAATATTTTTCCGTCCATTTTTTTAGATTAGAAACTTCATATATTTCTGTTATATTCGATCTCAGTGTGTAAATGTAAGTTTATAAAACACTAAAACCAAGTACCAGGGTAACATAAATGAACAGCAAGTATTAATCGTTGAGCGTACAGTTCAGAATAGCATTATTTTCTCGTCCTAGGGTTGTGAACGTGGTAATATAAAATTAATTCAAAAGTAAGAAACAATAGTGAAAATCGAGTATGAAATTGCAATACAATGTATTTTATATCAATTAACTTTATATTACCTTCAAATAAATTAAATATAGAAATAGCATTCGACTAGGGCTTAAATGAAAATAAGGTACATTAGATTAAATAGGTAAGTATTTTTGTACATAGATATTATAAGATAAATAATGTAAAAAATATCATAATTATATGCGGAATGGAAATTGACGGCTATTTGAAAACGTAATTGAAATTAAAATAAACAGTGTAGTATGTCCTATAGATAATTTTAGCAATACACTTATCAGGTAAAATTGTTTAGTTTAGCGAGTTTATTCTCAGGCAATCGATATTATTTCTGTCGCCTGTCTATCTCAACTACATTTGAGTGACGGAAACAAAAAAAATGTTGATTGGTCTAGAATTACCCGCCTGGGAGTCGCTAACGGTTCGCGTATAAGCATTCATAATTCGTAATAAAAAATCTTTGGTGTGGTAAATACGAGTACATACATAAATAGGGTAAACGTGACTACAAAACAATAAGGCATAATTTAGAACGAGAAAATGTAAATTACAGCGAGTGTTCGCGTTACACGGTGAAGCGTTAATATCCGCCCCCGCGACGAATACAATCATGTACTCAACATACTGTGTTATCAGTCCACATTAACAAGAGCATCTCCAGGAAACAGCCAAGTTCTAAATGAAAGCGACCAGCCAAATATTTCTCTTGTAATTCCAAAATCTACTGAGTAACAAAGCTTGAGTTGCTAGCGGCAAAATTGTAAATAAAGTGTGACACGACTGTCGGAGCAACCGGGCGGTGGTCCGCGGGGTCGACGACCGCGTCGTCGAGTCGGTCGTCGACCCCGCGCCGGCCGCGCTGTCCGTCGCCCGACGGCCGCGCGGGGTACACGGAGAAACACGGAACACATTCACAGGGTTTCGAAAAGTGTGGAAAATCGAGGCATGCGGTACACGAACAGTAAAATGTGGGGTTAGTCGACTGATCAAAATATTTGGGGGGTCGCTATCGACCGGACGCTAAGCGGACTCTCCGGTAGCTATGTGGGGAATGATTAGAGCCCGTGAGTTCTATAGATGTACGCAGACTAGACCTCGCACGGTACTTATGTACAGAGACGTATGGAGTCGAGTGTTGCATGCGGTCGCCGAGCACCGACGCCATGCGACGCCGCGCGGCGCTACTAGTCACAGATGCGCTCTCGGTTTAGTATCATGCGAGCCTACGCCTACACGTATGTATGATTACAATGTCACCAGTGTTATATGAAATATGGCGTCAGCGCTTCGACAAACGTTGTTAAAAATCTTGTGTATTTTTTAAAACAAATAAATACAAAAAAAGAAACAAAAATAGAGTCTGTCCGGAAAGTGTAAGAATGAATAAAACATCGACAACTGAATGATATTAGAATGTGGGAAGCAGTCGCGACGTTCGGCCGTGATTTCCTGATAGGGTATTTAATTTAACGCGTGATCAAGGACCAATCAGCGAAAAGTTTCGAGTTGATCCCGCGCGCTGATTGGTCGCCGACCGCACCAACCACACGGCCGCGCGCGCGACGCCCCACGCGTACCTAATGTCATCAAGCACTGTGCACTCTCTATGTATTACATGTCACGTGACGCACACTCTATGCAGCCTACCGCCACCTCGCTAGTCACACTGCGTCTAGCTCAGCTCTTACCGCCTCGGGACTTCGACGCAAACCAATGTCAGCCTTATCACAAGGAGTGAGGTTTGCAACGAGTTCCGGGAGCCGCATTCACACGAGCTAAGCCGTCGAGTCGCTAACATGACAAGTGCTCAGAGTAGCGAATGTGTCAGAACAAGTCACAGAGACGAACTGAACGTGAATAGTCTTGCGGATCTCACTGAGCGAGAGATCCTAAGTCGTCGCGGCCAAGCTGCGGGTACTTGTGAATATTGTTTAAATGATGTCAGAAGTGATCTGCGACTGTACTGCATCAGTGAGACCGCAGGGGGTTAGTCACCGCTCCCGTACACTAGTTCAAATAAGTAAGGTGTTTACAATTCGGACGCTGCTCCACCTCTCACTGGAGTACAGGTTTATTTACAGCCCTACACCGTTCTCGGTCTCAACTTCAGTAGAGTACTGTCGCTCGCCATCGTTGAAGCAACGTCCGGTACATGACAGTATAAATATAAACATAATTATCTTATAAAAAGAACGAGCGTAGAATGCTATAAGTCAGCTAACTCGGCGCGGGCGCAAGCGACACTTATTCCGCCGCGTCGCTCCCCGGGCATGCAAATCGGTGCTTACTTCACAT
The DNA here is from genome assembly GCA_911728515.1 of Peribatodes rhomboidaria. NCBI lineage: Eukaryota > Metazoa > Arthropoda > Insecta > Lepidoptera > Geometridae > Peribatodes > Peribatodes rhomboidaria. The sequence goes on from OU452192.1 coordinate 11,855,235, forward strand.
ACACGTGATCCTGAGAGGATGCGTCTCCAACAACACTGCCCCCTTCCAATACTTGCTCTTATAGATACGGTAGAGTTCATTTTTCTCTCCTCCACATTCAGAATGTCAGGGTCAGCGTTAATTCGAAGACGTTTCCTCGCAACGATATAGTTCCCCAACTAGTTCGTAACATTAATACAATGTAGTCACCAAACTATAACAAATCGTAAGCTCGGGTGATGGGTTGCTGCTTTAATAGTTTAAACTCCAGGCGTGTCGTGAAGTCGTAGACGGAGGTTAGCTTAGAGTAGTGAGAACGATCGATGCTGTTAAGCTACAAGATCAGAAGCACGCCAAAATTGTAATTCTAACAAGGGTTGCATCGGTGCCGTGTTTTATATCATGTAAGCGAAAACAAAACCAGTTTTACATTTCTTTGACTTTAAAAAAGTTATTAGTAGCTCCCCAAAGCACACACGGCACCGATGCAACTGTAATATGTATTAACAAATAAAGGAGAAAACCATCATAATCACAAAGTATGAGCTAAGAAAGAGCGAGTACTGGTCGCAAACGCAGGATCCCGACAGATGTCGCCGACCAAGCAGCGCCAAACCACGCGACACACGTCGGTCAAACTATTTACTGATACACATCCAGAAACCACCAAAATATTTAACAAAGTTCAATTATCGCTAAGAAACACAATATCCAAAGGAACTGAAGCAAAGGAGCGAGCTGTCGGTATTGCAAGATAAAGGTATCGCAGTGACTTCTATTTCATTACAAGCTTTCAAATAATTGTGTACAATCTGCTAAGGTAAAGAAACGGTGAGATTCCGCTAGTCCGGGAGCTCGTGATCACTGCATGCGTACAATCCAACGAGAGGAAACAAGGGCTTATTGATAATCGTTTAACTTGAAACTACAAATTACGAAAACACAAAAACATCGATAGGCGTGTTCGAACACTACACAATAAAAATCAGTAAATCATTTCATCGAACTCAAAACTTCACCGACTAGAGCCATTAAAATGTTTCTATCAGATACGAGTTAGAACAAGCAAACATGTCCAGCCAAAGAAATCAGGTATTAATTACAAGTTTGGTACAAAATAGCGTTAATACGGGCTAGAGGTGCGCCTGCTGGCTAGAGATGTGGGCACTCGGCGAGCTCAGGGCGCGGGGAACAAGCGTCGTTCGCCAGACTTGTGCGATACGTAGACGACATAGTGGAATCAGCATGCACGAGCCTACTCCGGCGGAGCCACTACTCGGACGGAGCCCCGGAGGGACAGAGCCACCGCGCGGGTTACAACCCAACAGATAATGTTGAAGCTTGGATGATGTACTAGATGCGGAGATCGTGTTAAGCGATTAGTGACGGACGCAGCCGTAGACCCAAAGCCGGACGACCACTCGGGAGCTATTCACATTCAAACATGACAAAGCGAACCTTCCCTTCCAAGCGAGCCGTCGCCCGCCGCGCAACGTACACACTCCAGCCGCTCATTGAGCTGGGCCATTTTCATTCTGTTATTCACAAAGAAACTCAAACGGAACACTCTTTGAATAGCACTTCTTCTATTCGCTATAGAATTTGTGTTTCCAAAAAACTGAGAGACCGGTTTTGACTTTTGGGATTTTTGCGTTAACAAAAAAGTTAAATCGATTTTTATTTATTGTACGAGCATTACGAAGTAATTAGGTATTGCAGCTGGGCGCAGGGATGTGTACGGTCGCGCGGGGCGGGCGACGGCGGCGGCACAGTACCGTCCGAGGGCGGCGGGCGCGGTACCTGGTAGCGCAGAGGCAGCGGCGGCAGCACGGCGGCGGGCGGCGCCCACAGCTCGGCCGCCACCGGCGCGGCCACGGCCCCCACCTGCGCGGGCGCCGCTTGTACCAACAGCGAGGGACGACACACACATCCATCTCGACTCACGCATCCATACTGTTCATACACATACAAAATTGACTGAACGCACATTTAATGTGTACGTGACAACTTTCGAACATGTTGTATGTTATTGGCGTAGCTAAGGGCGGGCGCTTGTGGGCATGTATCATCAGAGAGTCTGATGCCCGCTTCCGAACATGCAGTGCTAAGATATGACCCGAACTGACCGAGGCGACCAAGCGAGTAGATTCCATTTCACGACACATCTTAGCTACGCCAACGTGTACAGACACCTTAATAGTTAGATCTTTAACTTAATGATCCGTTGACTTATTGTCTAGGATCTTGTCGTCCCACGCTGTACTATACTTAACTTAAAGTAACTTAAATCTAACACGATACAGTACAAAGTGACATCTTACAAACTAAGATTCCAAATTTATCATCGTAGTTATAATATATTTATCCGCATTTTCAGAAAGCATGCCTGAACTAAATCATGGAAAAATCCTAGCTATGTCATTTGTCAATGAAAATGATGTGGAATTCACCTATGAATAATTTTGTTTACGGAGTCTGTTTGAAGGACCTACGAATAACAGAAGTGTTGGTGGTAGAGCGTTACGTGTAGAACTGTGTGTCGGTCACTGACTCAAATATTTTGTAATGTTTTCCGGTATTATTAAATTAAGAGTGCGTGACAGTCGAATGTTCGCCTAAAGGTGAGCGCACAACCGGCTTGTGACGGAGTGTGTAATGTAAAGGAAGACATTCTGCGACTTACATCTGCGTCGAGCCCTGAATGTAGAACTAACACAAAATATATTATAAAAAGTTTTTACGATAGTCGGATTTTCATCAGTACAGTCATATTACTAACCAAACTTGGAACCGATGTGAAAATAGTTGGATGAATCTCTGAATTTCATATTCGAAACAAGACCATTATGCCTATGAATTGAACATATTTTCTACAAAAATAGGTCAAGATGGGAAAGTGGCCAAGACGATCCATTTCCGAATCCCGAATGAATTCTTTCACGATATTTAGCAAAAATCAAAGGAATTTATATGTAAAGAACAACCCTAAATAATAATTGTAGTGATACACCAATGAACCGCTCGACACGGACTGAATTCACTCGAACCATTGCTGCGAGCAGTATAGAATGATACCAACGTTACGAAGAGCGATAAAAATACAGAAAAAAAATGTTAGCACGTCGATTTGAGCCGTGCGGTCTAACAAATGTGTATTCAATCGCTCTTCCCCTGTTGCATCTAGGGCCTCATTCTCGCTAACATTAGAACTCTGTCTCCTTCGTCCTTCCTTGAGCGCGAAAGAGATGAGAGTTGTGAATGTTGACCGAGAGCCGATGCTCATATTACACGGTTCAATATAATTTGGTTATTTGGACGATCGAGTAGTTTGTTCCGAAAGTTCCACGTAACATGAGCACGAGGCCGGTGTCGTGGCGTGGTCTGTCGGCGTGTGGAGTGAGTGAGTGAGTGAGTGAGTGAGTGGTACCTGCGAGCGCGCGTGGTCGCGGTGCCAGGGCGCGCCGCCCAGCCCGAGGCGCGCGCCGCGCAGCGACATCTGCAACCACCACCACGCTTATACACACATCCGCACACACCCTGTTCCACCAATACATTGGGTGTCTTCCAGGATGTAATCTTCGTGCTTCGTGTTACTTTCCTGTCATAATACTTATTCCAACATATTTTCCGTCATTCCTTAAATGTCTTCCAACGCTCATGCATCCTATATCCATTTTAAATGCTTTTGATCAATATCAAGTCTAACTACAAGCCACGGTCGGTCGGATCAAATAAGTCACGGACCAATCAAACACAAGTGAACAACAGGTGTGCACCCGCGTGCGAAGGTACATCCATATCATACTCGCAGGCTACAAACGTCTCTATGGAGCGTTAGTCCCCGTGTTGCGGTAGCAGAAAGCCTGTAGGCATGTGTGAGTAGTTACCGGGTTGAGGTCGAGCAGGAGCGGCGTGTGGTGCGACTCCAGGAGCCGCTCGTGCGCCCACACGGCGCCGCCGCCGCTCACGTACCGCATACGTCTTCTGGGCACAAGCACACGCCACGATGTAGACACGGTAAACACTAACCCTCTTACCAATAAACGTTGTATGGCCTCGGAGTCGTAAAATTTATAGTGTTTTGTCTATGTCATTCAAATTAAAAAATCTAAAAGAAAAACCGATGGAACAATGTACAACTTTTCCGAGGCTACACTACGTTTATTAGTAATGATTGATGATTGCTGTTTACGAGACTGCCCAAAAATCGACAAGAGGTAGTTTGTATAAAGGGGGTAATCTCCGGAAATTCTGGTCCGACAAACAAAAAACTTTCACTATAGGATGCAAAAACTGAGGGCCATATTTTGAGGCTGTGAAACGTTGCGAAGCCACAAGCACTATGCTTTAGACATGGTCCATAGCTACGACATGAAGAGACAAGTTGTTGGGTCTCAGATGGCCTTAACAGTGTCCATCCAGGGTTCAAGTCAAACTGAGCACGGGAACGGGTCACTAGTGGGTATACTGACGGCGGCTGCGGGTAGTGGTGGCGCTCCTGCGGCGGCGGCGGCGCGGACACGCTGCTCTCGGCGGACGAGAGGTGGCGCGAGATGCGCCGCCGCTTGCGGCTCGGGGACTCGCCGTGCTTCGACGACAGCTCGCCGTCCGAGGAGCCCGCGCCGCCGGACGCCTCCACCGGCCCTTCCAGCGGGTTCGTGTCCTGGAATCATGCATCACACCAACACTGTAGTCTCGTCCTCATAGAAAAACAAAAAAAACTTCAGAATAAAACGATGATAGCCTAATTGCTGAAGCCAGTGATGGCGGGTTCGATCGCAGCCGACGGCAGGCACCATTTTGTTCATTGTGGGAAGCGTGAACATATGTGCGTGTTTTAATGCCATCTGCTAGGTAACTGAAGCCCGGTGTATGGCGATAGGCTCGCCCCTATCACATTTGGTACTGAATATTGTCCGGCGAAATGTGAGTGTTGTAATATATCTCTGGGCTGACAAGAGGTGTATTACACCCCTTCGGGGGAAAGGCGTGACGATATGTCACGTCCTGTGACTCTCCCTCTCATAAAGGACACATCGTGAGAACTCTTGGCCTCTGCTGACGTTTCGCGTTTACCACCACGACGGCAACCAACCGTACCCGCCACTGAAAAAAATCACCAAATCGATCAAAATGCGTTCTGTTCTGTTCAAAAAACAGTTCAGTTGACCCGGTGACGTTTGAAGTTGCTATGAGATCACAAAAGAAGCAAGTGCCAGACAATTTCTTCAATTTTCTCGAGATTGTACAAGGTTTTATTACTTTTTTGGTCATCCAGCTAGATAACAAGTAGCAAGGAGACTGAAGCTGAACGACTGTTTACAAATAACTAGCAACCGCACCCCGCGGTTTCACCCGGGGTTCACAGGAACCGTTCATTTTTCTGTATCCCTGACAACGTGCATGAGAAATTTCATGATGATCGGTTGAGTAGTTAAGGCGTGAAAGTATAACAAACAAACAAGTAAACAAACTCACTTTCGCATTTATATTTATAAGATATCAGTTAGAAAGGATTAGAAAAAAAGATTACAGAAGTTGTACTCACCATGTGGTGATGGTGTGGAGTATGAAGTAGATGCGGATGCGGCGGCGCGTGGTGCTGCGTGTGGTGTGGCGCGTGGTGCGTCACATGGTGTGGCGTGTGATGTGGCGCGTGGTGCGGAGCTTGGTGCTGCGCATGGTGCGGCGCAAGATGCGGCGCATGGTGGGGCGCGTGGTGTGGCGCGTGATGGGGAACGTGGAGCGGCGCGTGGTGTGGCGCATGGTGCGTCGTGTGATGCGGCACGAGATGTGGCGCGTGGTATGGCGCGTGGTGCGGCCCCTCGCCCGAGGGCCCCGCGCTCGACCCGGCACGCTCACGATGCTCTGGAACTGAACAACAATTTACATCAGTAGATGTTTTGGACTTTATTTCAATGTTAAATAATGTAGAAGTTTGTTTGGCAGTAGATAACAAGTTCCAAGTTTTCAAGTATATCAGCGCTTGATCTGAGCAACCAATAGACCACAGTTCTATGCTGAGTGTGTTCTGAGATACAAAAGAAAGAAACCACACACAGACTAGAATAAGAATTGTATTCTATTCTCGGATGACAGTGGTGCTAAATTCCCCCGTCAGTCCTACACATTTTCGACTCAGGACAGTTTCCATATGTAACGGCATTCCCACATGTTTTGCTTTGGTTTTCTCTATCGGCAGCTCCATCATATCGTCAGTATTAAGGTACCTGCCACATGATCAACAACAAGGGCCGACAGAGGCAACCTTGCTCGGCGACAGATACGAGTACAGCTGTATCGAAATTAGTTGTAAACCCACACGGTAGTAAGCCACCAGTCACCTCTGTCGGGACGCGGTAGGCCCATTCGAGTTCACACCCGCACGCCGCGCCGACCGCGCCAGCCACTGCTATCTACACCGACGCGTCTATCCACAGAGAAGCCCTACACATCGGAGGGTAGATCTAGCAGGAAGCGTCGGTTTCCGCTCCTTTCTGACCGAGTCCTTTGTAAATTGTACTATTTGCGGTTTCGATATCATTGTACCAAGTAGTATAGTAAAATAACTTGTAGCGTGTTTGACTTTGTGTTTAACAAAACTAGCGATCCGCCCCGGCGTCGCACCGATAAACCTTTCGTGAAAAATGACCTAACTGATGGTGAAAACCACATCGAAATCTGTTGCCTGGATATAAGAGGAGTTAGCGGATATACAGACAGAGAGAGGGACAGACGCGGAAATCGACTTTGTTTTACACTATGTAGAGATTAACCTAAGACTAACCTAAGATTAACCTGAGACTAACCTTTTTTGTCGCATTGGACACTACAGCGACAACTGAAACTTAATCATCTAAATATTTGTTTATGTCATAATGTAAGTAAGTATATGTAGAAGTTATTATTTTTTGTCTGTTAATGTTTTATTGTGTATTTTGGTTGTTGTTGTTGTAGTGTTTTGTGCGGTGAAACAAATGGTTTCTTTCTTTCTTTATTAACTAATTTAAAATTACAGAATACTCCTTATTACATAGGGCCATGTCTATGTTTGAAATCATCAAGAATTAACAAGGGCAAATGTCTCTGTGGGGCAATTGCGTCTTTGGAGAGTTACTGACGAACCTTACACGAATTAGGCGCTCACCTACATCTTTTTCCTATATTTAGTTTACAATTATTTATCTGTACAAGATGACGTTCGTTGCCAATTTGTTAAGGCCAGGACTTGGTTTGGGTTGCTACGAATACGTCAGCTGTTACTTTTTATTTCATTAACAGACTTCCATAAAGGAGGAGGTTCTCAATTCGACTATATTTTTTTTGTATTTATTTTACGCGTTAAGTCCGCCAACTGTGAATCGATTTTATTGTTGTTTTTTTTGTTTGGTAGATCATTCTATAAAGGTGGTCCTATGTATTATATTTTTTTGTTTGGTAGATCATTCTATAAAGGTGGTCCTATGTATTATATTTTTTTAAGTCAGTCAAGCAGTTTATAAAATAATCAACAAAAGTCTAAGAGCCGTATTCAGAAACGACGCTCAGTCATGAATCTCGATTTACAGCGGTTTTTACATGGATGACGGGAAGCTTTAATTTTTATATTATTTAGAGAGTCAGTTCATAGTCGCCGCCGTAGTATGTATTAGCCGTTGAATTGTCTTCAGCGGTGCTATTCGCAATCATTCGGAAACGTTTCCGATCGGATTCCACAAATTTCAAACTCAAATTGTTCGAATCTCAGTCTACCTTTATACATTTTGGATGGATGGATGGAATAGGGAATCAAGTTTATTTCTGATCGGAAGAATAAATCACGTTTAGAAACTTATGAAAATGGACTTTTTTCGATTTGAGTTTCGAGATTCGAATAATTTATTGGTAATTTTTTTTGGGATCCGAACGGAAACGTTTCCGAATGATAGTGCATAGCCCTGCTGGTCGTACTAAGCCACGAACACGCACTCCCCGCCCCCGCCCCCGCCGCCCGTCAGCCGGCGCGCGCGCACGCGGAAGCCGCTAATCAGTGCGCGCGGTTCCCGCGCCCCGTAATACGCGTCTTCCGACCGCCGCTTTCAAACAGCCGGCCCGGCACGACGCTAGATTTGATAGTTATTTGCTCCGCGAGTAAAACATCTATTGGCTAGTGATGTTACATTTTTCACTGGATCTTAGGCCCGCGTACTAAAACGACGCTCAGTCAAATCAATCAATCATTAAGTCAATTAAGTCAATCTCGACTTAATCGATAAATCGAGATTCATGACTGAGCGTCGTTTAAGAATACGGCCCTTAGGCTGGATCTATCGATTACAGCATACCTCGATCCCCGTCTAATCTATGTAGAAAGCAGGTTACCAGGACCGCTGTACAGCGCTTATCGGTGCTGCTCCAATTATGCTACACAAGATGTAACGACCTGATTCCTAGCCAATATATTAACTGCCTCAGTGGCCCAGTTGGTTGTGAACCTGCCTTCTGAGCTTGGGGGAGTCGGTTCGATTCCCACCAAGGGCAAAAATGCATGTGATGTTTATGTTTGTTTTGTCTGAGTGTTAATACGAGTATCTATTTAAGTATACTTAAATAGATACTCGTATATGTATATGTATATATATTTATATTCATATATGTATTTAAACATGTAAATGTATGCATATCAGTCTTTGGCATCCAAAGTACGAGCTTTGCTTAGTTTGGGGTCAGACGACAGTGTGTGCGTGTCCTGAATATTTATTTAGATAACAGAGCATCAAATGCTGCAACCTCACATTAAAATACATACTTATATTTAACACAATCTCTTTACTGTTCACGCCAAAAAACATAAAATTAAATGTAAACTGCCTACTCCAAGTAATACTTTGCGTACGGAAAAAGTAGTTAGTTTCGGTGCTTAACGTAGAACATCAGCGGCAAGCGACTAGAGGTCGGCCCGGAGGCGCCAGAACAAAACATGACCCACATCCCACACGCGACGCGAGGCGACGCCGCGCGGTGCCGCGGTGACGCAACCACCGGGGAGAACGCGGTTGGATGCGCCTGCGCACGGCTCTACTGATAACGACGTTTTACTAGGGCTTTTAGATTTAAACTTTAAAACCCTATTACATAAAGAAAGATAAAGAAGAATATCTATTTGCATACAACATGGTCTTATAAAAGATGTTGGAATATTGACACAAAAAGGCTCAAGCATGTTGTGCCGGATAGGCGTACAAATGTCAGAGTGATGGCACTATGCTCGTCAAAATAAAATCTAAATTTGAAATTATACAAATTAAATTAATATGATTAAAATAAATAACAAAAAACAGTTGATCTCAAAATAAAATAAGAATTAAATGTCAAATAAAATAATATTAAAACCACCAATGTCAAATAAGGGAATTGATAATAAAAATGTCAGTTGTACATTAAATTTTTTTGTACATAACACAATTTCTTGGACCCTGCCCGAAGGACAGGACAGTGTAATCTACACTAATATTATAAAGAGGAAAAATTTGTATCTTTGTATGTTTGTAACGAATAAACTCAAAAACTACTGGGCCGATTTCAATAATTCTTTCACCATTGGAAAGCTACATTATCCCTGAGCGGCAAAGGCTATGAAACGCGAGCGAAGCCGCGGGCAAAAGAGCTAGTAACTAATAAGACACAGAGAGTCAGGGTCCCTAAATCGGACAACCGAGTGGTTACGAGCTCCCTTCTTCAGGCAGGGAGGTCGTGACCTCTCACGATAGACAGGGCCCGAGAACTGTCGTAATGTTTTAGGCACACTATCTAGAGAACTAGACAGAGAAAGCCGAGCCGTACCTCAGATATGCCCTTGCGCTCGTCACCCATAGACTTAGCATTTTTTAGGCCCTGCGCCATCTGCGCTTGCCTATGCCCGGTACGCTGTCGAGGCCTAAGTGGTCTACAGCATAGTCATCAAAAAGGAGGTTATTTAACGCGTTATTGAAGTCAACACTTCGTCGGAGCAACACAAACATAATTCGGCTCGTACAGGTTGATTGGCTGACCGTAATGTCAGAGTTTTTAAGCCGCTCGAAATGGGTTAACGACTATTGTTGTTGACATTATATCGAACGTTGCTAGGTGTACTGTACACTTTATAGTGCTTGTAGTAACGCTTTATCTTAGGCGGCCATTACATTTTCCTGAGCCCGTGCAATAGAAAAAAAAACTGGATTGTTAACTGTCTAACAGACATTACACTATCCTATTTAAGCACACTAACTCACCTAGAGCGTTATGCAAATTGGAAAATGTAATGACCGCCTTCTGAGGTCCTCGTAACCAGTGCTTAGAATGTAGAAGTACTACATACTAAAGAAGCTGTACCAATCAAAAACCGGCCAAGTGCGAGTCGGACTCGCGCACGCAAGGGTCCCGTAATTCCATATCATCTTTACGGCAAACGGCAATAAAAACATGTTTGTTGTATGGGAGCCTCCTTAAATGTTTCTTTTATTCTGTTTTTTAGTATTTGTTGTTATAGCGACAACAGAAATACATCATCTGTGAAAATTTCAACTGTCAAACTGCCACCGTTCATGTGATACAGCCTGGTGACAGCCGACAGAGTCACATCGAATGTAACACTGTCTGTCTGTTTGTAGGCATTTCACGGCTAAGCGGCTGAACGGATATTTATGAAATTTGATATTAGTTAGATTATAATATCACGAGGAAGGTTTTTGTAAACTATTTTCTGAATAAACGCGAACGAAGACGCGAGTAACAGCTAGTCCATTATTTACATGTGCTTCATAGAGGCAATCTGTAGTTACGCGCTTATTACACCTGGCTGAATTTAGTCATCTAAATTCAGAAGCTTCTCAATGATTCAGTCAGTCCCAAGCTATCCTTGCTTCTGAACCTAGGAGGCTATGCGATTATACTAAACTAAATTCAGTAACAACTGAATCAAGATGACAAAATCCAGCCAAGTGTAATAAGCACTTTAAGCTCAGTGCAAAGCTCTAAGTGCGGGCTGACGAGCGGCGTGGTGGTTACTTATGCAACTGGTGAAACGCGCTGGGTGGTGACGCGCTCACGCAGCTTTCATGGGGAAAGGCTAAGATGGCGTCCCGTGCGTCTTGCGCAACTTAGTGCCGTGAAATCGGCCATGAAAGGCCTCCGTGGCTGACGAGACGCGAAAGTGAGCTGGTCCGAAATCATTTCACAAAAATATGCCGTTTCGGAGAGCGAGTTGAGGCCTTTGTTGTTTTTCTAAGAGGGCACGCCTGTCTTGGACAGCAGCGGTTGACGACGGTCAGCGTAATTGTTAGGTACTGCCAAGTGCCGCAGATTACCTCCTCTAGTTACAGTATTACAAGATCTGTGTTGCGACAAAAACGCACCAAAGTTGGAGGAAATGGCCGACGCATACCTAATCATGATACTGCTTCTTCGTCAACATTCAACAAGACAGGTGCACTCGTTTGTCGAAAAAAGCTAACAGAGACAGGACAAGGCCGTTGCTACTATCGTATTTTTTAACAATACTTTATGGCCCGTCAGGAAGAGGGGCCCTATTGACAGGGAGGTTAAGGATGACATTGAAAGCTCTGATGAGGAAAAGGAACGAAACCGGGAACAGTAAGTTACAATTTTAACTTCGGGGCCCAATTCTTACAATTCGAGTCATTTTCTGGTCTTTGTCTCTCTCGTTTGAAAAGTCAAAAGAGTGAAAGTGACTAGATCGCATCTTACGCGTCAAGATTAAGGGGCCAGTACCGGGGCGTGACCGGTGACATAACGATCTACCGGTCGGAGGAGCTGTGCCGGCGGCTTGGCCACCTGCCCGGCCCGGGCTGCCAAGCGACGGGACAATCGATACCACACCGATGCGGGAACTTATCTGCAGAGCTGGCCAGATGAAGTTGGCATTCAACGAGTTTCGAAAAAAAAAGTGTGGTGGCTCAGCAAACTTAACTTGGACGGAACCCTACAGCATTGTTTGTCTCTCGGCTTCTTGCGACGCTGCCGCATGTTCTCCAGCGGCAGCCACATACGACTCTACTCGTGCTACATAATATATTTCCGGTCCTTTGACTACACCTGACAAAAAAGCGGTGGTCTTGACGAGCTGACGAGTGACGTGCTCACTCTGCGACTATTGCTCGCTCACTACTTCCGCACATTTAATACAAATTATTAAGGAACTAAATCTTTGCTTATTTTACCCGCGGGCAAGATTTTTTTCATCGGTCATTGGCCATTTCTTCCTCAGGTCTGGTGGGATCAACGCTGCCGTGCCCTTGCCGTCACCGGTAAGTGGAAAAGATGACATACACATTTGTTCCTCTGGCTATCGTGCCGTGCCGTATCGTCAAGTGGAAAACCTCCCCATTGTCTATCACGATCGTGCCCCTATCCAAGACGTAAGTATTTGGTTATTTGAGTGTTGTCCTAATTGCCTCGACAGCTTGAGTACTATCTGATCTAAACACGGTGGTGCGTGTCATCTCACCTGGTCTCCGCCTGTCCGAGGGAGGAGCGGGACGGCGCTCAGCGCGCCGCGACCCACCAGCGCCGCCTGGAACACGCGCACCAGCTCGTTAACATCTTACGACGGCAAGTAAGGAACTATAGGCTGAGCGGAAAGGCGACCAATCGGAGGATTGCTGTGACGCTACGTATAATGATCATAAATTAATAGGCCGGCTACTAACGCGCGGACGGCGAGTGGTCCACTCGATGACCACCCGCCGCTCAGGAGTGGTCCACGCGAGGATAGGTGACAATCGCTGACAGACTACTTGGAAATTCGTTGACCATGCGACGTTTCCTGGTTGACCACGCGACGTTCACTGGTTGACCACGCGGCGTCCACTCGTAGACCACCTGTGAACCACCCGTTGAGGTGTTCCCGAGTCGCTCCAATGAGTTATAACTAACCGATAGGTTGCGTCCTAAACGAACTTACATTTTAACCCCGAACGCAAAAACGAAGGGGTGTTATAAGTTTGATGTGTCTCTGTGTGTATGTGTGTGTTTTATTGTGTGTGTTATTTCACTTGTATTCCTAGGCCAATGCCCACGCTACTCATGAGTAGTTACCTATAGTGATCCTGCGCTGGTCGTGGTGATGGTTGTGCTTGGCGGGCACCGCAGGGGGAGGCACGGCCGCGGGGGGCGGGGACGCGCCCGCACACCCATCCTTCGGGCTGCCGCCGCTGCTGCCATCGCTGTAACAACACATATAACATTGAAGTTAAGACGCTATGTCCATGTGATACAGACTACAGTGACAGCGATGTGTGGTGACTTGGGCAGATTACAGTTCAAGCGTGCCGTATACCGAGTTCCTATTGCGACCTGTTTTTCTATAATTTAGAAGCGGTAAGTCCAAACAAGGTCCCGGGTTCCTCTATTGCACTTGTTCCCTGTCAGACTTGCCAAACCCATCCCATTGTGAGAGTGTGACTTTGTGCGAAAGTGATGTTGTGTTACAAGAAAACAAAAACGTGACGATCTGCTAACGTGACATTTTGAGAACGTGACCTTGTGCGCCGAGAGGATCCCAGCTCGACCTACATCAATCTACTTATTCTCTCAACTAACCAAGTCTCACAAAAGGTACTTTAAAGGGACGTGGTTCATAATGTTTGTCTGTGCTTTCGATATCGCCTTGTCCAGAATTCTTACGCCTACAACGCGTCAGCGACGTTGCAATGTGAGCTTTATCTTTTAGAACGTAAAGAATGCATTACGAAGGTGTGGGCAGCGGAAGCGGCTGTTATCTGTACGTGTCACGCCGCCCGACACGTGTGCAGTCGACCGGCGGGTATTCTTAGGAAATCAACACGTAGCGGTACAGAACTGAGAACCGTTCGAGTTATGATAACAAGAGCATGTCGTTTGACTAATAGTAAGCGCTACGTGCGCCTACAACAGTTGCAATGCCATGCACCGCAAAGCTTAATTTTTTTCCGAACAAGGCGGTAGTCATTTTTATAACTTAGAAGAGGACGTTCATAAAGTGTGTTTTCGATACCCAATTTAATGAAGCCATTTTGACTGGACTTTGCAGACTGAGCTTTGCTGTTTCGGGGGCTGGCCTACTTATATTTTTATCCCCCTTAGCAATAAACGTTGTACACCCTTTGAATAGTTGTATAGTGTTTAAATTTTGTCTTTTTCTTTCTTTCAAACTTTTGAACTCGATCGAAAAAGACAAAAGAATGTAGCTATGCCGAGGCTATACAACGTTTATTGCTAAGGTATATGTGTATCCCTTCATGTGTATTTAAGATGTAATACTTTCTGACCCGGTACAAAGTGGGTGCGGTCCGAAATAAGACAACAGCGCAAACGTTTTAAGGCGTCACACTGCTTTTTACTAGCGCATTTGACGTCGTTTGGCATATTACAGTCTAGAATTCAATCTGATCCTGGGATCCGTGGAGACAAGCCTTTGAGAACTCTATGCCCTGAATTATACAGGCGTAAGGGAAGGATGCGGCGAGGGTAGGTTCAGGCGCGGTGCGCTTCAAAACTTGTTCATATAAAATGTATGAAAGCGACGTGAATTGAATTATACACAAGCGACGCGCAGGTACAGTTTTCACAGGTGAATCGTGTTCGGCCCGTATAATTCAGGCCTATAGATACTCAACTGAACAGGTTAGCAGTAGAACTTGTATTATCTTTACTTCCTTACTTTTTATTAATACCTATGTATTATGAAATCGAGAGTAACTCTGTCTGTCTGTTTGTAGGCTTTCACGGCTAAACGGATCGTGATGAAATTTGATAATTACTTACTAACTAATTATTATCACGAGGAAGGTTGTTGGATACTATTTTCTGAATTAACGCGAACGTTATGAGTACCTATATGTCTAGAGAGTTCCGTACTATTTATGAACGAAAAGTGACAGGCCAACTTTTTCATACTAGTGTGCGCAGGTACGTCTTTTAACAGGTTTGCGTCATATATTTTGTACTTTTAGAACCTAACCGTTGGCTCTTATTTTTTTTTTCGACGCCTACAATGTTTTTTTCAGTCTTTTGGGACATATCATTTGTCAAAGCGCAAAAGAAGTCGCAGGTAACAGCTAGTAAGTATATTCTACTAATATTATAAACGCGAAAGTTTGTAAGAATGGATGGATGGATGGATATTTGTTACTCTTTCACGCCAGAACGGCTGAACAGATCTGTATGAAATTTGGCACAGAGATAGATTATAGTCTAGAATAGCACATAGGATACTTTTGAACCGCGGGTGAAACCGCGGGGCGCAGCTAGTGTATAATACAAGTGACCCTGTCGCTGTGTTCCGTTGAAGCCGGAGCGATGATGCCGCTATGGCTCCATATTATGCTTCCACGGAAAGTGAAACGCACTTCCCGTGCCCAAGCCATTGAGCTACCGTGTACTGCGCACTAGAGAGGACACCACTCTACACTGCGATGTCCCACTCGATTGCGGAAACTATGCTTCTATGAAATGAGCCAGAACGATGGCGTGTTTTTTACTCCCGATGCAAAAACGACAGGGTGTTTTAAGGTTGTCTCTGTATATGTGTGTGTGTGTGTGTGTGTGTGTGTGTGTGTGTGTGTGTGTGTGTCATCGTAGCTCCCGAACAGATGAACCGATATAGATTTTGTTTTTTTTTGTTTGAAAGGTGAATTAGTCGGAAGTGTTCTTAGCTATGTTTGAAGTCGGAGGTTTTTAAAAAAAATGATTTCTAGCAAGTGACTCGGTGAAGTGTGGAGCATGGACCAGAATAAAATGGAACATCGCAATGTAGTACGGTATCACGTCTAGTAGGTACGAGTACGGAGTTCGTAACACAACTCCACAAGCCCACACGTACATAAGACAACTATTGTTCTCAAGTTTCGAGTCACGCAGTAAAACCACAGAATAAATTATATGGCAAAACGAGCAAATCTTTAGATATGGTCGTGGAGCCACCGTCGCATTTTCTGATCAAAACTGATGGACAATATTTTAGTTCCTTCATTTAGTCACGTTGCAGATAGGTATCCCAAGTTACGCCAGCTTTATTTATCAAGGACTAGATTTTACTTTCTGATTGTGTCGTGGATTTAGGTACTTTATAAATGTTCAACTCGATCAAATAAGTTTTTTTTCACAGCTCGACAATGACCAATTACATATCACGTAGTCTCAACTTAAAGCAAGACATTGCCTCCCTAGGGAGATAATGTTGTATGAAAAATTAAAAAGGACGCAAATGCATGAAATTTTTAAACAAAATAAACACTGTTTTTTTTTTCTCATTTTTGGCGCCGCACGTCGTGTGTATTTGCCAGTGTCTAGTAAATTACGTACATATTAACCAAGTGATTGCAGCGATAATTGCCTCTTTGGTTTCCAGCCAAAACTCTAAAATAAAATACGATGTTTGATGTATAACATATTTATCAGTCCTTTTTATTGCCCCTCGCAGAACTTCAAAAATTAACCCTTCTTCTTGCGCAGTCGAGTAAATACACAAAACTCTCTAGATCCTTCCGATGCTATCCAACGTTTGTTAGTAAGCAAGTAATGTTAGAGTTAACATCTTCAAATAAGACCAAATGAAGAAACTCAAGTTTTGTGAGCGTGTTACTTTTGTTCAGAGAAAACGATGGTGGCTCCATCTGTCATTCCCAGAGAACAGCCCGTGCTATGTTTAGCGTTACGTCACGCCGGCTGAGGACGTTAGGTTGAACAACATTTAGGTACCTAGTCTAGCTTATGGAATGTTACTCTAGGTCATTGCAGGTCACTTGTTCGAGAACACCTCACCTACCTGGTGCTATTTGTGTATTCTGTTTCAACTATTATACCTGTTTCAACTTATTTGGCAGGTCGTAACCCGCCTAGTGTCTTACGCACCGCAACAGGGCTAGCACGGGCCGGAGACAAATTGTCTTTCTACCGTTTCCATCCACGACAATATGTGACAAAGCTAGAATACGGGTATGTTAGTCTGTTTCTCGGATAAAAACGGTGGAAAGATAATTTGTCTTTGGCCCGTGCTAGTCCGGCAGGTCTGCGTAAGGAATGGCACTCGAAAAGCAACTCTATGCTGCACACATGAGGTCGATCTTATGATTTTTGAAATTCAAGATAATTTTTGCGACATGCGATAAGCAACTCTGCTTTGCATTAGCCAAGGTAGATTTTTGGAAATTCGTTATTCGCTGACCGCGTGACGCCCCATGGCAGGACCCATCGTACCTTTGTTCTATGCTTAATCCTTTGGCGTAGTTAATTCATACTAACTGTTACGTATTCTGTGCCACGGCCGAGTGCCGCTACACCACGCGTGACGTCATCGGCACACAGGTTAAGTAGCAGTAACTACGACCGGGTGACGTCACCCCCACAGCCGCGCTTCAACGCGTTCCTTTGTGTCTACTTTGTGTAGGTACCTACGTACGTTGTATGCGAGCTATTCCACAAGCGTGCTACTAACTACATCGTATGCCGTGACGAGCACGTACTAACTGCAAGTTAATCTGTGCCACAAAACAAACAAAGCCATAGCGTTGGACGAAAGCGAAGCGTGGAGATATTTCCGCGTTCAAAACATTTACGAAAGAATTCTACTAGTTAGTCGTAGCTGGGTCACTCGTCATGGGTCTGATTCACTGGGTCGAGCCTTCTCTCTTTAAACCTGGCCTCGTCTTCTGTGAATCTTACTGGCTACTTCTATTTGCTTCTAGATTTAGGGATCTGACTATTTAAGCAAACTAAAAACTTAGAAGGATATCCATGAGCCGTAACTAGCCTAGAGATAAGTTCCCATTGGCTAATGAGGTTACGTCTAATCGCGCCTAGCAAATGAACCAATGGATGCCGTGGTGAGCTCCTATCATCTTGAGTACGGAACCTATGTGAAGTGACCTACTACTAATCTGATCTAATTTATAATTAACTAGCTCTTCTGCCCGCGGCTTCGCTCGTGTTTCATAGCCTATGTCACTCAGAAATAATGTAGCTTTCTAACGGTGAAAGAATTATTGTAATCGGACCAGTAGTTTTCGAGTTTATTCGTTACAAACATACAAAAATACAAATATTTCCTCTTTATAATACTAGTGTAGATTACATTTTTAGCTCTGCTGTCAATCTAGCATGTGGTTCATACCTACAATTGAAGCAGCACTGACGAGTTGTATGAGAATCGTAAAATGTTAAAATGTATTAGTGGTTACATTGTTGGTGTACCAATAAAAGTAGTGCCTCTGTGAGATGTAGTCCTCGCTGTCGACGTCTGTCCTCCTCAACAGGTCGCTCTCCTCAACTGATTCTCGTAAAATTTTGTGAGTAGGATATTATACAGTGTTTTTTGCCGAGCCAGTTTTTGGATAGTTTTCAATATTGTAGATACGTTTTTTTTCCAGAATATGCTCTTAAAATGTCAAAAGAATCGGTAGAAATACGACCTGTTGAGGAACATAGAGATCCAGGCAGAATTGGGGCATACGCAAGCATTTTTGTCGAAACTTCGCTTTGGATAGACACATTGTGCGCCGAGAGGGACGCTTCGTTTGCTAATTCTCACTCGGTCGATAACTTATAAATGCCCTAGCTATGTCCTATGTAACATCTAGGAGACATAACTTGAACAAGCCACCGTCCAGTACGCGAGCCCGTCGCGTCGGCGGCGCGTCGTGTAGAGCTGATAAACTGGCTCGCGCCGTGCTGGGTCTGATAAACTCATGCGCTATTTATAGCGACGTTATGTACGTGCTACGTGGCTATATGGATACTCAGGGACACGCTTGTCTGTACCGATGAGGGGGCTAAGTAGGGAATCCAACGTCGTGGTGACGGACTGAGTCTGAGAGCTCACGACACGGCGCAAGTAGCGCGCGTAACCTGGGGCCTACCATGACATGTTATTGCCATGATGGCTACGTTTTGTTGTCGACGCCGCGCGATTGCGAATCGTATCGCCGCGCAATAAAGTTCATGGTCGCGCAGCGTCGAAAGGAAAACATAACCATCAGGGCCCCTAATCACACGCGAGACCAGGATGCACGTATGTATGCGCCCGGTCCGTGGCGTGTGCAGGTTATTTGCATCATCTGCGAGTACTGCAGACGGAAAACATGCTAGTGCCTATTTATTACGCTATTTCGAGAGCCCTGCCCGCGGGCACAGGATAGTGCAATAAGACAGAGTCAGGGTCCCAATATCAGACAGCCGAGTGGCCACGACCTCCCTGCTACAGGCAGGTACACGATAGATAGGGCTTGAGAAATCGCGTTACGTAAACAGGACTTTAGTCTGGAATGGGAACCGCATAGTAGGTAATAAGCTTTTCTAGCTAGGGAACTGGCTCTCACGCGGACCAGTACGAACATAACGTAAGCCGATTAATGTTCCCGACAGGTCTCTCAAATCGCTTAACGGTAAGTAGACAAATGATGAAGACCTGCGGAACATCTCAGTTAGTCGCACCTTGCTACCGTCACCGCATTCATCCATCCGAAGAGCGCGGATCGAACGTTAGGTTGTTTAGCTTCGGTGATCTCGAAGATTAGGAGAACATCGATTCGATCAGATATACACATAGATATATAAAGCCTCAGTACGAAAATGGCAATGAAACAAGGCTTAGATCAAGTGTGAGCCTAGTTTCGCTGTCCGTCGCTCTGTGATCGCGTCGGTGTCACGATGGCTATAGGTATGTACTCGTATGTGCTAAAAACACTTTAGCAAATGCCATCAACGTTATTGCGGAATAATAAGGTTTAAATTCTAATGAAGTTGTATGTATTTGATTATTTTGAATAGAACGTTTAGTGTCGATGTATAGTGCCTCTGTAGAGGCCTGATTTTCAATGAGACACTACATCTGTGTATCGGATCAGATCTGATGGCGATAGAACTATATTTCAGAGCATAAAACCTCCGAAATAGTCTCATTGCGTTTGGCTCGGCTCTTGGCGGAGCAGTGCAACGGTACCCGCCCGTTTCACTGGCTTTCACTAGTAACTGTCGCGCAAACTGCGGCGATGCGCTTTCGTTGGTTACGACACACGGGCCGCGTGCGAGGAATGTCGCGAACACACCGCAGCCACGAGAAAATGTACCGCGACTTGCGACGACGCAGAAAGCTGAACCAGACAATTAGTCGTGGTACCGCGATACGTTATTAGGTGGAGAGATAGATCAATAGATGCTTACATGAGAGAAAAAGAGAGTTCATCTACAGGGTTTAGAAAAAAAACAAAGAGATAACTCGAAAATCCTTATTTAACCATGTTTTAGTTCCAAGGTTATCAAACGTTTGAAGCAAGAGCAACAGTTGTCAGACCTACAAGGTGAGGTATGCAAACGTGGGCCGAATTTATCACGGTTTTAATAATATGCTCTGATTTCAACCGTATTCAGCAACACCTTTGAATAAATAGATCAACATCTAATAATATGATGCCAAAAACAAAGCTAGCAACAGGATCCACAGTGACGAGACAAGGACAAAACTGATTCGAATCGGGGAACAAGGGAAAGGAGATCCGTGACCAGCGTGTATGAAACTGAAGATAATGGTAATTGGTAATGATCAGGATAACGCCATCGTCATCAATGTCACCAGACATAGACGAAGGAAGCGCGTAGAACATCTTTAAAGCCAGAAATCGTGGAAAAACTAGAAAACCGCAGAGTGTAGCTCGTGTCTCACCACGAGGTCGTGAGAACATTTCGTGCGTCCGCATGGCGACCGGCAGTGAAGGGTGTTTACGAGGTACACCAATGGTACAACAACAAATACCGTTGAATGGGGGAACCACCATCGCACTTTTGGATCACAACCGATTGCTACTCTAAGAATATTTTAGTTCCGCTACTTGACCAACTAGATAAGTTAGTGTTGTTGTTACAAAGGGAGACCTCGGAAGCAAGGGCCAGGGTCCGCGGCCTTGTGCCAGTCCACGCGGCGCTGGTAAAACGCGCACTGTCTGCGTGCAAAGTGAACTCTAACGCCGCGGAACAAGGTCGCGAGTCGAAGCACCGGAGCCAGTGGGCCAGTAGGCCGGTGACGCAACCCGCGGAGGCGATTGTCGACGCAACATACCATCACACTCGTGTCTAATGCTCAGTCTCGCTAGCGCTTGTTGGCTTACAAGCCGAGTGGTAAGCCCTTTGAGATCACTTGGAAAAATCTGACACGGCCTAATTAATGGTCTCCTAGATAAATTCTATTACAGAGGAAAATCTAAAGGTTTCTCAATCCATAAACTCTTCAGTAGACGCTCGATTTTCTGCGAATTTTCTGCCTACATCACAGCAGTTTCACCCACCCACTACCCTCGCCTCCGCACGGGGTCAGAGGGGGCGAAGACTGAGCTCTGTGACCCAAAAAAAACAACAAGCTCTCAAGTAAGACTCAAGCTTTCGTTTAAGTCAATGAATCACTAATGGGTATCCTTTCTGGTGAAAGCGCATGAAGATGCATAGAAAGCTGTTAATGGAGCTAATTGTCGGTGAAACTGGACCGATTCCGCGGAGGCGGCCGTTATAAGAGCTTCTTCAACAACATAGCACGTACATTATTCAATTACGAACAAACAAAAAACAGAACTGTGAAATGTAGCCCACACAACACAGCTAAGTTAATCCCAAACACAAAGGCGAATCTAACAACACCTTGCACTACAAAACCTACTATGAAATTTAGACTCACTAACTAGCCACAAGCGAAAGAGAATACCCTCTATCAGGGCACCCCCAGAGACCCACACACCCCCAGCACTACAAAACTTTTGTACCTACCCCACAACTAAAATGTCTGATAGCTAGCTACGAACTAACGTAGGAATAAGAGTGTTTGCGAACAATACAAGCTTAGAACAAAGATAAGGAGTTACGTATACTTGATTGAGAGAAGGCCCTAGCAAGACTCCCTGGGGGACGCCAATTAGTCTCGCCTGTAATTATCGTGTAGAGTTTCTGCAGACTTCTTCGAAATAAGATCTTAAGTAAGATGTTGGATTTAGGAAATTAATAATTAACAGTTTATTTTCATTAGACATTTTCTAAACTCAAAATTCGTTGATATTTTTTATCGCTGTCAATGTCAAACCCTGCGCAAAGATCTAAAATTCTAAACTGAAAATTTAATTACTTTACCGTGGCGAGTTCGTAAATGCGGCGTATTAATGTTTAGCTCATTGCTCGTTAGCCGAAGGAAGGTCCTACTTTATATTTTGTACTTTGATCTCTCTTGTGTGTTTCCTGGTGCTAAAGGCAGCTGGTTTTAAAATAAGTTCACTTCGCAAGAAACATCGCGAACGTAGCTCAGCGCCAACAGCGGTATTACCCGCCGCGGTTTATCACTATTTCCGTGTTTTCCGGCGGTTTCACTTTTTTTTTGCAATATTTTTAAATGTTATGCCATCGCCAGGCAATTAGAATGAAATCTGTATCTTTTATCTTTTCCGTAATAAAGAGTATCCTGTACTTAGTGTCTTGGAGAGTTTACTATTTTTTTGTTTCAAGTGCCCATTCACACAGTGCAAGTTCTTCTTGTACATTCAAGAGCAATAATTAAACTCAATAGATTGCACACAATAGTTTACCTTCAGGAAGTGTCAGCAACTATTGTTTAGACGATACAAGAAACTTGCAGCATGAAAATCAGCCTTAAGTCGTGAAATGTAAGCGGACCTAAAGTAATTGTTGGCTCTGAGTTCATAATAACGTATACTATAATATATTATTAGTAAGTATGTAAGTATAATAAAAAGTTTAAAAACCCCGACATCCCTTTTTTCACCTCCCGACTAATTCACCTTTTAAACAAACAAAAACAAGATCAAAATCGGTTCATCCGTCAGACTTATATAACACCCTATCGTTTTTACGTCAGGGGTTAAAAAGACCAGGTCAGGATTACACCCGACCGATGTGCATGTCTCCTCATGGAAATAGAAGAAGCGAAAGATGTGTACCACGATCGCAGCAATTGTCTCAGCAAATTAAAGTGGTCTGTGTCTACCGCTACGGGAAAAAGACGTGACTATATGTTTGTCCATAATAACTTTGAAAACCTTTATTTTAAGAGCTAGGACGTGGTTGAAGCCGTAAATATTAGATTGTGCCTCTCACAGCGATCGTTGAATAGAAGTAGGGTGCCGAGGGAGCGCGACGTTACAAGTAACTATGCATATTCTGTGGCGAGCTATTGAAGCCCCACTCATCACCTATTCAGTATAGGTACAGTTCGACCAACTGCAGTTGACTGAGGGAGCCACCGCCGAATTTTCGAGGCAAAACCTGATAGGCTTCCGTGGAAAATTTTAGTTCCGTCAGTTGACCAACTCCACTGATAAGTTAATCGGTCTATAAAACGAGGTCGTCTCGCTCCAGCGCCACCGGTGAGAGCGAGACAGAGCATGGACCTTCGCGCAAAGCCTTCCTAGATTATAAAATAATAATAACTTTATGAAAAACACGAGAAAAACCTTCGAGGTGTTTGCGTAAATTCGCATTTTAAACGACTTCATTCAATGCTACGCTGCCGACTCATCCTGTCTCACTCTTTCTTAACGTTTTTATACGCTCGCGAGAGAGACAGAGGCTAAACTTGTTATTGTAATTAAATAAATGTAGTAAATATTACTCAATTTAAATCTCATTGACCAATATTTTCGTTTGGAGTTTTCGAGAAGTCTAGATTCCGTTATGTTTACCCGACTGCCGGACGGAGGGTTCTTCATGTGTTTGACCGGGTGTGTGACGTACTAGCTGTTCCCAGCGACTTCGTTCGCGTTTATCCAAAAACCTTTCTCATGAAATACTATAACTAATTATCAAATTTCATCAAGATCTGTTAAGACGTTAAGGCGTGAAAAGCCCACAGACAGAGTAACTTTCGATATTATAATCGACAAAACGAGCGAAGCGTCTCTGCTTTCGACAAAACTGCTTTCGTATGTCCGAATTCTGTCCGGATCTTTGTCTTCCTCTTCAGGGCGCTAAAACTGACTATTTTTCCCGCAGATATTTCCAAAAACAGACTTCGCAAAAAACATCTGTGCAATTATCGAACCTGTGGGCTATTCCTGCGCGTGAGATGAGATGAGATTTTATCTTGGTCACTCTCACACCTATGACGTTTCAAACGAGAGCAACAAGGACGAAAAAAGGTGAAATGAAAATCTCAAATCTCCGAATAGGGTCCCAGCTCACAAAATTTCACGAGGCGACCTGCAGAGGAGAACAAACACCGGTCGCCATGTCTCCAGCTCACAAAGCCACTGGTATTAGTATGGACAGTTAGATCGCGAAGTTCGAGTCCGCATTTGACCACCAACTCGCCTGTTGGTCAGCGACGATGTGGTCAAAGATGTAGCATGCAGACTTAGAAGATGTACTTTATATCAATTTTAAAGTATTAGGTCCTTACGTATGAAATTAGCGTTTTTTCGTACTGATCAATTTGATCTGAAATATCTCCTCTTTGGTTAAGAATTCGAAATTCAAATTAATAAATTCATTTAGCTGGTTTTTTTTTCTTTGGAATACAGTCATTCATTTGTTATTTTCCTCATTATTTTTTCTTTGGCGTCGCTTATTACCGCGCGCCGGAAAACATGAAATATTGGTATATTTACGAGTACGAGTTCTACCGTGGCACCAGTGCTGCAGAAACAGCTCGAAGAATTAATTATGTGTACGGCGCTGGTGTCGCTAAAGACAGCATGGTACGTTTTTGGTTTCAACGTTTTCGTTCTGGAAATTTCGACCTTAAGAACCAACCCCGTGGACGGCCGGAGTTCAAAGTGAAAAACGAAGAATTAAAGGCTATTGTGGAAGCGGATCCATCACAAAGCACTTCAGAGATAGCAGCAGGCTTCGGGGTAAGTGACAAAACTGTATTAATCCACTTGAAGCAAATCGGGAAAGTAAAAAAACTCGAACGATGGGTACCTCATGAATTGAGTGAATCGAACTTGCAAACACGGGTCGCCTGCTGTGTTACTTTGCTCAACCGACACAATATTGAAGGGATTTTAAATCGAATCATTACTTGTGATGAAAAGTGGATATTGTACGATAATCGAAAGCACTCATCGCAATGGCTGAACCCTGGAGACCCAGCCAAATCCTGCCCTAAACGAAAATTGACTCAGAAAAAGTTACTTGTAAGTGTTTGGTGGACTAGCGCCGGTGTCGTTCACTACAGCTTTCTTAAATCTGGCCAAACGATTACGGCAGATATCTATTGTCAGCAACTGCAAACCATGAAGGAAGAACTAGCTGTTAAACAACCGAGATTGGTCAATCGCTCTAGGCCACTGCTGCTTCACGACAACGCAAGACCACACACTGCACAACAAACAACCACTAAGTTAGCTGAGCTACAATTGGAATGTCTGCGACATCCACCGTACTCCCCGGACCTTGCTCCAACAGATTACCATTTCTTCCGGAATTTGGACAACTTCTTACAAGGAAAAAAATTCCACTCCGATGCAGCAGTCCAAACCACCTTCAAAGAGTTTATTGATTCTCGCCCCCATGGTTTTTATAGTAAAGGGATCAATGAACTACCCATAAGATGGCAAAAGTGCATAGATAACAACGGTGCATACTTTGATTAATTAAATTTATTTTACAAAAAAAAATCGACTTTTTATTCCTCCCGTACAAAACGCCAATTTCATACGTAAGGACCTAATATTAGACCCGCGGGGCGCGTAAACTGCGCCCCGCGGCTTCACCCGCTGTCCTACAGGCTAGAACGGGGTGGAGACAAAATGTCTTTCAACCGTTTTTTACCCGCGAGAAAGAGACAAACTTACAAATCTGAATTCTAGCCTTGTCACATCTATGCGCGGCTAAAAACAGTAGAAAGACATTTTGTCTCCAGCCCGTGCTAGCAGTTATTTTTCTCGGAACACTAGTGGCTCTATGAGCTGGAGACCTCGAGCGTGACCTGTAGAGGAAGGCAGAGATCCGAAAAAATATCAACAAAAGTCTAAAAATTGTTTACATGGATGATGAATTACAGGATGGGAAGTCGGTTTTTAAGCTTTGCTTTTTAGATTGTCGAAGCTGAAGCATAGACGCTTCGCTCCCAAATGCTCGCTCGGTCGATTAGGTACTTTTTGAACATGGTAGGACATTCTGGGTTCGGTATTTCACACTCCCAGAGACTTCATAGTCATTTGATAGTTTTGTGTCGAATCGCAAAACATGTTATCGCATTTATAACAGTATTTGCGTCGAATTATTACTGCATACAACGATAACACAGTTTATCGCTTTTCTATTGGAAAATGCACTCTATGCTGTGTATATAAGGTGCATCGTGTGCGATGTGCAGGGGGCAGGGCGTCCCGAAACAGGGTCATCGACCCGGGACGTCATTCGACGCAGATTACCCAGGGTGCGGTCATAGACACCTCCCCTCGCGCTGTTATGCAACTTTTGCAGACTATTGTTTATTCTGTGGCCTGGCCGGGCTCAGTGGCCATGGGAATTCAGTTGGTAGTTAATTTAAGTTAGAGTTAAAAAAAATCTAAAACTACGATCAGTGGTTACGAAGAAAAATAAGCGTTTTCTTCAATTTGTAAGTAGGTACCTCTTCGTAGATGATAAGTCGGTAATTTACAAGCGATGTAATGAGTTCCGCTTACACACACTGTAGGTAGATAACGCATTTCTAGCTCTAGCTCTACTCAGAATGCGAAATTGCGAAATCTAAATGAACTAAAATACACCTGCATTTGATACTACTGCATATATTAGTCAAGGACAACAATACATTTAGCTAGTTTAGATGTAGCCATTTCGCGTTCTGAATAGCGGCTTATTATCCAACAAAAACGCAACAAAGTTGGAAATGCGCGCTGTCAGCTAAAACCACGACGACTTGTTCCTATTGGCCATATCAATGACTCATATCCTAGGGGTGGTTTAAAATTAAACATTGAGATTGAAGGCCAATTAGAGAAGAAGGACACCTAGAAGGCTATTCGTAAAAGTCGAGATATTTTTGTCACTGTCTCTCTCGCTTCAAACGTCATAGGAGTGACCAAAAACAACCTCGCGCGTCAATAATAGGGGGCCCCATGAGTACGTGTTGCGATTCGATTGTTACGTCGCGAATGTCAAATTCATTAAAATCGCGATCCGTCGAAATAGTTATGTGAATTTGACCATTCGCGATATGGACCTTTCGCTATTTTGACTGATTGCGAATTTGACAATTCGCGGCAAAACGCGCTTTCACCTCGAGCGGTTAGAGCGTGAACTCTATGCAAGGTAACCCGTGTGCCCGGCACATGTATGCGATCTCTCGTCGGCTGTGTGCGTCACGTGTGTCCGCGCACGTGTGGTGCGCGCGCCGCGTGACGTCACCGCTTGTTTGTAAACTCGCCGCCAGCTGATTGTATAACAGCGCACACAGGCGCCGCGAGCACACACACGCAGCTCGCGACTACTCTCTAGCCGGGGGGCGTAGTGACTGTTGGCTAATCTGTGCCGGGGAGACGTAGTAACTATTTACTGATCTGTGCTGGGGGAAGGGACTGTTGTCTATTCTGCGCCGAGGACGTAGTAACTGTCGTCTAATCTGTGTCGGGGGTAGCAGTAATTATTGTCTAATCTGTGGCGGGGGACATAGTAACTATCGACTAATCTGTGTCGGGAGTAGCGACTTGCTGCCATCGCCCGACTAAACACAGAACGAACTTACATACAACTTATTTTTAACCGACTTCCAAAGAGGAGGAGGTTCTCAATTCAACTGTGTGTTTTTTTTTTGTATGTTACGCGATTACTCCGCCAATTGTGAATCGTTATAAATGATTTTTTTTTTTTTTTTGGAAGATTAAACTTTAGAGGTAGGTAGTCCTATATAAATTGTATCGAAAACTGTCACTCAGTTTTTAGATTTTCAACAAAATTCTAGAATATTGTTTACATGGATGGCGGGAAGTCGGGATTTTAACCTAAGTTTTTTATGTTATTGTCGAAGCGAACCGACATCATTCACTATGCGAGCCAGTCCGCGGACAAGTCTGCGTTTGAATGTTCGTCGACCGCAGGGCCGTGGGCTGACCGCAGGTTTGCTGCAGCGTTGACTACTGCTATTACTAATTATACTATACCAATTATACTGCTTTTATTGACTGCTAATTTACGTCCGTCCAGCTTCACACTTTGATTCCAGTAAATTAGCGCCGCTCCATACACAAGCACACTGCACGCGAGTCGGGACTACACTAATGCGAGGTGCAAGGATTTCAGTGCACTGGAGTGGAGGAAAGTATGTGTTCGGGTATGAAATCTAGTAGGTACGTAGTATATTTAACATCGATGCATACAACTTACTTTTTGTCAAAGCGAACCGAAATCATTAATTATGCGAGCCAATCCGCAGACAAATCTGTGTTTAAATGTTAGTCGATTTGTCGCGCGACAAATCCAGCGAATTGGCTCGCATAGTGAACTGTGGGTTCAGGGACTCGCTCAAAACTGGCTACGGATACAAACTACTTTGTAAGAAAATTTCAATATTACTTTGTACCAGTGACGCAACACGACACACACAGTCCAACACAGACGTCAACACGACACTCACACAGGCGCACCCATCGCTTATCATGTCACCGACGCGCGGTATCTCGATTTTACTATCAGTTTTACTTTTACAAACAATTACATCGACACACTTATCTTTGCAGTCGGACAAATCGAGGAACCGTGGAAGTGCCCACGGCTTTCGTTCAAAACTTCCGACGGTGGCTCCCCTGTTCAAGTGCACGTTCGCATTCGTATGTAGAGTAGGTAGGTACCTTCGAGGAAGTGCGTAAGGAAATGAATTGCGAAATTGTACAGTGTGAGGCGAAAATAAACGTTCTTGAAAACGAGACCCTGACGGTAATGGATGTCCGTAAGATTTATAATAATAAGCACCGAAAGAAGTCGTATGTTGAAATAAATAAAGATAATAGCAGCACTATATTATTATGCAGGGTTACCAGATAAAAAATTGACTTGGTCCCATTTCAGACACTGTATCTGAAATAAGACTTAAAATTAAGTCCTCTAGAAAAAGTCTAATTTTTTAAGAAAATATAGGTACTCTACTTTACTAAACATTCTCAAAATCCTGAGATTTCCAAAATGCAGCCATAATGCTGAAAGGACTAAAAATCTTCAGATCTCAGGGCAAATCCTAAGATATGGCATTAATCTCTTTTTTTTAAGGTGGTCGAAGAGGGGTATCATGAGAGAAGGATCGGGCGATGGGGGTCTATCTTTTTAGCACTATCCGTATCCATTGGTCCAATTTGAGCCGGCACGATATTGAGTTTTTATTTTTTATTTTAAAAAACATCGTAAAAATTAAAAAAAAAAAATACGGTGTTTTTTCACGCGAGCAGTTTATTGGCTAGATTTCATCAAAACAATATAAT
Organism: Peribatodes rhomboidaria; assembly: GCA_911728515.1. Classification (NCBI taxonomy): domain Eukaryota; kingdom Metazoa; phylum Arthropoda; class Insecta; order Lepidoptera; family Geometridae; genus Peribatodes; species Peribatodes rhomboidaria. Next base: position 11,884,640 of record OU452192.1, read on the forward strand.
AAATAAAATAATACCTTGTATTTGATCAAAGCTCGATATCAATAATCCTATCAAACTGATTCGCATAGCATTCATTATAGCACGGGTAACTCATCATCTTTTAATTTCCCTGCTTAGCAATTAACGTTGTATAGCCTCGGAATAACTACTTACACCATGCACAGTATTTTGTCTTTTTCGATCGAGTTCAAAAATGTAAAAGAAAGAAAAAGACAAAACACTATACAACTATTCTGAGGCTATACAACGTTTATTGCTAAGGGGAATGTTTAAAATTAGTTGGGCTTTCGCTAATCGTTAAAATCTATTAATTAGCTATGATGCTACAATTTGTTGGTCTAAAGTTATTTTCAGCTGTCCTCCTCTTCAGGTCGCTTTCCTCAACCGATTATCGTGAAATTTGTGTAATTGCCGAACCTACTCACAAAATTTCTTGAGAATCGGTTGAGAAATGCGACCTGAAGACAGAGATCCGGTCAGAGAATCAGACAGAATTCGGACGTACGAAAGCATTTTTGTCGAAGCTGAGCTGAAGCATAGAAGCTTTGCTCGCGAATGCTCGATCGGTCGATAACTATTCCAAGGCTATACAACGGTTGTCAGTAAGGGGGGAAAGAAGAATCTGTATCGACTCATCGTGAGTCGCAAATAGTCACACTACAAGAAAAGCATAAGGAAAACCACTGCAGGGCAAAGTCAAAGTCAAATATGTCTGTATTCAATGGAGTATCGAAGATACACTTATTAAATACTCTACCGCCTAGTTCAGAAAGTATATAAAATACCCGCAAATATCAGAATCAGTCACTAAGCCTGCACTAGCAATGTCGGAAAAGACACAACTTTTGCCATTGGGACGAAAATCACGAGAAATCCGATGAACAAACAAGAAAATTACACAAACCAAATAACAAAATCAATACAGTCAAACTATAATTTTTTACTTTTATTTTTTGGCGAGCTGCCTTTCTGTTTAACATTTCGCCCGTCACCCTAATAGAACATCATCACGCCTTTCCCCCAAAGGGGCAGGCAGAAGTGTAATGCAACACCCACACTTCGCCGAACGAAATTAATTCCCAAATGTGACAGGAGGCGATCCTGTCGCCATCCACCGGGCTCCAGTCATGTAGCAAATGACATACAATACGCACATGAACAAATTGGAGCGTACCGTCGGGATCGTATCCACTCCCTCTGGCTTGAGAGACGGCTCAAGCCAGAGGGAGCGAATACGATCCCAACCCTTCTCTAACTAGGCTCTTATGGCTTATCCTCCGCTAAGATATACCAGGAAATAAGACAGCTCGAGTAAGCAGTCCAAAAATAGCGTTGTATGTAGAATCCACACGAAGCAACTATTCAACTATGGAAAACTACAGGTTACGAAGACGCCACGAGATTAAAAACCATGCATATTGCAGCCAGCGACGGCCAGTTTCGCCGCTTTCCCGGCGATCGGGTAACGGTCACGCGAGTTAAAAATCTGCTGCACACTGTAAGGGCCCTACGCCACAGATACGACAGCAGTTAGTATGGAACATTCGAGGTAATAATGTCAACGCGAAGCTGGTTTGGGACCAGACTGGTTCCCGCTGATTCAGATTTATGTAGAGGCACGTCGAGATTTCGTTTCGGAAGTATTTGGAACAGCGCGGCGCGGTGGGCGTATAACACGATTTTTAATTGGATTAACTAAGATCGCTAATCTAAAGATAACGTTGCAAGACTTGTTCAGTGTTTTCTAAATTCCCTACAATATATTTTTCTGTAAAAATGTTGGAATTTTGAAATTTGCGAGAGCTTGCGGAGAACGGAGCCTCAAAAGAGAAGCCAGCATTTGTCGATCAAACCGTTCATGATGTACGATGAATTAACGAAACTCACAAACATGAACAATAATTAAAACAACCCTTCTTTTTGAGGACAGTCGTGTAAAAAGACTTCCGAGAAGTTTTAGTTCCTACAGCTTGGCACTCATTGTACTCCAATGTCTCTGGTCACTCCATAAATTGCTGATGACACAACTGCACATCTTGATTTCCATTAGATATACACACAGATGTCGTGTCTCATTAAAAACCAGGCCTCTACAGTGGCACCGCATCGACACTTGGCGTTCTATTCAAAATAATCAAGTACATATAACTTCATTTGAATCTCAGCCCTATCATTCCGCAATGACGCTGATAACATTTGGTAAGGTGTTTTTAGTACATTCAGGCGTCGTGACACCGACGCAATCACAGAGCGACTGACAGCGAAACAAGGCTTAAACTTGATCTAAGCTTAGTTTTCAAGATGCCATTTTTCATATTTAGACTTGACATTTATGTGTATGCCTGATCGAATCATGTTGATGAATTAATTCACAATACCACTTACCATACGTGACAAGCACCAGTGCAGCGGAAATTCATGGTACTGCTTCTGCTTCCAGCTCTGGCGGAAAGCAGTGCAGCAACGGCAGTGCAGGAGAAGTCAATGCAGAAGGTACGTCGATTTAGCGAGGATTTTAGTGCAGATGAACGTTAGTAGCGCTGGAGGAACTTCAGTGAATAAAGGAAAATAAAGCAAAAGAGACATCAAGACAGAAGAACCGTCATAGGAGGAGATTAAGGCGAGAAAGAACGCCAGTAACGAAGATAAGGGATGTGCACGCTACGCTTAAATAATGCTCAGAATAAAAGCAAGCATTTATTCTATTGAGAACACACGAAAGCACGTCTTTACTCGACAGAGGCTGAGACAAGACTGGCGAAAGATCCTCTGGAAGTAAAGGTCTTTTCCTTAAATAGCTCAGAAATTCGGCAACAAGTCCCAACTTTTTTTCAAGTTTTCGCAATAGGAATTGCGCAAAACGGTTTTAAAGGGCTTCTTTCGCTTAAAATACATTTATTTTCCTTTGGTTTCAGTATTTAAATAGCTGTGTTGAAACATTTTCCTTATTGCCAGACTCCCTGTAGGGGTTGCACAACGTGCGCGTGACCCTTGACCTCCCACGTTATTTTAGCTTCAGCATTGACGTCATCATCTAAAACTGTCACGTTATTCTCCATTCGACATACGTCTTCCACTGAAGTTCCGTCGTCTTTTGTTTTCTCCCAGTAATTGGCCACTGGGGTACATTCTTCTAGCACTAACGTAAGCACCCACACGTCAAGTACCTAGTGTAACTAAAAGACACATGTTCTGCTGCTGACATCAAAGTCAAAGAAAATGTCTTTATTTAATTGTGTATCGAAGATTTATGAACGTCAAAGTTATGAAAATGACTCTACCGCCTTGTTCGGAAAAAGAGCCACTACTTAGAAGAACAGTCAAGAAACTGAAGGGCATCAATATAATCATTCATGAAATGCCGCAGCACAGCGTGAGTCTGGACCGGCACTGCCACTGGAGCAACATCGTTGCGCTTGTTTAATCACTCCTGCATCTTATCCTTGATTATGCTGATGCCCGCTACTTAGACCTCACGAAGGTCCAGCTCAATAAACTTGAGCGTTTTCATAACTTTGGCATTCGATTTATCTTTGGTCTCCGAAAATTTGATCACGTCTCTGAATATCGCTCTAAGCTCCAATGGCTTCCCATTCGTTTGCGTCGGAATAGCCGCATCCTTTCGCTTCTCTTTACTATTTTGTTTAACACTGCCGCTCCAAATTATCTAAAAGAACTTTTCCAATACTTGCACTCTTCTCATTACTGCTTATAAATCCGGTGAATAGTACTGGCTTTTATGCATCGTTCTTCACTACTGAAGCCGTGCGACTCTGGAATTCACAACCAGTTAATATTAGATGTGCTTAATCACTTCATAGTTTTAAAACGCAGATCAAAGTGACTCGACCTTTCCAATCTGACTCGATTCCTTTTTACTATTTGTCATATTTCAATGTATTTTGTATTAGTATATTTTGTTGATGTAGGTACTTGTGTATGTTTATGACTGGGTAGTCTATTTGTATATTTAGTAATTATTTATGTAGGTATTAGTATGTAAGTTTATTATAATTCTCAAATTTGTAAGTACATTTAATATTTTTTTTAACCTTTTTTATTTTATTTAGCACACACCACCGTCCATGCTTAATCATGTTTTTATTCCATCCAAAGGTTGTCTGGAAGAGATCGCTCTTAAGGGATAAGACCGCCCATTGCGCCCATATTTTTTAAATGTTTGGTTAATTTACTTTGTATTTGGTGACAAAAAAAGTTTTTGTATTGTATTGTCCTGGCACAGTTGCTCCAGTGGTGGTAGATAGAGATGTCGATAAGAATCAAGCTTATGGAGAATGGAAGTTCAGGACCGAAAGCGGGTTCTTGCGGCTTTTGGAGCAGGTTTAAATTTCCATCTTGATGGACTCATACTTTCAGCAAAAGCGCTACAAAATGGGGTGAATTATGTGATCTCCGTGGATAGAAAATATTTGCAGGGCCTGAGTGCAGAGATCTTCGTTATTATGACTTTGATTATTTTATCCCAGTTTTTAACTGACGAAATGAAGGAGATTTACAAGTCATCGCGTATATATTTTTTTTTATGTCTGATTACGCATAACTTTTTACAGAGTAGTCTGATTTTAATTTAAAAAAATGGATAGAGTACACCTAAAAGACAAACAAGCAAATCCATTAATTTCGTAAAACATGATGCGCGGCGGCGGCGTAAGTTACCTAAGTAAGTTCGGCGCTCCCTCAGAAATACTTAGGTATACTTACATTAGTCCAAGAACTTAGTTATTAAGGTTCAATAAATTATTTTTGGCTTTTCAGGTTCCATTTTTTGTAAAAAAATATTCTTTATATCTTTATGCAAAATTTTTTTTTATTATTATCAGCAAAGATGTCCATTGTATGTATTTTGAAACTATACGTGAAGCATTGTAGGTATGTACTCGTAGATATATACTGTTGGAAGAGTTGTAGCATAGTGATTGTATTTTTGGCCCATGTTTCATACACGTAAGACATTGATGACATCGTGTGTACGAGATGGCTGCTTTTACACCGAAGCGAAGTCTTGCGGCTTCGCAGAGTCGCTGCATATTCGTGTATGTATCACAATTCGCAACTCATATCATATCGTCACGCCTTTCCCCCGAAAGGGCTGCCAGACGCTGGTGTAAAACACCCACACTTCCAGACGACATTTCTAGACACGGCATCCACAAGCACTTAAGTCAGTTTTTTCTCAAAATGCTAAAAACTCGCAGGGCTTTGCTTTTTGCGTTATCCGTCGACGGGAATAAGCAACTAAGTCACAGGGCTTCAATACACGAGGTGACAGTCTTACGCACCATACAACTTATGTTATTGGGACCCTTTCAGCGCCGGTTAAGAGCACTTAAGTCGACTTAAGTTGTTTTGATCGAAGCAGTTACGACTGTCATTTTGACTTCAGGAATCTGACTTAAGTGGTCTGGTTCATACATGATGTTCAAGTACCCTCTTTTTTTTAAGCATTTTAAAATATTATAAGAATTTTACTACACAAAAATGTGAAGTGCCTCTTGAAGATTTTGTTTTGAACCAGCATTATAGTTTATTCTGTCCTCTGCTGTAGATGTGTTGTGCGATTTGTGAATAAGTTATTATGGAATCGAGGGGAAGAAAGTTACTGAAACTTGTTCTAAATAAAAAAAAATCTAGTACTAGTGACCAAGATGCTACTACTACAACTGTGCAAGCAAGTACGTCTGGGATGCAGGAGCCACAAAACGAACCTTTCTCTGACGTTGACTATATGGCTAATCAAAATAAATCACCATTAAGCCCCAGTCTGCTAACAGAAAATAACGATCAACTAAATAGAGTAACAGGTGATCAATGTATATTAATCGATCCTGAACCATGCACATCTGGAACACAGACACATAAACCTATTAACGAAATACCAAGTGACTTTCTAGTGATGACTCTGTGGCTGACCCAACATACTCTGTGCCCGACCATCACGGTTCAAGCCCTAACCTACCTGCAGAAGACGAAGAACTGCCACAAATGCTGGAACAAGGATCAGTACACAGTCAAAAAAGAAAACGAGCAAATAAGTTGAAACGAAATCTTGGTCTTTCGTATGTGACGGCTTCAGGAAAAAATATAAAAGAACGCAAAATGCAAGAGTTACCCATATGTCGTAATAAATGCCGAGAAAAGATAAGTGATGTGCAACGTGCTGTTATTCATAAGGAATTTTGGAATCTTGGTTCATATGATTTAAGAGCAGCCTTTGTTTCATCTCTGATCACCATCCAGGAAAAACAAACAGAACGACGACGTGTCGCGGATCCTGAACGGCAGAAATTTAGACAGTGTACCTACAGCTATCATTTAGACATTAACAGTGATAAGATATCCGTTTGTCAAGGTTGTTTTTTGAAAACCTTGTCAATAACCGACAATTTTGTAAAACTGATAGGTTTAAAGAAACGAAGCACTTCTAGTGGAATAATACAACCAGACAAACGCGGAAAGAGAACCCCAACAAATAAACATTCCGAACAAAAAATCCTTGAAATCATTAGTCATATTAACTCGTTCCCGTTATATGAGAGTCACTACACGAGACGAAGAAGTAGCCGGAAGTATTTACCATCACATTTAACTATTTCAACCATGTACTCTCTGTATAAGGCGTCTCATGAAAACCCCGTCAGTGACAAAATTTATCGGAGAGAGTTTCATAAATTAAATCTCAGCTTCAAAAAACCAAAAGTAGATACTTGCCACAACTGTGACGTCATTAAAATGAAGATAAGTGTTGCCGACGACGAAACTGTTAAATCAACCCTAGAAGCGGAACGTGAGTCACATTTGCTCGCAGCTGATATGGCCTATAATGAAAAAAAGTACGATAAAATGACTGCATCTTCAGATAAAACCATAAAGTGCCTTACTTTTGATCTCCAGCAGTGCCTACCTACTCCAGCTTTAGAGTCATCCGTAGCTTTTTATAAAAGGCAGCTTTGGACATTCAATCTTACCGTCCATGACAATGCAACGGGATTGTCTACCCATTACATGTGGCATGAATGTATCTCGGGTCGAGGTGCTAATCAAATAGCATCTTGCTTGTTTATTCATCTCAAAGGACTACCTCAGGATATTGCAGAAGTTATTTTGTATTCTGATACATGTGGAGGTCAGAATAAGAATTCCCACGTGGCTGCAATGCTGACTTACTTAAGGCGAGGCTTTCCCAGAACTTTAGGTATTTTACTCTACCTCAGGCCGCACTTTTTGGGAGCGCGACGTATTCATTCGCGCGACACAAAAGTTGTGTGCGATGCGCCGCGCGCACGTCTTTCACCCGTCAGTCACGTTATGGTATCGAGTACCTAAACACCCATTTTTAGGAAATCGATAAAATAATCCGTCCGTCATTGTACTCATCCATTTTATGAACATTTTTTATTTGATGCCAAACAAAAAAAAATCTAAAAAATGCCGTTCAAGCCAATATAGGTACAACCAATCTCATGTCCACGAGTTGTTGTATTTTTGATGTGTGAGCAGTCGTGGCATTAGTTTCATTTTACCGGTAGTGTCATATTTCCATTTTATCACACTTCACACTCATAAATACAAAAGATTGCGATTGTGTGTGGAAGTTAGGTACTTACTCGTATTTCACTTATTCACACCTAAACGGCTAGACGGATGAGGATCATCATATTTGGAACGGAGTTAGCTTATGCCCTGGATTGACACATAGGCAACTTGTTATCCTTATTAGGACAAATATTTATACAGGGTGTTGGAATGATTGTGTAACTACCGGTATTCATTAAATAATACAACATAGTAAATTTCATTATTTTTGGGTATATTGTATAACAATGGTAATAACAATTTTAATTACCTTACTTTACCATTAGGTGCGTACTAATAATATTGTATGGTTTGTTAAATGTTACAAAGTTAAAAAACTACACGATTCAGATATAATTTTGAACAATAATTATGAAAGAATCGAGTAAACTTATACCGGATATACAGGGTGTAAGGAGACCGTTCTTGAAGCCGAAACGCCGTTATTATACTATCTATACACAACCCGAAACCACTAACTATTAGTCATATAACTGTTATTTTAAACTTTTAGAAATTTGCAAACCAGGAATGTAACGCGTTTATATCGCGGGGGTCAATGGTCGGCGCCAGTACCTACCGAAAGTGCGACGACGCACCGCGCGGCGCGCGGTGTGCGACGCGTGATTCAAATCGGTAGAAGTTATTATCTACTAGGTAGGTAGGTTGAATTCAATCAATCGGTTTAAAATGCTTTACCTAATCGCAGATGTGTGAGATAGGGCTCAAACTCGCACTCCCGATCTTACAAAATCACTTACCTAGTCTGTGTTTTCATTCGCCTTCTGCGGTGCTATTCACAATCATTCGGAAACGTTTCCGATCGGATCCCACAAATTTCAAACTCAAATTGTTCGAATCTCAGTCTCCTTATATGTATACATTTTGGAATAGGAAATCAAGTATCAATCCGATCTGAAGAATTAATCACGTCTAAAAACTTATGAATATAGACTGAAATTCGAATAATTTAGGTTTACAATTTTTGAAATCCGAACGGAAACGCTTCCGAATGGTTGTGAATAGCCCTGCTGGGTCGGAAGTCGGATTTCGGAAGCGGTCCCGCAAATTAAGGTGCGTTTAGACTAATCACATTAGGTTACCTAATTGAAATCGTTGATAAAATGTGGAAGCAAGGTGTTACGTGCGGTGGCGCGGCGTGGCGATGAGCCCGGGTAACTGCCACACTACATTTTTTTTGTGCCATAACTGGCAAACAAACTAACAGGTTGCCTGATGGTAAGTGTTCACCGTTGCCTAAGGATACTGTAAGGGATCTCAGGTTCTTGAGTAATAAAATCTTCCCTCTTGACAATTTTGCATTTATTTTATGTTCTTATAGTATAGGTGTTACATGTTCAGAAGTCGGCGCACGAATGAAAACAAAATGGCGCCCGCGCTACTTAAATACCTTTAAGTATATTTATACTAGGTTCCCTAAAGAGCGAGATGGACAATCGGCCTCGCTCTGACCTAGGCTAAGTACTGATTTTCATACATTGCAAATGAATAAAGTATCTACGTGTTTTTCTACGTGTTTTTCTTCTTGTCCGCAACATCCTCCCCTCGGCGTAGTTCTTCGCAGCCGCCATCAATCGGGAGGACAATAAGCCGCCTCACAGGTCGCCGAAAAATTCCGCCCCGCGTTCGCACGTCCGCGCTCCGCACTACACCATCCGGTCCCTCATATATCCTCTCCACTTCGCCCCGCGGCCATACTCCGCGTGGTAGCAATCCATCAGCGATAATGACTATGTCGCCTTTTTCGATGTTCCGCGCAGGTCGTCGGACGTCACCTCTAGGCGTTAACGTAGGCAGATACTCCTTCAGCCACCGCTCCCAAAATGCGTTGGCTAGGCCCTGCGCTGCTCGCCACGCCCTTCTGTCCGCCAAATCGCATGCTCCGACGATAGGCAGACCGTGCGCGGTGCCCAGTAGTAAGTGGTTCGGAGTGAGCGCTTCTGGATCCGTCGCGCACACTGATACATGAGTGAGTGGTCGTGAGTTTATAGTGTATTCGATCTCGGCGAGCGCTGTAGCTAGCACCTCCTCCTTTGGCGCCTTGTTGGTTAGGATGAGTGATAGGGATGTCTTGACGCTCCTTATCATGCGCTCCCAGGCTCCTCCTTGGTTCGGCGCCCCGGGGTCGATATAACGCCACTCGATTTTTCTAATCGAGGTAAACTCCTTCAGGCACGGCAACCATTCTTCATATGCCCTCTTCATTTTCACCTCGCTTCCGTGAAAATTAGTCCCGTTATCGCTATGGAAGGAAATCGGAAAACCTCTCCTTGCTGCCATGCGACGAATGGCCATAATCGCGGAGTCCGTGCTTAGACTGGCCAGTAGCTCGATGTGCACCGCGCGGGTAACCAAACAGGTGAATAATAGTCCCCACCTTTTTTCCCTGCGGCGTCCTATAGTCACCCACATCGGGCCGAATCCGTCCAAGCCGCAGCGCGCGAACGGCCGCGTGTATGCATCGAGGCGCTCCTTCGGTAGATTTCCTTTGACCGGCGTGGCGGGCGGTCTCCTTCGTATGCTGCACCACGTACATAGTTGAATTATTTTTCTCACCGTCGGTCGCAGGTGAAGAATCCAATATCTCTGTCGCATATTATTCACCACATGCTCTCTGCCGATGTGGCCATTTTGTTCATGTTCGTGTCGTATTAGCAGGCGTGTCAGCGCGTGTCGGGCGTCGAGGAGCGGGGGCGACTTCGTTTCCTCGGTTACGGGCGCGGCGTTTATGCGTCCGCGCAGGCGCAGCACCCCGTCCTCGGCGTACACCGGGTCCAGCTTAATAAGTCGGCTCGTTCTGGCGACAATTCTTCCGGCGCGCAGCCTTTTTATTTCCTCGGGAAACGCCTCCGCTTGCGCCTGTTGCAGTAGTACTCGTTCGCTTTTAAGTATATATTCTACATCGGTCGCGCTGCTGCGTTTTCTACATTTATCGATAAAGTGTAGAACTTTCGCCATTGTTCGTAGCAGACGCTTGTAGGACGAGAATCGTTCGAAGTCAACGATTGGCGTCCGTTCTGTAGTTCTTATAGTGAGAACCTCGGCCTCGTCTATTTTTCTTGTTTCCTCTTTCGGCCAGCGGTCCTCTGGAGCTCTCAAGAAGGGCGGGCCTGTGAACCAGCGGTCCGTGCTTCTCAGCTGGGTGTTGCCTGCGCGCGTCGCATCGTCGGCGACGTTGTATGCGGTCGGCGTCCATCTCCACTCGTCGACAGCTGTCAGCTCTGCGATCTCGCCGAGGCGGTGCGCGACATATGGCGTGTAGCGTGTTGAATCGTTTCGTATCCAGTGAAGCGCCGTTTTCGAGTCGCTCCAATACACGACGCGCCCTGTATATCCGTGTTCTTTCTTTATTTCCGACGCTAGTCTCGCGCCGATCAGATTCGCCTGTAGTTCCATGCGCGGTATGCTTTGCGGCTTCATTGGCGCCACTTTCGCTTTTCCGGCGATTAAAGTGAGGTGTACGCTTTCATCGCTATACGAATACCTCCAATAAGCCGCCGCTGCGTAGGCTTGCTCGCTGGCGTCGCAAAATATATGCAGTTGTCGGTCTTCAGCAGGTCTCAAGCTATAGCAGCGCGGGAGTCGCAGTTTCTCAATATACTCCAAATCGCGGATCCATTCAGCGAAGCTCGTTGCCTCCTCCGGTGGTAACGGGTCGTCCCATGACAATGCGTGGCGCCACAAGCTCTGCAATATCACTTTGGCCGAGATGACGTACGGCGAGATTTGTCCGGACGGGTCGAAGACGGACATGACGGCCCCTAGCGCCTCCCTTTTCGTAGGTGTGCGCGCGCCGGATTTTACCTCCTGCGGTATCCTCGGCATCTCGGTGTTGAAGGCGAGCTCATCCGTGGCAGCGATCCATTTGAGACCTAGGGTTTTTCCGTATTCGTTTCCGTTTGCACCGAATTTCTTGGGAGTAGTAGCTCGTTCGGCGCTACCTACTCCCCTTAGTAGCTGAGGTCGGTTCGAGCTCCATCCTGCGAGCTCAAATCCTGCTTTCCGGTGCACCTCGGTGACTTCTCGAATCGTCTCGGCCGCTGTGTCCTCGTCGTCGAAGCTCTGCACCCAGTCATCCATGTAGTGACAGGTGGTTATCGGAGCGTAGGCCAGCGGGTGTGTGTCGCGGTGTTCTTCCGCATTTTTGTTGCGCACGCTGTGCGCCAGGAACGGTGAGCTTCTGGCGCCGAAGATCATCGACGCCATCTCGTACGTATCCGGCGGTCGCGCTCGTTCTGAGTCGCGCCACAAGAAATGTTGCACGGCTCGGTCTTCTTTTCTTATTTTTATTCTCAGAAACATTTCGCGGATGTCAGCTGTTATCGCAACCGGTCGTTCTCGGAAGCGATAAAGTATGCCGTTCAAACTGCTCAGTAGATCCGGGCCGTCCAGTAGCGCATCGTTCATGCATGTTCCATTTGCTCGTGCCGCTGAGTCAAATACTAGACGGATTTTTCCTGGCTTGTTTGGGTTGGTGACTGCGAAATGTGGGAGGTACCACATCCTAGGATCCTCGCTGTGCTCGGTGTTGCATTTTATTGCATATCCCTTTTCGATTAATTTATTTATTTCTCCGGTGTAAGATTTCTTGAACTCCGGTGATCTATCCATTTTTCGCTCGATTCCTTTCAAGCGTTGCATAGCCATGCCATAGTTCGGTGGCAGGTGTACGTTATCGGTGCGCCATGGCAGCCCCACCTCGTAATGACCTTCGGTTCTTCTCACCGTCCGGTTGAATATTTCTACCGCTCGTTCATTGGCAGCAACCGGCTTTGGTTTGTTTGAGATCCCGATCGCATCTAATTCGAAGTGAGCTTTCACCAGGTCGTGCAGCTCGTCGTTGTGCAGCTCTTTTTCCTGCATTGTTCGGATGTGCAGCGCGCGCTCCTCGCGTGCCACGAGCGTGCTCCGTGGTGCAGTCCCGTGCAGTACCCACCCAATCTCCGTTCGGGATGCTGCTGGCTGCGTTCTCTTCCCGGTAAGCAACTCTCGTGACACTATCAGGTGCCAGTTGTCGGCTCCGATCAGAATGCGCGGCGTGGCGTTTGAGTAGCAGACGTTCTCGGCGCGCAGGTTCTGCAGATGTGGTTGGTCGAGTAGCTCTCGAGGCACCGACTGACTTCCAAGCTCTAGGCGCTCTACGGTGCGTGCTCGGATAGCGTGGTAGTCCTTTTCTTGCCTTCCCTTTATTTCTATTTCCACGGCTCGGCTACTTGCTTCCCTTTGGCTCGACGTTACACCGTAGATGTTGAGCGGTCGTGCGGGTCCTCGGGCTCCGATGCGGTCTGCCAGTTCTTGGTCGATGAGGCTAATGGTCGACCCTTCATCCATCAGGCCGAACGTTTCCATTTCGCCTGCGGGTCCCTTCACAGTCACCGGACATACCTTTAGCAGGACGCCTCGATCTGCTCGTACTTGTGCGGACGCTGTGATGGCAGAATCCTCACCCGGGGAGGGGCTCTTCTCCCCTTGTCTTTTTGGTGAGTGTAACAACGCATGATGCGACATTCTGCACTCCTCTACTCCGCATCTCTTTGCTTTGCACGAAAAACGTCGGTGTTTATTGTTGATACATAAAAAACATATTTTCGTTTCCTTGGCCCAGCGCCACCGGTCCTCCGTGGACATTTCCTTTAATTTTCCGCACTGAGTCGTGACGTGCTCTCCTCCGCAGCAATAACACTTATTTTTTCCCGGCGTGTCACTCGTAGTGTAGACGTTGGCTCGTGTTGTTCGTTGCGTTTGTCGCTGCGCAGGCGCGCCCGTCGGTCTTGACTGGGCGGACGTCGCTGAGGCGGTGTAGCAGTGGCGGACTGCGCGCTCGGCTTCTCTCATGAAGAATCGTGACAGTGTTGTGATCTCTGCCTCTTTTCGGGATGTGTGTTCTTCGGCATAATCACACCATCGCGCTCTTAAGTGCTCACTCATTTTCTCCGTAATGTTTCGCACTAACATCGGGTTCTGTAGATAACCCTTTTCATCGAGGCACGCTATCACTGTCACTATATTTTGCAACTTAATTGCGAAGTTGTTAAGTTCGGCCGCTGTCGTTCCTATGCGCGGCAGTTTTCTTAGTTCATCGAATGCTTGGTCGATAATAATTTCTGGCCGTCCGTAGCGTTGTTCGAGCGTGGACATTATCGCCGATGGCTCCGTTGCGGTGTATAGTAGCGCGACGACGCACTGCCGTGCTTCACCTTTGAGGCACGCGCGTAGCCTGGCGAGGTTCTCGCTCGACGGGATCCCGTAGACAGTGGTGGCCTCTCCGACGGCGGCCTTGAACGGTAGCCACTCTCCTGGGGCTCCGCTGAACGGCGGCAGGTCAGGCGGTCTTCTGTAACGGTTGCCTCGTGCCATTTTTTCTAGCGCGTCGGCCAATCGATCGATGCCGCGTTCGCGCGGCGCTGCTTTTTGTGGTGACGATGCGCGGTGGGGCGATGCGCGTCTGTGCGCAGTTAATGCGGCTTGGTTCGGCACTGTTTGCACGTTTTCCACCCACTCACTGACACGGCGACTATTTTCTAATATCGCTTCACATTCGCTTCCTCGGTCCGACTCCTCTCGTATCGTTTCGATGTCGGCGGCCAGTTTTTTCTTAATGAGACTGGCTTGTATCTGCAAATCTTTTCTCTGTATTTGCACCAGCCTTTCCTCTGCTTCAATCTCCGCGCGGCGGATTCTCGCGCTGATGCTGATGGCGGAGTGCTGTGATCGGACGGACGGCGCTCGGTCCGCCTCACCCGTAGCAGTGGTCGCGAGCGGTATCGCGGAGCTCGTAGTCACAAGTCTCGTCGTGGAGGGCAGATCGGGAACAGGTGCGGGCGCCGCGTGCGCAAGCGGACGCGGCGGGGCGGTGGACGGCGACGCGGGGTAGTCGACGTACACGCGAAGATCCGCCTCTTCGGCGGCTTTGCTTCGAGTCGTCGGCATCTTGATCTTCGACACTTCACTGCCCTACGTCCCTACCTGCCTACTCTAGTTACCCAAACTTAACGCTATCCTGTGTCCCGACGCTCGCGCAGGTCCCGACGCTCGTGCCGGTCCCGACGCTCGTGCAGGCTGGAGTTCGCCAACCCGTCGCACCGTTCGGTGATTTTCTGTTTTCACCCGACGACCCGAAGCAGTCGCACCGTTGGGTGATCTTCTTTTTTCACCCGACGACCCGAAGCAGTCGCACCGTTGGGTGATCTTCGAGCCTTGGCTCGGCCTTCTCTTTTGAGCAGGAACAGGAAACCGGCTCGGGCAAAGTATAACGCAGCCCTAGCCGTTGATCGCACCGCACGCGCGTTCGGAGCGTGCGGTCGCTGTTTCCGACGATCTTCCTGCTGGTGGAGATTCACCACACTCACGGTCAGAGCGTGTGGTACTCCTCTTCGTCCCACGAGCGAAAGAGACGCGCTCAGTGGGCCTCTCGTACTCGTATTCTTGCGATAGTGGTTGTAGTGAAAAGGCGCCGACTTTTCTTGTTCGTTCTTGTATTCGGCAGTGAAGGACCAGCTTTGTAAGGGATCTCAGGTTCTTGAGTAATAAAATCTTCCCTCTTGACAATTTTGCATTTATTTTATGTTCTTATAGTATAGGTGTTACATGTTCAGAAGTCGGCGCACGAATGAAAACAAAATGGCGCCCGCGCTACTTAAATACCTTTAAGTATATTTATACTAGGTTCCCTAAAGAGCGAGATGGACAATCGGCCTCGCTCTGACCTAGGCTAAGTACTGATTTTCATACATTGCAAATGAATAAAGTATCTACGTGTTTTTCTACGTGTTTTTCTTCTTGTCCGCAACAGATACCTTTAATACCAGGGACATTACATCACGCTTCTTACAGAGTAGTCTTATGTAGAGAAAATGCATTAGCATCTCTCACAATCTCGGGGGGAGTCGGGCAGTGTGTGGGACTCCAGCACACCCTAGAGTTACACTTTGCGGTGTTCTGCTTTTGCCTTTTTAATGCAATAATTTAGAAGCTTGATTTTTACAGCTTCAAGATATTGTAGATCTGTTTAATACATGACAGTACGGAATCCTAAAAAGTTAGCTACATTTTTAGTAGGTAAAGAAATAAAATTGAAATTGTAAAGGTAAAGACAGTACATTTTAACTTGTGAAAACAGTGAAAACGCACCCTAAATGTGTTTATGTCTATTACGCACACAAGCGCGTGTCTATCGCGACCGACAAAGAAAGCCGCGCGCGCCGAAGGACAGTGCGATCTTTCGGCGCCGCCGGCCGGCGCGCGGCAGCAGCTTTGGCTTCGTAGGTACGAGTATAGCGCGAGCGAAAAGGTGAATGTACTGTGCGTGCGTGTCGTCGTGATTTTGAATCCGAGGCAATAAGATCACAATTCACAAGCCTACAAATTCATGTTATGAGAAAGTATTGAAGCTACCTATGTCTTTTTAAATTTCAAAGTGAAACATTTTGTAAGTGACGGCGCAGGCGGACCTAGTTGGGTTGGGTTGGAAGTTGAGACCATTGGATTTTTAATCCGCAGGTCCCAAGGTTTGAATCATTTCGAAGTTAGTGCGTATTGTTGATTGCTGACAGCTGTAAACGCTGAAGAAAAACATTGTGTGAAAATGGGATGCCTGAGAGTTCTTTGTGAAGTTTACCAACGAACAACTCATTGGACCAGCGTTGTGGACACTTACGACTTGTGTGCCTTAAGCTTCTCACAATGAGAAGATGGCTCATATCTCATGGCCCATCTCCAGCCGTGGGACAGTTTGAACCGAACGTGATTTAGGCAATTACCGAAGAGAATGCAATAGCCACGTAGGTAGTTAGATCTGTACGAATGGCGGGAGGACGTCTCGTACCGCGCCGCCGCGGCCCGCGCGCGCGCCGAGACAGCGGCGGGCGCGCGGCGGGGGTGGGGGGCGGGGGCGGCGCGGCTCCTTGCGAGGTCGCGACCGCGCGCAGCTGTGTGCGGGCGTTCACCTCTAGCGTCAGCTGTTAGTCATTTGTATTAGATTGCCGTTAAGGTAAATTTTTTTTTTTTGGTAATTGGTGTTTAAACTAGTTCTTTAAAGCTTGTATAACTTGTGTCGATGTTAAAATATCAGATTTTAAGTTTAAAAAAAAAAACCTTTTTTTCGCGTTTTTTTAGTCGCTTTGTATTAGTAATCCCCACCACTATTCCCAGTTTTCGTTTTCGAGAGGGATCCACTAACTCCCTGTATAGGTATACATACCCTGGGTACGAAGTGGCGGACATTCTGCTAGTACTAACAAAACATCCATTACAAAAATATACATTCACAATATTTACATTTATATATACAATTGAGCTATAGGTACGTAGTATTATTATTTGTTCTGTGATATAGTTGTAGAATCGATGGCAGCCTAGTTGGGAGTGGCAATTTTGCTCTGCTGGGTTCGAACCCAGCCGACGGCACGCACCAATTTGTTCATTGTGTGAACATATGTGCGTATTGTGTGTCATCTGCTACATAACTGGAGCCCAGTGTATGGCGACAGGCTCGCCCCCTGTCACATTTGGGACTGAATATCGTCCGGCGAAATGTGGGTGTTGTATTACACCTCTGCCAGCCCCCTCGGGGAAAAGCGTGACGATATGTATGCATGTCTAGCCATAAGTTCTGTTACAAATGAAAATGCATTTTTTTTTTATACAGTAATGTAATGTTAATAAAAGTTATATTTACATATATGTATTGAAGTCTTAACAAAAATATAACTATTATTTTATTCAAAATTACCACATTTGGCCTTGATAGAGGCCTTTAGTCGGTCTGGCCAAGAATCTATGGATTTACGGACTGTTTCCATGGGAAATTTAGCCACTGCTTGCTTCAAAGATTTCTTAAGTGACTCTATGTCGGCGTGTCGTTTAGAGCAGGCCATGCCCTCTAAACCTGACCATAATTTGTAGTCCAGGGGGTTTTGATCTGGGCTAGAGGAGGGCCAGTCTTCAGCCCTTATAAAGTCCGGAACATTGGCTTCCAGCCAGGCTTGGGTAGTTCGCGCCTTGTGACCATGTGCAGAGTCTAGTTGGAAACTCCACGGTAGATTTTTAAAAAGTGTATTGCTAAGGGGTTGTACAACACCATATAAGACGGTCTCTTGATACACTTTGGCAGAAGTTTTAACCCCCTTTTCACAAAAACTAAGCTATGTGACGCCGTGATAGGACGCCCACCAAACCATGACTGACGCAGGATGATGACCACGCTGAGTGAAACAGGGTCAATGTCATCCACGTGCCTAAAACAAAATAAAAATAAATATTTATAAGTATGATGTCCAAAAGTTCAAAATATAAAAATTCTAAAAAACCGACCAAGTTCGAGTCGGACTCGCGCACGGAAGCTGTCGTTCAAGCTTGTTGATATGTATGTACATAATTATATAACAACTACATTAAAAATAAATGAGCTTTCAAATGACACCTCAAACAACTGATTTGATGAGATAGAACTCGAGATATAAGCAATAATCTACAACGGTCGGCGGCCATCGGCGGTATATACATAGCTTCGCCTATCCCCGCTATCGCTTCTTACAACCGGCAGTTTCGAATTTCAAAGGCAACGACGAACACATCCATACCAGTCGTAGGTTTATAAAAGCCGTACTTACAAGATTTACCGAAATGCTCGATTTTCGCTAATCGTTAAAAACGAATATACAACTTTACGAGTTTTCTTCAAAACAGCCAAAATCACGTTGCAGTACTAATCAGGCTTAGATGTGTTCAAATCATACGGCTATAACTCAAACGCTACCAAACACTCGTGTAGTACAGATTGTTCAGTCAAAAATGAAAGTATGAACGACGTCCCCTATTTCACCTAACACCCTATATAATTTACATACATACAGTACAGTCAAAACTTAGCGAAGATCCGCCACCTTGCATGTTACAAAAAGAAGGTAGGTACTTACGTTTCGTCAATTGCAATGTCATCAGAGTTTATTACATTCTCTTGAAGTACTCTTCTGCAAAAAAAAAAACGAAGATAAGTATTCATGTAGGTAAGTATAACTACGTAAATATCACTACTAGATATACCACTAGGCCGGGTATTTACTCGTTGTGCAGTTCAGATTGCTCAGTAAAAATGAAAGTATGAACGTCGTCCCGTATCTTACCTAACATCCTGTATAGTTAAAACTTAGCGAAGATCCGCCGCCCTGCATGTTACAAAAGGTAGGTAGGTACTTACGTTTCGTCAATTCCAATGTCATCGGAGTTTATTACATTTAGTTGTAGTACTCTTCTGAAAAAAAAAACAAAATTGTAAGATAGGTATTCGTGTAAGTAGGTATAACTATATAAATATAAATATCACTGGTATGCCACTAGGACGGGTATTTACTCGTTGTGCAGTTCAGATTGCTCAGTAAAAATGAAAGTATGAACGTCGTCCCGTATCTCACCTAACATCCTACATACCTATATAGTCAAAACTTAGCGAAGATCCGCAGCCCTGCATGTTACAAAAGGTAGGTAGGTACTTACGTTTCGTCAATTCCAATGTCATCGGAGTTTATTAAATTTGGTTGTAGTACTCTTCTGAAAAAAAAAAACAAAACTGTAAGATAGGTATTCGTGTAAGTAGGTATAACTATATAAATATAAATATCACTGGTATGCCACTAGGGCGGGTATTTACTCGTTGTGCAGTTTAGAATGCTCAGGAAAAATGAAAGTATGAACGTCGCTCCGTATCCGTATCTCACAAGTTGTCTGGGTGAAATAATAAATAGTGACCGACATAGTCAAAACTTCGCAGAACACCCGCCTCCCTGCGTGGTACAAAAGGTAGGTAGGTACTTACGTTTCGTCAATTCCAAAGTCATTGGAGTTTGTTACGTAGTAGTCTTCTGCAAAAAAAAACTGTAACTGTAGGTAGGTACAACTACATAAATATCACTAGTAGGTATACCACTAGGCCGGGTATTTACATCGTGAATACACGTAACGAGACAAAAAAGTATCTATGATGATGAGTATGATATTTGAAAACACTAAAACGAATATAAGTAGGTACTAATAGATTTGTTGATACATCATCTGACTACAAAAAGCAATGCAAGAAATGTCGATTCTAGTAAATAAAAACAATGATTACCAATTTAATCTAGTAGAAGTTTATCTACTTACCGACGTTTGCTCCTTGACTCGTACGATTTTCTAAAAGCCAGATTTGAGCATTTTTTTCGTTTATTATGTTTGTTACCCATTATGGCAAAACTAAATGCTTGGTTGGTGTTGGTGTGTGCGGCACTGCGGAGATCCCAAAAAGTTGGCACACGTCCGGCGTCGACGGGGTCTGCGGGCGGACTGGCGGTCACGCAAACGTGCCTTTTTACCATGAATTCGTGATAAAAAAATGATATAAAATTACCATGTTAACTTTTTAACATTTTTATTTATGATTCCATTTTTTTATTGCATTGTAATTCGTAAAAAAAATAAAAAAGCAATATGATTTGTAAAAATTAAGTCGCAAATCGTGTTTAAAATACCAAATAGAGGTGACTTTGGATTTTTTTTCTATCGAGTGAAGTTATTCGTTACATGTATCAGATTTATGATTCCACTTAAAAACATGCTTAAGAATAACATTTTTTTTTTTACACAGTAAAAACCATGGTTTATCTTAGAGGAAAGTTGATTCTTGCTAGACGTTTTCTGGCCAGGCTCGCCTTAATGACACTGAAGCCCTCACTAAAAAAAATTCACCACAAATTTATGATGCCAGGCCACACTCACATGGAAGTGGATTTAGATCACGCCATCATTGAAAAAAAAAAGAAAAAAACTTCTATTCAAGTGTTTCACCCCCACGATTGGATGCAATTAGTAAGGTCAAGCAGTAAAAAGTTTACTGTTCATGAGATGCAACAAGCGGAGTTTATGGACTTTGCGAGTTTGCTAAAGGGCCCACTAATCGCCCGAAAAAAAAAACACCATGAACAACGTTTTCAAGTGGCATGATGTGAAATGGCTGTGCTACGAAGCGGACTTTGGCTTGATAAAATACAAAAACTCACTTCTCAGAGATGATGATTTCAGTGTCATAAACTTTAAAAGGAACACACGAACTGGCGCCACTATAAATCTAAATGTATCGCCTATTGCAACGAACCCAGTGCCCATAAGTGTCGAAAAAAAGAGAGATATCATTTCACTCTTACCTCTAGTCCCGGAATGCTTTCACAATTTTTATCAAAACTTAGTAACCGCTGCAGATGTTAGGAACGTTGACCCTGACTTGCATTGTTCCGAAGATAGTGAATTTTAATGTTTTGTTTATGTTTTTATGTTTGCACTAGTGATTAGGTTATTTTATTGTAGTTAGTTGTTTCACAGTTAAATTTAAGTAAACACAGTATGTGAGACTTTCAGGACATACTAGTACTTATTTGTAAGAAACACTTAAGTCCTATGTATTAACCTACATTAAACAAAAGTTGAGGCAGTCAAATAAACTTAAGTCAGATTATATTATGTTCTAATAAACATAGGGCAATAAACTTTATTAAGAGTATAACTACTTCTCAAGTGAGTAATAATAAGTAATAAAAACTACCATCTCCATACTTTTTTTTTATACCAGTCGTTAAAAACATCGTCCTGTAAACTTCTCAAAATATTTGAATGTTGACTTAAGTGCTTATGGGTTTCGGGTCTAGATTTAGTCCCAAATGTGACAAGGGGCGAGCCTGTTACCATACACCGGGCTTCAGTTATGTAACAAATGAAATTACATGAGCACGCGTGCCTTCGGCAGGGTCTGAACCACCTTCCACCTTTCGCTTGAGAGGCGAGCCTTCTATGACTAGGCTAACTCGCAATGCGAGAATCGAGCATATCGAAGGTATAGGTTTACAAACAATGGATAGGAAAGAAAGGTTTTGCTAGGTCGTTGAAAGGCTAAGCTTCAAAATAAGCAATGAAAATGACGTTGATAGTGGGAAATACCGGGCCAGGGAGCGAGGAAGCAAAACAATGTTCACGTAGCACAGGTTTATTCTATAATGAAAGTACAATGGCCGCCCGTCGCGGCTTACCGTCTAGTACCCAGATTCGGGTATCAATGTTAATGCCTACCGCCATACACTAGAGGTACTCGTAGATAGGTGATTCGATAGATGATGAATTTTATGTTTGTTTCACTTTTGTTACACTCGCAGCATGCCAGTTGCCACCATGACGCAAGATTTAGCTTTTAGTTTTTGTATAAACGTAGCTTCGACCCGATCAACAAGCGCGTACGCAACCTTTCCCGCCAAGGCACGGGTCGTGCCAGTGAAAGGCAGCCGGTCACACTGTCCTATTCGTCTCCAATGACTTTCCGAACTCGATTTGGCGTAACGTTTCCAAGTTTTTTCAGGTGTATTGAGTCCATTGCCAGGGTTGGTGTGAGGCGGGAGGCGGTCACGGCCGGTGTGGTTCCGCACGACAGGCCACAAGGTCTCTCAAGACTCTTTCCGACAAATCAAAACCTTCGTATGACCACACACAGCATAATGGTGTTTTAAAGTATAGTTGTACTGTATCTCATGGTAAAGAGTGACTGTTAAGGTATTCTCACGATTGTTCCAGTCAACGTGCTAAGAAAGGCGCATCAGTGCGCTTTATGGAGTTCCCGATGATCTCCAACTCAGAGGCTGCTTCCAAGTGGGCCTCAGTAAAGCTCACCACACCATTCATTAGATGAGTCATTATTGAGTCACGAGCCGTACGCCGCGTCGTACGAATCGATGGCGAAATCCGTCATCGCCCACAAACTACACGAGCGCCCAGACGCGCCAGGCGGCGAGGGCTCGGCGCGGCGGGCGGGAGCGTCTTCGACGGCGACGCTTGCCGATAGCATTCACACGCAGATAGGTACGTCCGCGGATTTCACATCCGATCAAACAAAAATCCGCAACAAATCCGGTGTTTTGATACGCGTGTGAATGGTGGATTAAGAGCATATAGCCCGGCCACGACACGGCCGGGTATCTTTGGAACACTGAGCCCACCTTCCAGCAGGGGGGCACTTTATCTAACCAAAGCTGAAAGGTTGACGCTGCGTTTGTCAACAGTTCAGCTATACATATACTATAGTCAGCTTGCCCCAAAGTATTTCAGTATTTAGTACTCGCAGTGTAATATTCTTGCCAGGCGGAAGCTAAGAATACGAACCACTACAGTTCCACATTTCACGGTGGAGTACATTTCAAATATTTCAATGACGCACTCTCGCTTTGGTACATCGTTATAATCGTTATTTAGATTCCTTACATAACGGAAATAAACAAATAGTTATATTTATCATTCTAAACCTTTTCTCTTGAGGGTACAATAAATAGGATCTTACTAGCCGCGCCCGCGGTTCCACCCCAGTTCAAAATTATTGTGCTATTCCAGTCCATTATCTATCTCTGCGCCAAATTTCATCCAGATCAGTTCACCTGTCCTGGCGTGATTGAGTGACAAACGTCCATCCATCCAAACTTTCGCATTTATAATATTAGTGTGATGGTCTGGGCCTCGTTAAAAATAGTAGGATTTCGAAAAATTTACATGGTACTTAAATAGAAATTCTAAGTAACTACGTGAAGACCACCCAGTTCGCAAAGCAGACGGAACTGTTGTCCACAGTGTCACAGATGACAATACAAGGAAACCGAGTCGCGAGGTTCGACGAGACTTCGCGTCACGTTTCACGACACCATTGCCCACTTGCACTAAAATTATACAAGAATTGCCCAAATCCTTGCAATTGTCTTAAACTACTTCTAGCAAAATATTCGTATATCGGGCACTTAACATTAGTGACCTAAAGGATGGCTAAAGGTTTGTGCAAGAAACTTTAGGTAGAAGCCTCGGATCAACCTAAATGAAAAGATGGAACACTGCATTATATCTTGCTGAAGCCACTTCTTTTTAAACTTACGTGCGTGGTAATGTTGCCATGAAAAACTAATATTAATTCCCAAACTTTACGTTAGCCATTTCCGTTCCAAGGTTTTACACCTTAGGAGATTTAATATTCTAGAACTGCACATATTTGTAAGAGTTTAATGTTACGGCTTTTTCAAAATTGACTTGTAAAAAACTGCACAATTTTTAAAAAGAACCTCAAAATGTAGCCCTGGCCACACTTTAATATAATGCACGAGGTAGGAGTTTTGGCGGGAACCGAAAAGATGGTGTCGTGTTTTTGTATTATTTTCTAAAACTTGTGATTCTTCGAGTGTTAAACTGTAATAATGGTGGATTATTAACGTTTACCGGTTCGTCAACGTGCACGAGTGTGGGCAAATGATACAAACATCGCGAAACGCGATTTTTCGTGTTCTCTACAAAACTTCACTTAAAGTTTCAGTAAAGTATCCATAACTTTACTGGAATGGGAAAAGGGGAGGGATTCATCGTCTTCATCATCATCACCTCATCATCATCATCCCATCATCTGTTACTGAAGGAAAAATTATTACTAAGAATCCGACTGAAGGACGAGTATCCATGGTCATGAATAAATTAATAAAAAAAAAAAAAATGCACGAGGTATATTTATGTACACGAACTATAGTGCACATAATGTCGAGGTAAGAATGACCAAGCGAGTGTGTGCGCGTTGTGTACATAAACGACAGTAGCGTAGTTTTGGATGGATTTTGGCTTCACCTAAATCATACGCCGTGCGCCATCTTATTCTCTAGGTTGTTCTGAGGTAGGAGCTAGCTAGGAGTTTAGCAATTCTTCTATGTAGTGCAAGTGGTCATATGTTCCCAGCGCTGGTTGTGTTCCGCAGCCTCTCGTGCAGAAGTGGGACAGCCCGCTGCGGTTCAGTTAGTGTCGGTGGTGTCGGCGCCCGCAAGTGTTACAAGGCCATCCATTGTGCGCGGTTAGCCCAGCAGCGGTTTTTGCACAGCCGCCGCCGCCGACGCACTACCTTATTACCCGACTGCGCAAGAAGGGGGGTTATGTTTTTCGAGTGTATGTATGTATGTGGGCATGTATGTATGAGGTTTCTTTAGCACGACCTAGAGCCTAAACAGCTTGATGGATTTCGACATGTGAGGTGTCATTTAAATCGTCTCGATAATAGTGACATAGGGAACAGAATTTTGCAGCCGGGTGTTTAGTTTTACTTTGAATAATGCTACTTGTTGTATATTTAACAGTTAGATATTAAATGGCTGTTTAATGTGGGTGCCTCGGTGGCTCAGTTGGTAGTGAACCGGCCTTCTGAGCTAACACTTATTTGAAGAACATTTGTGTGTTTTTTGTCTGGGTGTTAAATTGTTAATATCTATTTAAGAATGCATTTGTATGTGTATCAGTCTCTGGCAGCTATATCACAAGCTTTGCTTAGTTTGGGATCAGACGCCCGCGTGAGAAAATGTCAACAAAAAATGGTCATGTCATTGGACGAATTTGGGGTTCATCATTGGCGAAGGGAGCTCGGGTCTTTTTGACCTAAAGCGGTTGATCGCACGAGCCGTATACAGGACGACGGATCACTTACAGCTCGGCTAGCGAGCAAAACACTTTAGTGACGATCCAAGTAAAAGTTAAAACAATACTGACAATTTTTTTAGATATTTTTGACACACGGTAGCCTGATTCTAAACTAAGCAAATCTTGTACTATGGCTGCCAGAGACTGATATACATACATATATACATATTATGTATATTTATTTTAATACAATAGCGATCATCACAAAAAAAAACAATTAATCTGCGGATTTCCTCGTGTCGATCACCCACTTACGACAAACTTAGAAGTTTGGATTATATTGAGCTCAATATTTTCTGAACGCAAAAAGTATCTCTCGATCAGGGCCTGTGGGCCTGACCGAGATCTATTCAAGCTATTGAGCGCGCAGCCTTGGCCGGGTTGCGAATTTCGTGTCGCCAATGATTCGCACGACGTTGATCGTCGGCGGCTGCAGGACGCGAGTGTGCTTAAGGCTTACTTCCGATGGACGCAGAATTAAGAATTAACTAATTAATTTTGAACTGTGACCTCGTGACAACTCTTGCTGTCTTTAGAATGGTGTAATATTATACTCCGCCAGGTATCGCATTCCGAGTTAAAAAGTGCTCACTTCGGCAACACGCAGTGACGTCAATTGATGCTTAAGCAAGACCGAATTGTGTTACAAGTTTGAAAGAGACGGATGACGATGACGAGTGACGTCACTACGTGTTGGCTCCCAGAATGCTAGAGTTATTTTTTTTGGATCACGGTCTCACCCATCGACAGATTTTGCTCGTTTCTAAGCTAACAAAACGGTCGTATTACAAGGACACTAATGTCGAAATTGATTCGAAGCGGCGCCTCCATCCTTCGAGCCCCGAGTGAGTCTCGCACCACGGTTCACCCACAGCCTGTCCTCGTCTCCGTGGGAGGCACAGTTCAGCCATTTTTCACAGAAACATCGGCTCGTGTCGAAACACTTGAAAGCCGTACGTAACGAGTTCTCTAAATAAGTTCTCTGTTCGTAACAATGTAAATTTAGAAGGCTTCGGTGAACAATTGGGCTGTCTTTACTTTTTCTGAGGCGTTGGGTAAGAGCGACGCAAGGCAGTGCTTTCGTGACGCACCATTCACTGGCCACCTCGGGCTCGAGGGCCGCGTCTAGCGAGTCTCGCTCCCACGTTTACAACATTTAGATCAGCAAATAAAAGCTTCCCATTCTGTAATTCGTCACAATGTAAACACGACTGCCTCGGTGGCTCAGTGAACCTGCCTTCTGAGCTTGGGGGCGTGGGTTCGATTCTCACCCAGGGCAAACATTTATGCGATGAACATTTGTGTTTGTTCTGTGTCTGGGTGTTAATATGTACATATTTAAGTATGTATTTAAAAATATCTAAGTATGTTTATCAGTCTCTAGCAGCCATAGTACAAGCTTTGCTTAGTTTGGGGTCAGGCGACCGTGTGTGGAAGTGTCAAAAAAAAAAAAAAAAAAACAAGTTTTTAGACTTTTGTTGATGTATGTTTTGAAAACTGCTTGACGGATTGCGATAAAATTTATTTGGGATTTTGTGGGATAATGGGATTTTAATGGATACCTCTAAACTATGATTACTTACTTATAACAAAAAAAAAACATTAAAGTCGATTCACATTGTGCGGAGTAATCGCGTAACATGCATAAAAAAACCATACCGTCAATTACTCAGACTCTCTTCCTTTTATCTAGTCGGTTAAAAGCTAGTTGTGCTTCCTTTTATCTAGTCGGTTAAAAGCTAGTTGTGCCCCGCAGTTTATCCCGCCGTCCCACGGGCACCGTTAATTTTTTCGGGATGAAAGGTATTCTAAATGCATCCTGTGTTGAGCTGCTTAGTAGTTAAGGCGTGAAAGCGTATCAAACAAACTCACCTTTTTTTCATATATAAGTAATCTTAAATTTAAGACTAGTTTTCCAATTAATTTTGAAAGTGCATAGATTTCTTTTGAACCCATACTCTTTGAGTAAAAAACCCTGCCTTATCGTCTCAAGGCGACGTGTTACATCTCACGCACGTATTTTCACTCAGATAACGTACCTAGTTGGACACACACACACACGCAGCACGGACACAGATAACTCTCTATAGATTCCGTGCTCAACGAACAAAACGCATCACGCATCGGTTAAAACAAACAGTACCTACTTGAAGAAATTTACTAGGTAATTAGAGAAAAAAAAATATGCCTCTCAGTTTCTTGCCTGTTCGTTTGAGCAGTGTCCCTTTTTCCGAACAAGGCGATCGAGTAATTTTTATAACTCTTGACGTTCATGAGTGTATCTTTGATACCCAATTGAATAAAGACATTTTGACTTTGAATTTGAGAGGTCTTAGCCAGACGTGGGTAGAGGAACCTTGTATGGGAATGCTTAGTTTGGTTTGCTCTTGAATGGAGATTGGATTGAGAAAAGCATGGATTAAGGGGAGCAATGGAGAATGGAGAGAATGGAGATTGAATGGAGAAAAGCATGGATTAAGGGGAGCAATGGAGAATGGAGAGAATGGAGATTGAATGGAGAAAAGCAAGCTTTTCTGAAATTGCTGGCGAGTAGTAGCGAGTATTATTCTTGCAATGCGGTATCTAAATTGGGTAATCTGTAAACAGAGCTTATTATTAACATGGCCTTAAGTGGAACTACAAAGAACTTCTGTTTTATTAACCGATTGCACAAAAGGGTAAAGGTTTTAAAGGTGTGTAAGTATGCAGTTAGTCTGTTCTCATGTGGTTTATTTAACTAAACGGTTTCACAGAATTTATGTTTTTAACTCCTGACGCAAAAACGTCAGGGTGTTATAACTTTGACGTGTCTGTGTGTTGTCGTCGTGTCGTTGTTCTCACGGTACAAACTATCGCGTAATCTGCGTCGCGGAATCGCACGCAGGCCATTGTGTCCGCAGCCTTGCGAAACGAGGAGGTCGGAAACAATTTTAACGCTTGACCTCTTGATAATTGAGTTGGTATTCGTGTGTAGGTATACCTTTGAGATCTGTGCGTCACAGTTGTACCTGGGGTTTTTTTTTTTTTAATAGGCTTGCGTTTGGCCGCCAACATGCCTGATGATAAGCAGTGACGCGGGCTACGATGGAGCACGCTTGCCTAGAAGAAACCGATTCACTCGAGACTTGAAGACACCCAGATTATAAGTGTCAGGGAACACACAGTCTGGCAGAGTATTCCACACTCTAGCGGTCCGTATGAGAAATGAGGAACCAAAGCGTTTCGTGCGTGTTGTAGGTATGTCGACCATAAAACGATGCCGCTTTTTTGTACTCTTGGTTCCTTTATAGAAAAAAGCGGTAGCGGGCGCTGTCACTACAGTTCTTTCACCAACATCGTTCAAAATGTCGAATTTTTGTATATTACCGCGCGAGAGCCCGCGTAACCCAGTTTTGCCCTTACACACAGAAAGAGGAATCTGACACTTCACATGAATAAATCGCAAATTATAAAAACCCCGACACCGACTTTCATCAAACATGCTCCCGGCTGATTCACCTTTCAAACAAAAAAACTAAATCAAAATTTGTTTATCCGTTTGGGAGCTACGATGCCACACATGTTTTTGCGTCGGGGGTTAATAAGTCGGAGCTCTGCAAGTAGCAAAGTGAGGCCGGTTCAAACTATGCCACGCCGTTGAGATGCACGATTCCGTACACGCGTACATCGAAACTCTGCCTTGACATTTTCCATCCTTTTTTTCCACTACCACCGCTATTTTTTACAGACTTTTACATAGGAATGGGTTTAACCAGGACACTTGTTACATTACTGGTTAAAAACCACTGTGGCTTAGTTGGTAGATAGTGAACTTTTTGAGATTGGGGCCGTGGGTTCGATTCCCACCTAGGGCAAACATTTACGTGATGAACATTTGTGTTTGTTTTGTTTGGGTGTTAAATATCTATTCAAGTATGTATTTAAAAATATACATATGTATATCAGTCTATAGCAGCCATGGTACAAACTTTGCTTAGTTTGGGGTCATCCGACTGTGTGTGGAAATGTACCAAATTTATTTGTTTAAGTAAATCATGTGATAACATTATTAACGTAACGTAACGTTATTTCTTTAATCACAAATGTTTAAAAACCGGCCTCACTTCGCTGTTTGCAGAGCTCTGACTTGACTCTATTGAGGTCTGAGGGTGGAGTAGGTGGTACCGGTACACCTGCAGGACTGCCACGGGTCCGAGACAAATCGTCTTTCCGTTCTTATCCCATACCGTTCTTATCCCGCGAAAAAGAGACAAACATATCCGTATTCTAGCCTTGTCACATCAAAAAAAAAACGGTGAAAACACAATTCCCCCCCAGGCTGAGCTGGCCTTTCTATGAAAATACCGAGAAATGGGCGGGTTCCAGAGCTTCAATACCGCTATAGTCACTAGTACAGCCTCCCATGTATCGATTACTACCTATACTATAGAAATGGAACAAGCCTACTTGTATTACGCCACTCCGAGTTGCAACGCTTCTGACATTGAGGCGAGAGAGCCAGAGGAAGGTCGTTACAACCAACCTATCTGATCAATTGAATGAGGAGCCACTATAGCATTTTTAATGAACAAAGCTGTCAGTTCTTCTACAGGCAAGGCTAAGTTCCAATATTTTTCCAGTGGACGATTTTGTTTGGCGATCTCGACGTCCACCTCCACGCGAGCTTCGCAAAGTCCCACTCGTGTCGAGAGCCTGTGATATTTGTCAGCAAATAGCGAGCGGTGTGACGTCACTGTGACGTCACCCGGCCTAGTAACAAGCTATCAATTAACCTATTATGCGTAGATCGATTGCGGCATGCGCTACGTATGCAGTTCAATGCAGATAATGGCAAACGGTTATAACAAAAAGAGTGGGAGCCACTGTTTTTCAGTCTCAAAGGTGTATTTTGTCCTATCTATAGAAAGAGAGCGAGATAAAGCTATAGGTAAGACTGAAACAACCATAGAGTATGATCTGAGGAAACAAGGCTTGAAAGAATGTTATAGACAGGTAGGCTACTAGTTGTAAGCAGTAGGCTAGGACCTCATAGTAAATAACATATTACCTCTGCAGGCCTAGCACGGACTGGAGTTTTTATCAAACACTAGCTCTTTTGCCCGCGGCTTCGCTCGCGTTTCATAGCCTATGTCACTCAGGGATATTGTAGCTTTCTAATGGTGAAAGAATTTTTTAAATCGAACCATTCGTTTTTGAGGTTATTCGTTGTAAACATTGAAAAATACAAAACTACAAACCTTTTCTCTTTATGCCAAACTAGCTGCGCCCCGCGGTTTCACCCGCGGTTAAAAAGTATCCTATGTGCTATTCTAGACTATAATCTATATCTGAGCCAAATTTAATCCAGATCCGTTCAGCCATTCTGGCGTGAAAGAGTAACAAACATCCATCCATCTATCCATCCATCAATCCATCCATCCAAACTTTCGCGTTTATAATATTATAAGTACGGTAGAATTCAGACAAAAATCTGGACATACGAAAGCACTTTTGTCGAAGCTGGAGCAGACGCTCCGCTCGCTCGGTCGATAAAGGCAACAGTTTGTGAGTGTGTGTGTAAGTGTGTGTTCGGCTGGACCAATTTTAATGGCGTTTAGTATGGAGGTAGCCGACACCCTGGATTAACACATACCTATACTACTTTAGTACAAAAATATTTCCAGGGTAGAGATACCTAAAAAAATCCCGAGTAATATTCACCCTCCGCCGGGAGCAACGCCTTCTGTCGAGGGGCTTAGGGCGGTTACACACGGACACTTGTCGCACTGGGTGCAAGTCGCAAGTTAAACGCACGCGACTGCATCGCGACAGGCCGGTAGATGCGTCTTTTAGTTGGCGCTAGCGCAGCTTGTACCTTGTTTGTTTTTTTTAAACGTAAGTACTATTGTAATTATTTTATGTTTTTAATAAAGAGTTGTTGTTGTTGTTGTATTCATTAAATGTTAAAAACGTGAGTACCTATTTATTAAACTTATGCGTATTAGTTAATAATGACACACTTGCAGTTTTTTATTTTAAAACTAAGATTTTACTTTTGCAAAATCCTTACACAAAAGGTAAGTAAGTAAAAGGTATGCTAGTCACTTACCTGATATTTCTTTTTATATTTTGTCTACTTTTTAATTAGGTACGTACGAATACACAACACAGAACCACTATTATGATGTACGAGTATCTTGTAGGTACTGCGGTTAAACACAACCCTATATTGAACCTATTGCGTGTGTTGTGTTATGCAGTGTCGTATCGCTATAGATGCTTTAAAAAAAACACTCAGCGAATGCACTGTAATCGCTACCTCTGCGTCGCGACCGAATCGCTGCAGTAACCCACCGTGTGTACCCTCTCTCAGGGGTTGCTTCGTAAGATTTCTATTTAGTACGGCACATGGCAACCGAGGCAGGTGCAGAGGGAAACCAACCCCACCGGCTGCCAGTAGGGTCGGAAATAGATTGGCGCGTTAGCGTGGGAATTAGCTCCTATACATAGTTATTGATGTATTGCTACAGCCTGGCTATTGAATACCCTGTTACGGCTGAACAAACCTGACATAGCCTGTGAGGCTGTTACGGATATTTTTCTAGACTATTCTAAGCCTACAGACTAAGAAGAACCCAATGATTATGATAGGAAGCGTTCTAGATAGGGCTCTGTTAAATTAGCACGTTATCCGAGCCACGGCAGTCCCTTGTTACAAACCCTATCCGGGACGCCTATCCAAATATTGCCGGGCTGACTTAATTACTCGACATAATATAAGGAAGAAGCGGTACAAGTATATTTTCTAGTACACGCGGCACGTAGATAAATACAACAACAAGCAAACGGACACTGCACAGCTCCGTTGACAGTATTATGTTACGTGCACTAATAACAAAGATAGAGAAACGTTCAATAGACTGTAGCGAGAATGAGAGAACAATAATGATCACTGTTGCGATTTGTTTGTGACTAAGGTGAATTGTGTGCCTGCACCTATTTTATGCGGTCATATTAAGCCGCACGGCACGATTGGGTTCTCGCACCGTTTCTCCTTATGTTTGATCAGCTTCAGCTTGTCTGGTCTTTTTTGTCCAACTTTGCACAAGTAAAGCAATGGACGGCCCGCTTCGATCGCCGCACTGCTTTGCCCGACTGACCAAAACAAGGTTCAGTTTTCAATGCAAGTGAGTGTGTGTTTATTTGATTTTATTCGATGTCCTGTATCCCGAATGGCATATTGGCTTGATAGTTATTATAACGCGGTGCGAGGTGTCGTTAGACTCATATATCCAGAATGTCTCACCCTATAACTGACAGCCTCTGTGGCTCAGTGAACTTAATGAATATTTGAATGAATAGTAAACTTTCTGAGTTTGAGACGAGGGTTCGATTCCCACCTAGAGCAAACATTCATATGATAGACAATTGGGTTTGTTCTGTCTGTAAAATAAAATAATGTAAGTACTAGCAAGTAATACGTACTAAGGTACTCGTACGTATAATTATATCAGTCTCTGGCAGCCACAGTGCAATTTTTGCTTAGCTTGTGGTCAAGACGACCGTGTGGGCAAAAATGTCCCAAATATTACCTACATAAGATCTTGTATGGTGTGACGCCTCCAGGTGACTCGTGAAGCGCACACTCATGCACAGGGTGCCTACCATCACATCTTATTGCCCTAATGGTTACGTTCTGTTTTCGACGCTCTGCGCGACCATGAACCTTATTCTGCGGCGATACGAGTGGCCAAACGTAGCCATCATGACAATGAGATGTCCTGGAGGCCCCTGTCCCGCAGTACAGACACTACAGTAGTCACGGGGAGCCATATCGGTCGTATGGTCGCCGTCCGCACGTCCACGCATACAGTTGCGCAACCGACACAGCGCTCGTAGCAGTCACTACGACGCCGCGCGGAAGTTTCTCAAGGTCGCGTCTACTCACATACATAGTTTACTATACCTTCATGCTTTGTCTACTTGACTCTACAAGTAACATTATTAAAAGAAAAAAACAAAAAACCCGGCTGCACAATATTGTACCTACTTAAAATGTTGAAACATGTTGAATCGTCTACCTACTATCAAGACGATTCAAATAGCACCTCACATTTCGAATTCTTTCAAGCTGATTATGCTGTAGGGCGTCCAAAAAAACTCATACATACGTACCTATACCTACATTACATACCCATAAAAACATAACCCTCCTTCTTGTGTAGTCGGGTAAAAATACAGTCAGTTTCAACGACCGAGCGAGCGCTAGGCGGTCATTACAATTTGATGGACGCTTGCTGAGCTAGCGTACTAAAATTGGATAGTGTAATTTGTTAGACAATTAGCAATCAGTTTTTTCTATTGCACGGACGCAGCCACGCTAAGCTACTGCAAATTGGATGGTGTAATGCCCTTAAGGCGTCAGCAAGAATGAGGTTAGAAAACTTTAATAGCCTTAAAAAAATACATACAGACGAACATAGAACCTCCTTTTTTTATATCGGTTAATAAGTTCAACGAGTTTATCTACTATAAACGATTACTATAATATTGAACTTGCTTTCAACTTCCAAAAGAATACAAATATTCTCGAGATAGACGATCTCCCGAGAGATTTCTAACCCCTGCCTAGTAACTATTACTTATTCTGTCCGCCTACCACTCCGTCCGCCTCACGCAACAGACAATAAACCCTATTCACACCTCATAAAGCGCACATTTCATCGTCGAAAACTTCACAGGACCTTGTGTGAAGCAAAAAATATTCGTTGCTCAAGACATGCCCCATTCATATTCTACACTTTATGCATAGGCCGTAAGGTGTATTTTTGGGATGTCGCAAGTGATGTTTACCTGCGAGGGATGTATACGCAGGTCTGTCCCAAAAGCCTTTTTGTCAGAGTTTTTGTGAGCGACGCGGAGGGATGCCGGCCCCGCGATGTCATCTTTGGATAGTGGCATACAAACGCACCAAGTTGAATGTTTTTAAACCTTGGAAAGTTTATTGAACTGATTCCTTGGGATTTTAATACACTAGTATTTTTTATGTATTAGTATTTTTGTATTTTTGGTGTGCAATAAAGATGTATTGTATTGTATTGTATTGTATTATTCCAGCTCTGCGGCCGACTCTCCCCTACAGGTCTCACTCATCAACCGATTCTCGTGAATTTTTGTGAGCAGGTTCTATAATTATACATAAGAAATACGGCCTGTACATGAAGACAGAGATCCGGACAAAAACTCGGACAAACCAAAGCATTTTTACTCTAGCTAAATCAAAGACACTTCGCTCGCTAGAGCTCGTTTTCGACTGAGACGAAACAAAAAAAAACACTGTTCAATCTTCGAATTCAATTCTTCTTTTTCGGGAAAATGTAACGAAAAAACGAGTACCGTAAGTACTTTAAGGATCACAGCAGACGAAGATTGTTAAGCTGCGTCCTATTTAGTAAACGAAATAAATAGGTAAGTAGTATCCCAAAATCCTTACTTGTGATATACTGTAACTAATTATCAAATTTCATCAAGATCTCTTGAGTGGTGAAAAGCCTACAAACAGACAGACAGAAAGTGTTACTTTCAATTTTATAATGTTATATAGCATATCCTTAGATAGCTACAATATTCATTACATTTAGTGAGTAAAAGGCTTGCAGTCTCCAGCCATCTCGCTGGATTTTAAGGAATAGTACAGTCCTACAGTCTACACTAAAACATGCTTGCCTAGGAGACACCTAATGAACCTAAACCTTTAGAAATTGAATTTAATCTTTGAGTTAAAAACATATCATAGTAAATGTTAGTGTGATAAACAAACTTATTAAGCGAGTGTGAATCAATGACATTGTAATGATATTTAGATGTGCCATATCAGTCAGTGGCAGAGAGGTAATGGCCGCCGCTGCTACACAGTTTGTATTTAGCAATGATCTAAAGTATTTGCATTCAGCTCGGGTGACCATCTCTTTAAGGCCCTGAGGATAATATCAAGCGTTTTACTTATATTACCGGGTTGGTAGTGTTAATCGCTGCTACACAGATTGTTCTTAATTTAAAAGGAGTATACTGATGGCTGTAACAGTGTTTGTATTCCGTTAGCAGAAAATAAATTGAAGAACAGCTAATAGTTTTCCTTCTCGACCAGATTCAACATGATCTGTGTCAGTGTACGTACACTAGCATGTAACTGTGAACAAGACGGCAGTGGTACTAAAACAACATAAAAGGCTTCACCCATACAGTTGTGGTAAATATTGTGACAATTTCTTTACCTCTTATCTACCTATGAGCATTGAGGAATTTTATCACCTGCACAATACATTTTATTTTATAGCCTTCACAGTCAATATTTATGAGTCACTTGTAACCGCCAATTTGACGATTGCTCGTCTCCAACTAACCTTCCTAGGCCGCGGGAGTGAAGTTTGGTAAGTTGGTCACTCATTGTGAATCAGATTCTTAAAATATACAGAATTTCATAAGTTTTCATTTAAAGCAGAAAGATAGCAAGTAAAACGAGGAGGTACTAAAAAGTGAAAACGGCAGCCGTTACAAACAGGAAATTAAATACCACATGTAGGTGTCTCGATTTTCCAGTATAAAGCCCAGTCACCCTACACACGTGACATTCTGACATTAGCGACGTACATGGCGAGGGCGGAGGCCCGTTACCTGTAGTTCTGGTCGTAGTCCCAGTAGTCCTTGTACCGCGGGTGCCAGCGCGGGCCCCCGCGCGAGTACGGTCGCCTCGACCCTCCTTGGCTCATATCCGATGCGCCATATCACTCGCTCCGTATATCGATCCGCGCACTCACAGGCCCTCCGAGCCTGCTCACCCACCACTCACACGTGTAGTATTATCCGCACACACTGCACTGCGACACAAACTAACTAAACACTACTTAATTATTTTTATAATTTTACTGAGGTCTTGTACGAGCCCTCCTACGCACTTGTTTTGAAGCGACTGCAACGACTTGAAGCTCGCGCGAACTGACTGAACTGAACTTAACGCATGCAAGCGTGACAACGTCAGAAATGTCACTGAAGCGAGACACCTGGCGGCTGCGGCCTGCACTACATTCAAAAATTGCCGCCAAAGAAGTTAATGTTATTGGAATTTGTAAAAAAATATTTATTTTAAAATATTCCTGCGCGATTTGTACTCTAAAGTCATATTGAGTAAATAGCCGAGAGATAGTTATGTTAGAGCACTAAAACTGTGGACCACTACGGCTAAAAGTGTCACTATCGATTTTACATAAGCGGAACACGATATGCTGTTATGTTAAACATTATTCACTGGTTGTAGAATAGGAAAGTCCTGGAAATCGAAAAGTCACTGAAGGGCGTGTTATCGCACACTTAAAATGGTTCGTCACCGTTCACATAATTAATGTGAATCAGGCTGGGTAATCTACTGTCGTCACAACTCGTCACGCACAAGCAGCCGCAGTTTCAGATCGTAATTCGAGTTAGTCTAGCATAAACTAACACTAATCTATGCGCCTAAATCCAACGAAACCAAGAAAATAAACGAGATTTGGGGCAGCGTTATGCGCCCCGTCCAGACGACCGAGACGATACGTAAGCCCCAATAAAAAAGTTTACACAACTTGCCGTTCTGACATTCAGCGCTTCAAGCCACTGGTTTTATACTCGAGTGTTTATATAAAGGTTTGAAAATCAAGCGCTTGAATGCTTACTAAGTGTTTTGCCCCAGCCCATTGTTATTATAATGCAGCCAACATGACGCGCGTAATTATGCATGACGAAGTTGGCAACGAGTGCCAAGGCATCGTCTTTCTCTTTCACACAGCTATGACAAAGAAGAGATAGCAATATAGTTCTTTTTATTTCTTTTTGTTACGGCACGATATAAGCATTTAGCCCTGTGATCGTCAAATTCATTGTATTTTACGAACAACATTCTATGATTACGTAGGTTGGAATGGTTAATCAGCTAAAACACAGCTGTGCTGAGCGGCAATCCAGCCAGTGCTGCCGGATAAAGGACGGCCGGGAAGCCAAAAGTCGGTTGTAAATTATTTTCTGCAAGGTTTTGTTTAGTTTCTACCTATAATGTTTAATATGAATTTTAGGAAATCTAATAGTTACTATTTAATTTTTCGCTACCTCACCCGCTAACTGGAACAGGGGCCCTATTCGGAGATTTGAGATTTTCATCTCACCTTTTTTCGTCCTTGTTGCTCTCGTTTGAAATGTCATAGGTGTGAAAGTGACCAATACAAAATCTCATCTCATCTCACGCGTAGGAATAGCCCCACATGGGGGTTATTTCTACTCGTGAGATGAGATGAGATTTAATCTTGGTCACTCTCACGCCTATGACGTTTCAAACTAGAGCAACAAGGACGAAAAAAGATGAGATGAGAATCTCAAATCTTGGGGCTATTCCAACGCGTGAGAAGAGATGAGATTTTATCTTGGTCACTTTGACACCTATGACGTCTCAAACGAGAGCAACAAGGACGAAAAATGGTGAGATTGAATCTCACTCCTTAAGAATAGGCCTACAGGGGGGCTATTCCTGCGCGTGAGATTACATAAGATTTTATCTTGGTCACTCTCACACCTATGACGTTTCAAATGAGAGCAACAAGGACGATAAAATGTGAGATGAGAATCTCAAATCTCCGAATAGGGTCCCTGCGCGTGAGATGAGATGAGATTTTATCTTGGTCACTCTCACGCCTATGACGTTTCAAACTAGAGCAACAAGGACGAAAAAAGATGAGATGAGAATCTCAAATCTCCGAATAGGGTCACTGTTCATTCTACTGGAATCTAAAGTTGCCAAGTGGATAAAAATGAGACGAGATGGGGAGCTCTCTTGCCGTGTTCTTGACATGTGATATATTATTTCTTATTCACTCTTTTTCCTATGACTTTTGAAACGAGACAGACAATGAATAAAACATATCTCGACTCGTAACAATAGCCCTCCAAAAGTAGAGTTTTTCTAAGAGTACAGTAGTAGTTTTTCATTCAGTAAATTTTAAACGTAAAGAGGACATTTTCCAGTTTTCAGGACGCTAGGTAAGCTAGCGTGTTAAATTGAAAAATGTAATGGCCGCTCAAACTCACATCACGAATTCGCTACTTCTTTTAAGAATAAAAATTCCCTAAGTCCTTGCTCTACTCCTATCGATATATTCGCTTTATTAAGGCACATACAATTAAGTCTTATGGATTGAGTTATGCTTCGTGCTAGAAAAATTAGGTAGGAGTACGTAGATAATACTATTAAGTATTCTGTGGTAGGAGCTAGCTAAAACTAGGAGTAGTTTAAACTAGTCACGCAAGGACTTAGGCAATCCTTAAATTAAGTACATTATGCCTATTTGTACTTAATTTGAAGTGACTTAATTTTTTAAAAAATGTGATGTGTTTAATCCGCAATCAAGCATCTGCGACGAGAACTTCTTCAGGCGTTAAAATCAGAAATATTTAACCACATTTTTTTAACTGGCTTTAAAATGACTGGCTAGTGACATTCAATGTCACTGGCCAGTCATTTTTATAAATATTAGGTAAAAAGTAAAAATAAAAGTAACATACTCGTAATTGATCGATAATTAGAGAAAGTTAGATAAATTATTTTGTCGAAACTTGCTCCGTTTGATTTCGGTACAAAAATGAGGATTTAATAAACTCAAATTACAAATATTCACTTTAAAAACCATTCTGAGAGATCGCCATCTCGTCTCATTGTTCATATTAACCTAAGGACGCTCCTAAATGGGCCTTATTTAGACTGCAATACGGGCCAACACTGGCTCGGCAGTCGGCAGTGTTGTGAGAGTCGCCCGGCCATCCTACTAATATTATAAACGCGGAAGTTTGTAAGAATGGATGGATGGATGGGTGTTTGTTACTCATTCACGCCAGAACGGCTGAACAGATCTGGATGAAATTCGGCACAGAGATAGATTATAGTCTAGAATAGCACATAGGATACTTTTTAACCGCGCAGTTAGTATCTTCATACATTTCTAGCATGGCTGATGATGGCCGGGCTACAGTCGCCAATATTGCCAGTATTGCAGGAAAAATATGGCCCGTCTAAAAGCACCCTAATGTACCTAAATCGACTTTTTAACCGCGCAGTTAGTATCTTCATACATTTCTAGCATGGCTGATGATGGCCGGGCTACAGTCGCCAATATTGCCAGTATTGCAGGAAAAATATGGCCCGTCTAAAAGCACCCTAATGTACCTAAATCGACTTTTTAACCGCGCAGTTAGTATCTTCATACATTTCTAGCATGGCTGATGATGGCCGGGCTACAGTCGCCAATATTGCCAGTATTGCAGGAAAAATATGGCCCGTCTAAAAGCACCCTAATGTACCTAAATCGACTTTTTAACCGCGCAGTTAGTTAGTATCTTCATACATTTCTAGCATGGCTGATGATGGCCGGGCTACAGTCGCCAATATTGCCAGTATTGCAGGAAAAATATGGCCCGTCTAAAAGCACCCTAATGTACCTAAATCGAAGAGAAATTCATACAAAAAAATACTTTCTTGTTTTAAAATGCGGTAACTGTCCGGTCACGAAGTAGTAAAAAAATCCATAATTTTGGAAGTCAAAATATTTTTTTCCAGTGATGGTTGCTTGTTCATTAGTTTTTAACCGGCTGTAACAAGGGGGAGGTTCCGTAGCGTTTTTCAAAATGTTTCTCCGTCTCAATAGATAAAGACAAAGATCAATAGAAGAACCGATTATGAAAAATATTTTCATTCGATGGGATAAGTACAGTACATACCATCTGCAACAGATTGGTTCCATGATTAGGTTTTCTAATGACGGAAAGTCGGTTAGTTTTTGTTTTTTAAAGATTATTTAAATTCTTTACCTAATTACCTATATATCTAAAATCGGTAATTTCAATGAATGATCAAATTAAAATTCAAAATACTTATAATGGTAATAAGATTAAATTTAATAAATATCATTAACATGCCAACTAACAGATCTAATCAGATGTGATTATAAAAATTCAGGGAAAAGGGATAAGCACTTAATCGCATATCAAAATACATGTATCATGTCACATTCCAGCGCGGGGACGTCAGCCAAATTATAATGAATATTGTCAGTCGCACTACAGCGTCGCCGGTAGCGACCAGTTTTCGCGTTTATCAGTACCTAGTCTTTGGTGTCTAGAGAGTCTCGCTGGTGGCAGTGAAGAGTGCAGCTAGAGTAGCTAGCGATTTCAGTGGCTATTGACTATCTTGTATAGGGGCAGTAGCTAGTGATTATAGTGTATAGGGGCAGTGACTAGCGACTATAGTGTGTAGGGGCAGTAGTAAGCGACTATAGTCATGTATAGGGGCAGTGACTAGCGACTATAGTGTATAGGGGCAGTGACTAGCGACTATAGTGTATAGGGGCAGTGGTTAGCGACTAAAGTGGCTAGGGATCAGTGGCTAGCGGCCAGTGGTCAGTAGTGTGTAACCTGCACTATTTAGGCTTGCAGTGGTTTCACGTCGTCACTATCAGTCATGTTGCTCAAAATGAATCGGATTTCTTTGCTTTTAACGGTGTTTAGCGCAAGTTGCTGTGTTAGAGCAGTAGAAGGTATGTTATATAGATCGGGTTGTTCCTCTTGGCCCCCATTTTTAGCTACCATGGCCGAGGAACTGGTGAGGGTCGCGGAAAGCCGCTGGTTGCGGGCAGCGCAACACCGGTCGTTGTGGTCTGCGGAGATCATTGCGGCAGGCCTTTGTCCAGCAGTGAACGCCTTCCGGGCTGACATGATGATGATGATAAAACACTTGCTAGTCTTTGCCAAATTTTATTAGGTACTTACCAAAATATTTTTCCAGCAAAAACAACGCTCGAATCACTGGCTACGGTGGAAAATGAATTGCAACACATTGTCGATCAATTAGAAGCGTCGAAGATTGACGGAACCGCAGAATTTAAAGAAATAGCAGACAAAATAAACACGCTCTCAGCAGACATACAGCGATTGACCAAGACAGATGTAGACAGAAGTGTGATCAGATCGCCGTGTGGGTGTGGCATCACGGCGGCGGCAGACACTGCGCTGGACGCGGAGAGCATCGTCTGGAAGAAGGGTGAAACGCCGGCGGAGGACTGTCTCGACGACTACATGGCTTCCAAGACAGGTAGGGACTGAAAAAACCGGCCAAGTGCGAGTTGAACTCACGCACGAAAGGGTTCCGTACTATTATCTGTAAAAACGGCAAAAAAACATGTCTGTTACATAGAAACCCCCTTCAATATTTATTCTATTCTGTGTTTTAGTATTGTTAAATGTATGAAAGTGAGGTGTTATTTTTTTATCCAAGCGACGCGGCGCAGGAACGCGCTTTACAGTTTTTACGCCTGAACCGTGTCCCCGCCGCATTCTCGTCTTACGTTTGTATATTTTGCGCCTTATAGCTCTATTAACTCAATTTTGACATGTTGCAGTTGTTGAATCCGCTCTTGGTCCGCAGGCGGCACGTAAAGACGGCTCAGAGTGCTTAGTGTGAGTTTTTCTTACTTTTCGATCGCGTAAAAGTAACTCCAATTTGTATGAAAATTAAAAAGCGCCACCTAGTGGGAGTAATGAGAAACCGCAATCGTGAGTGCGAGTTTTTTGTTTACTGCCAACATTGACATGAAAAATTTACTTTTTCACGGTGAATTTACGCGAATCGAGTGACAAGCTCGATTGGCACTCACATTAGCTCGTTTTCGATTGTCGATCCGTGTGACGTAAACTCGTTTACGCTGTAGTAAAGTTATTCGATTTACTTTGAGCAATTCACACTAAGCACTCAGAGCACGGTCATCCCTCACGCGCGCGCGTCCACTACGGAGATTCTCGTACTACACACAATAATATTATAAAATCGGAAGTAACTTCTGTCTCTCTGTTTGTATGCTTTTCACGGCTAAACAGCTGAACAGATCTTGATGAAATTTGATAAATAGTTCCAGTAAGTATATCACGAAGAAGGTTTTTGGATACTATTTTTTGAGTAAACGCGAAGTCGCGGGTGACAGCTAGTTTTTGAACAAAGACGCGCGACACCCTACCCTACCTTACCCTGCCCTGCACCAGCCCTAGTTAACATTGTAGTTACTTAACGTTGTGCCGCAGGCTGCACGTACAGAGGGCTCAGAGCGCTCGAGTCGTGGTCGCCTCGGCCCGCGGGGGCGTTCAACGGCTCGTTGTTCGCGTGGCGCGGCTCGGTGCGCGCGCGCACTGCCGCTGTTGTGCGCGCGCTCTGGGGCTCTGGCGAGGGGTACAGCGACGGGTACACTTTCTGTAAGTAATTGTGTTTCTTTCACAGCTTTAAGAAAGAAAGAAAGAAAGAAAAGAAAGAAAGAAATTTATTTTGAAACCATACAATTAACAATATAACGACAAATAAAAGCAATTAAACAAAATAACAAACAGATACTAATAGATACTAATATATATAACAAACAACAATAATAAATTAAAATTATGTATGTGTTTCAAAAAAGGCTCCACCTCAGCATAAGCTGTTTAATCAACAGCGCTGGTCTTCCGGTGGAGCCTTCAGTTAAATCACGGACGCACCTACTAATGGCGTCGATACGCAACCTATTAAAATAATACAATTTTTTTTTTTTTTCTAATATAAAATGTGATAAAACTTTGGGTTTTTATAAAAATATAGGTACTATCAAAAAAACACTAAATATAAATATTCAACTATTACAAGACGAGGCATTTCATTCATGGGGCATGGGCATTCGAGACAGGGGACACAAGGTAGGCTATTTATTTATTGCTCATTTTAAATGGCACTAGTGTCATGTTTTAAATTTTGCTGCTGCTTTTGATGGTTATGTAAAAATAATTTTAACCTTTGTCTAAAATATTGTAAACTTTGCAGGTTCCTAATCGGCGGCGGTATGTTATTCCAACATCTGGTAGCAGCATATCGAAAACTACCCCTGAAAGCGGCTGAGCAGTGCCGTGGTGTAGCGAGCGGTGGCGCACATTGCCGGGACCTATGGGATTTTGTTCCGCGCCTCCAAGTCAGCCTTTCAAACAAGTACAGGGGGGTTTCATGTTTAAGTACGCCGAAAAGTAAACATGCAAGGTGCAGTTTACGTCTATGTGTCATCTTAAGTACAGTATTTTTATTAAGGTATGGAGTTACATGAGCCCTTGGCGGAATGTTAAAACAAAAGCGTGCGCACGCGTTTTGCACTCTTTGAATAAGCTTCTGGGTCTTGACTAAAAGACGTGGACCAAATACTATGTCCATATAATTCAACTTTGACAGAACAAGCGACTCCACCAGTTTAATACGCAAGTCTTCTTTTAAATATGGCCGCATTTTGTATAAAATTTTTAACTTATAGAAACAATTTTGCATAGAATTAGCTACATGCTTCTCAAACCGAAGGTCGCAATCCATTTGTAAACCCAGGTTGCGAGCAACGTACACGCGTTCAATTGGTTTCTCCATAAGTGTTACATTAATCGTTGGTTTGAAGATAGAAAGCTGGTGTTTATTGCCAAAAACGAGATATGTAGTTTTAATAGGGTTCAGAAGAAGAGAATTATTTTTAGACCACTTTACTATGCTACGAAGATCTTCGTTTAGCTTGATTATAGCATTATCAATTTGCGATGGCCTACACGAGATATATACCTGGGTGTCATCTGCATAAAAATGGAATTTGCAATGCCTGATATGCCTTTTTATATCTGCGGAATACAGAGTGAATAATACAGGACCTAGTATAGATCCTTGAGGCACACCCCTTGTTACCGCAGCTCGATCAGACAGTAAAGAGGATCCATCGTTATGATTGATTCTAACGTATTGGTATCGATCACTCAAGTAGCTATTAAACCATAGTAAAGCCTCTCTGTCGAAACCGTAGTAACTTAGCTTAGATAACAGCAGATCAATATTAATCGAGTCAAACGCCCTAGAAAAATCAAGCAGAACCAGTACTGTACACATACCTTCGTCCTGAGCACAAAGGATATTGTCGGTAACATCAAGCATGGCCGTTACAGTGCTCCGACCTTTCCTAAAACCAGATTGCATTTCAGGAAGAATATGATTCTTTTCAAGATACTCTGTCAACTGCATGCCTACAACTTTTTCCATAACTTTCGATAAACAAGGTAAGATGCTAATAGGCCTCAGATCCTTTAAGCTTGCTGGATTTGATGTTTTAGGCAGGGGACGGACGATGGCAATTTTCCAAATGTCAGGACAAGTAGAAGTAGAGATGGATTTATTTATTAATGTTTGAATTAGATCTAATGTGTGAGGAAACGTTTGAAGTAGCATGCTTAAGTTGATCATATCATAGCCTTCCGCGTTAGATTTTAAACGAAATATAATTTTAGTCAATCTATCTGTGCTTACCGGTTCCAGGTGAAAGACAGCGTCACTGTGCTTATGGAATTCAAAGTAGGTCAGCTGAGATATACTGACACCTGTTATACCGGGTATGTTCAAAAAGTGGGCATTCAATACATTAGGGTTATCAAATTGAGGAGGAAGTTCATCGTTTTTCTTTGGTAATAACGTGTTCTTAATATTTTTCCATAATAATTGTGGGTTTTGTATTTTACTATTAATATTATTTTTAAAATAAGCCGATTTTTCATGAAATAATGCTTTGTTTACTTCACATTTTAAAGATTTATAGTACTCCTTTTTTACAAGAGATTTCGATTTATGGTAGTCTGCTGCTGCATCATCCCTTAATCTCATCATAAGCTTAACCGTGTCAGTGATCCATGGGTATGAGCGGTCTTTGATTTGAATAGTGTGTAGTGGTGCATGTAGATCAAATAAT
The DNA here is from genome assembly GCA_911728515.1 of Peribatodes rhomboidaria. NCBI lineage: Eukaryota > Metazoa > Arthropoda > Insecta > Lepidoptera > Geometridae > Peribatodes > Peribatodes rhomboidaria. The sequence continues at coordinate 11,929,576 of OU452192.1, forward strand.
GTAACGACGCTGTGATTTAGAACGTTAACAATATCGTTAACGTTGCCAAGCGCCGATATTTGATCCCATTTTGCATTTTGCACATCGGTTTCAAAGTGATCCTTGCAAATACTTGTAAGTGGCCGGAAGGTAACCTTATATGGAATCGTCTTTACGCGCTTAACGTTAAATTCACAAGTTACTAGGCAGTGACCAGTAATAGACCCTACGTGATCTAAAGTAATTTTTTTAGGACTCAAATCGGTACAAATTAAATCTATTAGTGTTTTACTCGTGTCTGTAAAGTGAGTGGGATCGGTAATAAGTTGATTGAGTTTGAAGTATGACAGAAATGTCATTAATTTTGCGGTGCTAGCATTATATTTATTCAATAAATTTATATTAAAATCTCCCAGTAAAATCAAATTGTCATAATTGGTGATCGAGCTAATGGAGTCGGTTATAGCGTCCAAAAACAAATCCACATCCAACCACGGCGGCCGATATGCCGTACCAATCACTATTTTCTTTCCATTAAGGCTCATAGTAAGCCACATTTGTTCAATAGACCTATGTGATGGGTCTACGGGGTGACGCCAGGTGCGAACGGTTATATTACGTTTTATATAGAACCCAACTCCACCGCCACGTGAACGCACGTCCGTCGGGCGCGGAATGTGACGCAATCGATAGCCTGCCGGCGCAGGGGCACGGCCCTCCTCGCCCGCTCTCAGCCAGGTCTCGTTAATTGCAAGAACATCAATTTCATTACCAGTGAGAGAGGCTACGAAATTGTCATGGTTGGTGCCGAGGGAACCTGCATTGTACAAACCTATCTTTAAAAGTTTATTAACCATTCTGTTTTTTTATAAATACAGCTATGACCTGAACGTGAAAAGAAAAAAATAAAAATAAAAATAAAAAATAACAATAAAACACAACAACATACATTGATAAAAACAGTAAATTATAACTAAACCGAACTAAACAATAATATTTATTTATAGCAATAAGTAGCCGTATTTGTATTTTAACCTTTCGAATGCGTATATTATTATATGAGTATGCACTGGAAATATAATTCTTTAACTTATAATAATTTAAGCCTATTATTTTATAATAATTTAAACCTATTAACATATAATAATTTAAGCCCAAAGTATATAAACTTAAACAATAAAAGTTTTTTCTTAAAATGTCCCAATTGTTTAATTTATAACCCGCCTCAAATTTATTCAGTCTTAAAAACACGTATAATATCGGCCTGAGTGCGGATCTGGTGAACCTGAAGACCGTCGCCCCGTCGCACGTAGATACGGCCTCGTTTCGTCCACGAGTATCGCCACTGCTGTTTCCTACATTCCTCGCGGACCTGATAGAACAGCTGTCGATTGACTCGCGTCAGCCGCTCGTTGATATAGACCCGGCGCGGCGGCCCTGTCAAGCCGATGTCTCCCGTGGTGAAATTACGACGGACGCGAGCAGCACGCAGGAACTCATCCCGCAACTGGCGGCGCGCGAACCGTACCACGACTCGACGCGCGCGTCCTTCCTCTTGAGCGCTAGAGGCACCCGACCTTAACACGCCAGCCCGCTCCGCAAAAACAATGTCACGCTCCTCTACTGTTGTCCCGAGCTTAGCAGCCAGGACAGCAACACTGTGATGAACGTTTTCCCCCTTTTCCTCCGGTAGATGACCTATTTCAAGGTCAGATAAAAAGGCGTCTTGGTCGCGTTCATTTAATTCGAGCTGCAACTGTGCCACAGCCTGCTGTAACTCAGAAACCTGGGGGTCAGTGGTTGCTACAGGCTCCCTTCGCTCAACCGCTTCGAGTCTTTTCTCGAAGCCGTCCATCCGCTTTCCCATCCCGGCTATAGATGCTCGAAACTCCTCGCGAAAATCGCGCAGTTCAGTCATAAGTGACTCTATTGTCAGGGGAGGAAGAGATGGAGACGAGAGGCTCACTTCCGGTTGAAACGCTCCGGCGGCGACTGTCTCGGTGATCGGCGGCGCAGCAACTCCACAGACATTCTTTACCGGCGTGCAGCTATTGTCGCTCTTTCTGTGCTTCTTTTTACACTCTGGGCAAACCCAATCTTTGGCCACAGTCATGTTATCAGGCATTGCGACACACGCCTTATGAAAAAGGCAAGGGCATGACGCACAAGCGGCGGCACCTGACGACGACAGAAACTTTCCGCAAGCCGAACACTTAGCCATCACAAAAACTCTGAGATCTATGTTAGTGTGGTGGTACACGCTTTTCACGCTATATTATGGCTCTTTACATAAATCAATAAAATTATTTCGTAATGTTTTTTTTTTTTTTTTTTTGAAGAGGGTACTTCTACCCACCCAAAAAATAACAGTCAGCTGTGATCACTTTATTGAAATGTTATTGTTTGATATCACGCAATTCCGAATGAGCCAGTGAATGCAAACACTCATTTATACTCGTCAGGCACAGGAGCACACAATCACAACACCGCTATGGACAATAGAACAGTTTACAATTTTTTAAGCGCTTATTACCGCGTACGTGAACCGATCGTAAGCCGTCCGTGACTCAACCCTCCCGTCCGTCAGCTTTAGGCTTTTTCAATATTGACTTGTAAAAATAACCTCAAAACGTAGTCCTGGCCACACTTTCATAATGCAATATGTATATTTAAGAACACGAAATACCATAAAATACCATAAATTAATGCACAAAATGTCGAGGTAAGAATGACCAAGCGAGGAGCGTAGTTTTTTTGCGTCAATGTGTGCGTGTTGTATACATATACGACAGTAGCGTAGTTTTTGGATGGTTTTTGGCTTCACCTAAATCATACGCCGTGTGCCATCTTACTCTCTAGGTTGATCTGAGTACGGGGTACAGTCGTATCACACCGGCCCGAGGTAAGGAAACTAGCGCCCCCAGTGAAAAAGCGACGACTTTCGCGTAGATACTTTGATAGGGCCTCCCACCATTCAAATCCTCTAGTCGTTCGCACGGCGGACTACTCAGCAGTAGACACCGCTGCCCCCCGCCCTCTCCGTAGACGCCCTAGAGACATCTTCGGCGACCCGGACGACCCCATCGCAGTCGCCACGGCGGCTGCGCTGGGGTCGGCCGACCCGACAGCTCCCCGCAACAGGAAGTTTGCAGTTTTTGGTATAGGCGCCGGTTACCAAAGGAACACGATAACAAAACACCGACCTCGCCGGCGAGGTCGAAGACTCCCAGGATCTGTTAGAAGATCGGTTAGATTCTCTCCAAATAGTCAAACAGATAAACCTAATAGGGCTCAAGCGCAAACCCCCTCTGGGTTGCCTGGGCAAATCGACTCCCCCCCCCCGGCGACGGTCCAAGCCGAGGTCCGTACCTTAGTGGTGCCCTTGTGCCAGTCGCCCTTAGCTTTAAATAACTAAAATCTATTAAGGTCCTGCGCCCTCCGCGCTTGCCTTACGTCCGGTACGCTGTAGAGGCCTCAGTGGCCAACAGCATTAGTCATTCATAAAAAAAAAAAAAAAAAAAGCGACGACTACTTCTGACTTTTTTTCGCAAAATATATTGTCAATGTCAAATGGCATATGGCGGTGGTGGATTTCCTACACGTGGTCCCCGGGTAGCGCTAACCGGGTAGCAAACTCTGGTGGTTCGGCCGTGGCTAGTTACCACCCACCGGACCAAGCCATGCCGTGAAATGACCTAGTCGTGTTTCGGGATGTAGTCCGGTGTAACCGATCCGAAGACGGGTCTGAGCAGTAGCGCACTTGTAGCGCCTCACTCAACTGCCGTCTTTGTACTTCTTTACTCTACTAAACTTCGAGGCTATTGTGAATAAGTACCTATACGTCGTCGTGCTCCATCTTAGACCACAACGTCGCTTAACATCAAGCGAGTTGGTGGTCAAACGCCGACCTACATGAAAAAAAAAAGCTATATCTTATATCTTTAAATGAGCAATTCTTGTATATATATATGACGGCGCGAGATATCATTGGATAGTGAAAATTAGTTTGAGAGTTGTTAATCGATAGTTTTAATCTGTGGTTTTTGACGATTAATCGATTTGTTTATGGTAATTTAGAGCGGTTTACACCGAATGGAGTTGCGTTTGGGATTTCGGGCGAACGTCATGTCTGTCAGTCAGTGTTTGACAGGACTGGGCTGAAAGCGGTCGCACGCAATGGTCATTCGTAAACCCATTACTCTAAATCGCCAATTATCTTTGTGATCATTCATTAACTAAGTAGTCTAAGTGACTGTATAATTAAATTAGTGAAAAGCCTTCAATGCTGTCCCCTTATTTCAACGTTCCTGAAGTTTGACGCCTACCATAGATGCCCGTGATAGCGAGTTCATGGATCAGAAATCAGATACAACACCTCGGCCTACTAGATTTCCCCGTCATCAAAAGTGGAAGGTCACAGCGCAGCGGCCTTTCCTATGTTTCTCCGACATCAATGGGATCAGATGCGACGGCGTGGCTCCTCTTTCCTACATTACCCCGATATCAGGAGTGAGATGTGAAGGCTCGGCTTCCTATTTCTCTATGTTTCCCCGATATCAGAATTGGGATAAGAATAACGTCCACAGCAACAAGATATGGCTCCGTCTTTGGCTACAATTCTACAATGATCTGGAAGCGAAGTGGCATAGCAACAGATGGCTGATAGGGTCGCCCCTACACTGAGAAAACTGTGTACGTGCTATTATTGTGGAGTGTGCGGACTGTTTCTTCGTGGTGCATAAAGTGCAGCAGAGCGGCAAAGAGAGAGTGAGCATCGAGTAGACGTCTGCATTATCTCGACGGCGTTTGATTACACCTAGTCTATGCTATGTGACGCAACTAACAAACAACGAGAGACGAAGGATAGCAGTGTACCGAACAAAACGTCGACGCCTACGTGTTACTACTGCAACGAGGTTACATCGCCACTCATTGATCGAAAAAGGGCACCAAAATTAGCAGCAGCAACGTGTGAGATCCGGTCAATGCCTGGAGGGTTATTCTTACAACTCGAGATTCCATCATACCTTGAAAAAAAATGGCTGAATTCGAGATGCCTTATTCTATTCGCCCGAGATCGAGATAATCTAGATGGCTGGGGCGCGAGATGTCTCGAGTAGTCGGAGGCAGTGGAGACTTCCAGTAATCGAGATCGAGATGAGATGAAAATCTCCTATCTCCGAATTGGGCCCCTGCACTATGAAGCAGCCATTGATCATCCACGAGTAGCAATTGAATCCGGTGAGAAGTTTTCATTTTGTTTGATATTCGTAAACAATGTATGTCAGAGTGCTATTTTCTATTGGAGTTGCTTAAAGTTTAAAAATACCCACAAACAGTTTAGTCATACTGCCGCTTGCGGCACATGTGAGTCATGCAGTTAATAGATAACTTACTAAGTGTCAATGCTTTTGGTAAAACTAAGCCTGAAGGGCAGTAGCCGGTAGGACAGTAGCCTGTGTAGTAATAGCCTGTGTGGCAATAGCCTGTGTGGCACTAGCCTGTGTGGCACTAATCTGCAAGGTACTATCCTATGTGGCTCTAGCCTGTGTGGCAAGCCGGTGTAGCAAGCCTGTGTGGCAAGCCTGTGTGGCCAGCCTGTGTGGCAAGCGTGTGTAGCAAGCCTGTGTGGCACTCGCCTGTGTGGCACTAATCTACATGGTACTATCCTATGTGGCTCTAGCCTGTGTGGCAAATCGGTGTAGCAAGCCTGTGTGGCAAGCCTGTGTGGCACGCCTGTGTGGCAAGCCTGTGTGGCCAGCCTGTGTGGCAAGCGTATGTGGTTCTAGCCTGTGTGGCAAGCCTGTGTGGCAAACTTGTGTGGCAAGCCTGTGTGACAAGCCTGTGTGCAATCCTGTGTGGCAAGTCTTTGTTGCAACCCTACTTTTGTTGAATTATAGTCTGAGTGAGGACCTAGCCTGTGTGGCAAGTCTAAGTGACAACTTTAATGGCATGTTATTCGTTTGAAATTGGACACAGCAGTTTTCATAAGTCCAAATCGCGTATGTGTACCGTCATTGGATTTTCAATGTGGCTTGATTAAATTCTTGGAACATTGGATGTATGATTATGTTAGCAACACATACAAAATAATGCAGTCTATGGTCTGCTGTGTGACGTTTTGCGAGCGAACAGTCAAAGGAATGAATGAATGAATGTAGCGTAAGGAATGAGTCGAGTCGCCCGCCCCGCCCAACCGGCACTCTTGGCTGGACCACGGAAGAGGACGGATCTCGTATTGATCTTGGTGTCCATTCCATTCTTACTGAAGTTATTTAAACACTAGCGGCCCGTCCCGGCTTCGCACGGGCATTAAACATTACATTTAGATTTGTTAATTTCAATTTGTTAATGATCATTAAAAAATCATTTCGACGTATTTTTGATGCCCTGGCCTGGGAACTATTTCTAGAAAGTTGAGATCTTGATCTTTTAGGCATTTCAAAATGACAAAAGAAAAAATGCCTTTGAACTAAATTAGCATAACTGTAAGCTATATATGCTACTATATTACAACGTACACAACTACCTACTATTTATTAAAATTAAATTGAAAATCATGAAAAATATTCAAGTAATTTATTAGGTTAATAACTAAGTGAACGATATTTTATATAAATGGGTTTAGTTCTGAAAAGAACTTTTTAAATCGGTTTAGTTACTTACTAAACGAATTATTATCAAGCGTAAATTCCGCACACGTCCATCACGTAGGGAGCCGACCGCGCGAGTAAGCCGCGCGGCAAGTTTATTTCGTGATCTTAACCCCCCTCCCGTACCCCTGCCCGAGTGACGCCTACAACGCATAGCTAGCCGAATACAGTTTATTTTTTAATTTTTTTTTAACTCGTGATATCTTTTGAATGGATTGTCAGAATCGAATAATTCAAAAAGTAATATAAAGATATTGAAGCAGTCTTAAATAATACATCATTTATTTTGATAAGGGTTAATACCAAGGTACAAATAAAGAGCTTTTTGTAGCGGTGGTATTTTAATTTCTTTTTTTCAATAAAAAAACGCTTATTGTGACATGACTGTAATAGTTAGAGATATGCTGCCGCTGATTTTTTGTAGATAATGGTGTGTTCTAAAAAAATGTAGTATATCATTTTGTTCTATCATCAATAGTTTTCGCAGCGCACGCGATGTAAGGTAGTTTTTTGATATTTTTTTCACACCTTGGATTACGTTATCGTAATTTTAGTAAGGATGCCTATTTTTTTTGAAAATGAAATATAGCCTATGTCACTCAGAAATGATGTAGCTTTCCAACAGTGAAAGAATTTTTCAAATCTGCCAAGTAGTTTCGGAGCCTATTCAATTCATACAAACAAACAAACAAACAAAAAATCAAACCTTTCCTCTTTATAATATTTGTATAGATGTATAGATGTATAGATATTGTACATGGTTTGGATTATTAGAAGTATTAGTTGTTTACATTTACATTAAGGTAGTTTTGAATACCGTCCCTTCAGAAATAGTTTACAATTAATAATTTAGTTTTAGCCTCGATTATTCGATTGGTCCCAATACAATTTATTTCACTAAAAGTCAAGTTGCTTATTTCAATTATCATGACAATTTATGGGGATAGGTAACGAATATGAAGTTACTGTTGGAAGAGTCGAAACTCTGGTACGATGTTTATGGTTGGTAAAATTGGGTTTAACTGTGTTTTGTGTTATCCCAAAACTGTGTTCGCTTTCTGTGAAATTGTGGAGGTAGATTTGAGACGGTCAGAATGACCGAGCGTTAAGTGGTTACTTGAGCTCTTTTATGATTGTCCACAGATGATGAGATGAACTTTACTATTCACCCGAGGACGTGTGAAAATGCAGGATGGCCGTGACGGCGCGAGATATCATTGGATAGTGAAAATTAGTTTGAGAGTTGTTAATCGATAGTTTTAATCTGTGGTTTTTGACGATTAATCGATTTGTTTATGGTAATTTAGAGCGGTTTACACCGAATGGAGTTGCGTTTGGGATTTCGGGCGAACGTCATGTCTGTCAGTCAGTGTTTGACAGGACTGGGCTGAAAGCGGTCGCACGCAATGGTCATTCGTAAACCCATTACTCTAAATCGCCAATTATCTTTGTGATCATTCATTAACTAAGTAGTCTAAGTGACTGTATAATTAAATTAGTGAAAAGCCTTCAATGCTGTCCCCTTATTTCAACGTTCCTGAAGTTTGACGCCGACCATAGATGCCCGTGATAGCAAGTTCATTGATCAGAAATCAGATACAACACCTCGGCCTACTAGATTTCCCCGTCATCAAAAGTGGAAGGTCACAGCGCAGCGGCCTTTCCTATGTTTCTCCGACATCAATGGGATCAGATGCGACGGCGTGGCTCCTCTTTCCTACATTACCCCGATATCAGGAGTGAGATGTGAAGGCTCGGCTTCCTATTTCTCTATGTTTCCCCGACATATATATATATATATATAATTGGAATCTCGGAATCGGCTCCAACGATTTTCATACAATTTAGTATATAGGGGGTTTCGGGGGCGATAAATCGATCTAGCTAGGAATCATTTTTAGAAAATGTCATTTTATTCGTGTTTTATCGATAATCAACTAAAACATAAACTTGGAAGAAAAATAACAAAAAGGAGGCGTTTGAGTAGTCTCAACTGAAAAATATGACTCTTCCTGACATCTATTGGCGAATAATAATACTATTTTTTGTGAGCAAAGCAACTAATTGCTTTAACGACACAACAGCAGATGGCGTTGTTAAGTAACACGAAGTCAATGAGTGTTTGAATATGACTCTTCCTGACATCTATTGGCGAATAGAAATACTATTTTTTGTGAGCAAAGCAACTAATTGCTTTAACGACACAACAGCAGATGGCGTTGTTAAGTAACACGAAGTCAATGAGTGTTTGAATATGACTCTTCCTGACATCTATTGGCGAATAATAATACTATTTTTTGTGAGCAAAGCAACTAATTGCTTTAACGACACAACAGCAGATGGCGTTGTTAAGTAACACGAAGTCAATGAGTGTTTGCTTTGAGGTTAGACTAAAATCAATTGTTTATTATCCAAAAAAAATACCGAGCAAAGCTCGGCCATCCAGGTACTCTGAATTATGTCCAGAGAGTCGCGGCACGTGGTTTCGCTTCGTCAAGTTACATCAAACATCAAACTTATCTATTAAGCATGAGACCGTTCAGGTAGACAGAAGCGTGTTCATCCATGTACCTATTTTGTTTTGTTTTCGAGCTGAGCAAAACGTTCAAAGGCTTAAACTTTATACACAAACAGACACGTTTTTGTGAATTTTAAGTAAAATGGAAATTCATTCTTTTCTCTATATTTGGTTTTAAATATGACGACCAAAAACATGGTGGTAATAGGTGGTAAACAATAATTATGGTGGTAATAAGTTAGAAGACTGTGTGTGTGTGTGTGTCTGTGTGTCATCGTAGCTCCCGAACGGATGAACCGATTTTGATTTTGTTTTTGTTTGAAAGGTGAATTAGTCGAGAGTGTTCTTTGATGAAAATTGGTGTTGATGAAAATCGATGTCGGGGGTTTTTTAATTTTTAATTTATACTTGTCTAAGATAAACTTATTTGGCTTTTCTAGACATTGGAAAACAGGAAGGAAACGCGACGATCACGAGTATCAATGAATGGAGTCCGTGGAGAGAGCTAGAGAGACGGCGCACGCCGGGGATACTGTCGCCCGACCGCTACGTAGCCTTCTACTTGAGGATCCAAGCGCCAGGTGAGGACAAGTCCGAACTGCTTTTAAAGCCCACAATTCGTAGTGTGCGTCCACACTGCGAGCCTAGCTCGGTTGCGACGACGCGCGCGAAGTATCAACATGATAATTATATTAAACGCGCCTTTGCGTCGATGTTGTAGTGCCGGCGGAAGCCTAGCGCGACGGGAGGGACTGAGCGAGCCAGTGCGCGTAACTTTCAAACGCTTAAATTTTCAAAATTTTCCGCTGGCCGCACTCCGGGCCTAGTCAGCGAGCGACCCAATGCGCAGGTGGCGGGAGTAGTATATTATTGAGAGTTCTAACCCAGCGTTATTTGCGGTTGTGAAAATGTTTTTACTATGGTGTGAAGTATGGCGAGTGTGTTTTACCAACCGCAAAATGTCGTGTTAAGTTTGTAAAAAATGTTTTTTTTTTAAATTTGTATGTGATTGAGGCCATGGCTCCAGTGGCTTCAGTCGGGCGGGCTAGAGTTCCATTCCGTGGGCTGGCTGGGGTGAGATGGGTCACGTAGGGCTCCGGGTGGGGTAAGATGGGTCACGTAGGGCTCCGGGTGGGGTAAGATGGGTCACGTAGGGCTCCGGTTGGGGTAAGATGGGCCACGTAGGGCTCCAGTGTGCGGCGGCGTATGATTTCTAACTCACGTTTATTGCAGTTGTGAAAATGGTTTTACTATGGTGATAAGTATGGAGTGTGTGTTTAACCAACTGCAAAAGCTGTCCTCTTAACTTTGTGTTTTTTTTCGGATGGGGTAAGACGGGCTATGGCGGGGGGACGGGGGCGGGGGCGGGGGGCTATGGCGGGGGCGGGGGCGGGGACGGGGACGGCGGTGGGAGCGGTATCTTGCGGTGAGTGTATTGAGGACAGTTTCGATAGTTACATTGTAACAATCAAGTAACGGAAATAGCTGTGGTAGTATTTATAACTATACAGTTAATAGATAATGGTATGAAACAAAGGATTGGTAGGTAAAGTAATATATCTAGAAATATATATTATAAGACAAATTGTGTTAAATAGAGCAATAATGAATGAAACAAAGGATTTTACAGGAAATAACAAATAGATTATTATAGTAGTTGGAGTGATAAAAGCGCAATGTTGCAGAATGCAGATGTTATTTTAAACGTAATTTTCAAAACGAGTAGGACGACTAAAGCGACGGTTCAGTGGTTGTGTGTGTGTTTAAAACAAACAAAACAAAATGTTATTTACAAGTATTTTACCTTGGGCGATTGTATTATACATGGGGAAAGAAAATGGAGAAGATGTTTTGGAGAAAAATATTTCAAAATCTCTAAACGAAGATTTGCGTGATTTATGTTCTAGTGATTATCATTACCTGAAGAAGGTAAAGTTATTAGATGTAGACGGTAAGCATTTTTTGAAGAACTGGAAGATTAAATTTTACCTCTATGCGGATACGGATAAAAACGACAACAGTTTGTTTGTTCATAAAAAACGTATCGTGCTTTTAAAAGGTGCTAATGATGTAAGGGATAGCAAGAAATTGCTTAATCTACGTTTATGTATTGATAATCGATTATTACTATATAAATTGGAAGTCGCACATTCATTCAAAACTCGTGCAAAGCGAAGCAGTAGCGTTACAAATACTTTACAACAAGTTTGGTCGTCTGATACATTTGAACAGAAGTATACAGATGAGAAAGGATTAGAGATTACTGTAAAACTTCCGAGAGGTGTAAAAAAAAAAAAACATCATCATCTTGATGCAGAGTCTAAGGAAGAGAGTGCAACAATATCAGAATCTAATGATGATGATCAAACAAAAACCACTCCTGCTAGCACTACTTCTACAACATCAACACCTATTACAACAACAACAACGACAACTACAGCGTCTTATCCGTTAAGTGAAACATGTCAACGCTATAAGATGACAATTGAAAGTGTGATATCTTGGGGTTACAGTCAGTTGAATAAATTGAGTAAGGGTGAGATTGAAAATTCGGCATGTACAGCTAAAGTACCGATAGAATAATTCTGTTATCATCGTACGAATAGTGGTTCGTCAATATGCATACTGTTATCATGTAGAATTTTGTGGTAAGAGTTGGTGATAAGTTCTTTAGCTTATTTATTATCAGTGTGTGAAACAAACCCTATTTCACACGCCTATGAAATTGTAAATGTGGTTTAGGATGACGTTAACGATAAAAAAATATTATACAGAATTTTGTGGTAAGAATTGACGATAAATTCTTTGGTTTTGCTATCAACGTGTGAAACAAACTGTTTTCCACACGATCACATGAAATTGTAAATGTGGTCTATGATGTGCGCAACGTTTACGATAACAAAAAACATATAAATACCAAGCTACGTAATTCTTTATTCAGTTCATCTACAATAATCGACTCTTATATATAATAATTTCATTCAGTTTATATAAACATCTGCAGAAGAAAAAGTTACCCTTCGACCCCGCAAAAAAACTGTAAGAAAAAAAATATTCAAATTTTTTTAAACATGTCTTCTAATCGAAAAGTGCTGTTCGAACTGAATAACAACTGTAAAATGAATACTTGGATTAAGGTTTCCGACTTGGAAATTGGCAAGTCCTACAAGATTGTGAATGTTAAAAGAGTTGCTTCCAAGTTTAACACTGACAGAATGCAGACAGTTGTTCAGCTCGAGGACGAATCCAATGTCTCGCTACCTTCAAGATATGACAATTTAGACTCTAAAATTTACGATTACTTGAGTACTGGGGTAGTGTCCATGACGAATGAAGGTCCATGGGGTAAATCATGGAAGATTATTTTTTCGGAAGAGTCAGAAGCTTAAATATTTATTTTATTGCAGTTGATAAACAAGATAATGAATAACTCAAACGGCCTACTTAACCTGCTCGATATAATGCAGAATGAGACCAAAAATGAATGGATTGAATTTATTACAGCCAATAAACTGCTGAAAATTTGGAGACGTCCAGTGCCGTTAATGAAACTTCTTGAAGACGTGAACAGGTTGCTTCTTACCATATACGAAGAAAGTAATTTCAATGATATCGAGATATATACGCTGATCCGAATTTGGAGCGATTTAACATCCCATCTAGAAGAAACGGGACCAAACAATAGTGTGGAAGTGACAGAGTGGCTCGATCTACTCAATAATACCCCATCTGAGTGTTTTGGACACACACTCTTCACTCAAAAACTAGGTGGTTTATTAATTAATATTTTGTTGGTGTGTTTATTTGAAGGTATAGAAGTGTAGTGTCTCCACTCAACCGTCAAAAAAAAAAAATCACACACACACGTTTGTGAGAAAAAAGTGAAAGTAACAATTAGTGGCAATTATTGTTTGTGTGTTTTTCAATTTGCTTAAAAAATGGATCTGTCAAATGTGAGATTCATAATAGACATTGAGGGATTCCCAGTAAAAGATAAGGTGTATTATAAAGAAGTGGCAATTTACGACTTGCTTAACAAATGTTCAAATATGTTTCATGTCCGTCTTCCCGAATGGTTATTGCTACGTAGGAAAACACAATGCATATGGTTCTGTGAAAAAAATATTCATGGTCTAGCGTTTGGAAACTGGTTTAGTGATTCTTTTTATTGTAATGTCATTAATGCTATTAGAAATATGGATAGAGAATGTCAATATACTTGGGCATTTAAGGGTGGAGTAATTGAAAAAAGGCTTTTAGATTCTTTAGGCTTTGCTTATATCAATTTGGAAGATTTAGGTTGTCCAAAATTTGAGGAATTGATAGAAACACTAAATTTACATCAATTAAAAAAAAAGAGAATGCAATGCTCAAGACATACGCGATTCAAAAATAAAAATCGTGTATGTCACTGTAGTTTGGAAGAAGTTAATGCTTTTGCCGCATGGTTTGAGCAGTATAAACAAAATGTGTAGTTATTATCTGTGTCTCCTGTATTAATCTAAGCACTATGTAATCACTATGTAATCACAATGTAACCGTTACGAGTATGTATTATCAATAGTTTTTTTTACTCTATAATATTTAGGGTATAATTAGTTAATAAAACACATTATTTACTCAACATTATTTTCTTTATTGATCCAGCTCGTTTCATTCATACCTAACCACTTAACTAGAACCCTATCTCCCTTTTTCTTCAGCACCTTCTCCACTAGATAAATGTCGGGGTATTTAACTTTTTGTAGTTCTTGCTCATAGAATCCCCCCAACACTGATTCATTTTTCTCATCATGTAATTGATATGTAATCGGATTGGTGGTGTTCACTTTAGCTATTTTGAATATTTCTGTACTCCAATTTCCAGTGTATGCCTTAGAAAAAGCAGATTTATATTTGCTTATTCGCACACAGTCACCAATGACATATTTTGCCCTGGGTCGTACTTTGATAAAATTGTAAACATTAGATAAGAGGGCGTTCGCATTTGTATGGTTCACGGTCACTGGGGCAGCCTTGATTGTACGATGTACTTTGTTGTTATATCTGTTTATTACGTCAGAAAGGGTTGCCCCGATCCATTTATAGGAACCATTGTAGGTAAATTGTTGCCAGAGCCAAGTTTTGAGAGTTCTTATCAATCTTTCAACGATAGACGCTTTCTTTACACTGTACGTAGAGTAATGGTTAATATTGTACTTTTTCATCAATACTTGGAACTTTTCATTGAAAAACTCTCGTCCATCATCTGATTGAATGTTCTTAGGTTTTCTCCCTAATAGATTATTATTATTATTATTATTCAGAATGGTTGACATAGCACGAGTCACGTCATCAGCCGATTTACTTTTAATCGCTTGAACCCAGGCATATTTCGAAAAAGTGTCAATACAAGTTAATATGTACTTCATCCCCCTGTTATACTTGGAGTATTTTTGCATATCGATTAAATCTATTTGCCAGGTGTCATCAAATCCCTTTTGTATGAAACGTCTTCGTGGAAAATTTTTACGAGCATTTTTATGAAGCTCCTGAACCACTTGCCACTTACTCATCTTTTTCAGGTTTTTTTTTTATTACTCGTTTTTTTGGTTTTACTGATGCAGCGGTTGTAATTGGAATAGTAGCCGCAACAGCAGTAGCAGCAAGACCACCACCACCAGCAGCAGCAGCAGCAGCAGCAGTTGGACCACCAACAGTCAAAACAGCAGGCTTTGATTTAACATCCTTGCTAGCGATTATTTTGTAAAGTTCATTCAAACGATGAGAGTTGTTTTTAATCTTCAGTAAACAAAAGTTCATGGACTCTTCCAATTGTTTTTTGATAACGACGTCATTTTTTAAGATACCTTCTCGAGCATTTCTTAAAAGCTTGCTTTCCAAATCTACAACATTCTTGTAAACTTTAAGTGAATTATTTTGTTTTGGTTTATTTACACTGCTACTGCTACTGTCAGTTAGATAACGTCCAAACTTATTAATCGTCATTCTTACACTAAATGTGTTACTTGATGAGATGTCTTAATAGACCAGATGACGGAGGATTAATAATATCTGCTTCTATCAATTCTTCAATTATTGCCATAATTTCATTTCCATGTCCGTTATTACCAACATTTTGTGATGCAATTAAAAGTCGTAGACGGTCAATTAACTCATTAGGATCATCCCAATACTTAAAGTCTGTGTTAGGATGGTATTTTTTCATGATTAGTTGAGTGTTTTTTGTACAATTGCTCTTACGTACGTCAGAATTATTAACGCCATCATTATCACCGTCATCCTTAAGCGGTAGACCTGATCCGCTAAAATCTTTTGTTGTAGTTGCTATCGTCTGTTTTATGTATGTATTATACTTATGACTTCTATCTCCTTGTATTTGTCCATGGGGTAAAAAGTTACGCTTGTGTGCGTTTGTCGTTAAAATGATTTGATTATAGTTCAATATATCTTGAGGCTGTACAAGAGAAGAGTTTGGATCTTTTTTTAATAAAAGTTCCAGTAAACCAGGTGTATAGTTATACTCCTTGCCCTTCACTTTAATACTCTTTTTTTCAAAGGTAACTGCACTATTACCCATATGATATCCATCAGGTGTAATGCTAATACCAAAGGGAACTTTCATAATTTTATTCAAAATTAAATTATCGAAATAGATTTGTACAAATCCAGGAACATTTTGTAATTGCATTTTGTAATTGTATTTGAGTTTCTTCTTGGAAGATGATGTAGTAGCATCTTGAAAATCATCTTCAGATAATGAGGTGTTTCTACCTGATGTAGCTGAATAAAGCGTTTTGTCACTAGTGAGGTTATTTTCATCATCATCATCATCATCATCATCATCATCATCATCAGTAGTGCTGCTTTTCTTAAGGTTAAGTTTGTGTTTTAACTTTTTACCGATAAAGCTCGATTTCCTCTCTTTTTTTAGGTTTTTTATTTTTGTTGGAGTATCATCACTAGAAGTATTTATTTTGATTGCTTCGTTCAGTATACTGTTCAAAGGTTGCGTGATTGGTTCAAAGGTTTCCTTTAGGGTAGATGACATTTCAGCTTTATCAACATTTAAGGATTTTACCTTATTTTTCACAGAATTCACCGATTTAATCAGTTTACGTTTTAGATTTTTATCACCAAAGATCTGTGATGCTTGAGAGTCCATGGTGAAATGTTAGCAAATCCAAGATTGAATATGTATTTAAGTTTTTTATTATTATAAACATATAAAATCATCAAACCCCCGTCGATAGCGGCCCTTATGAAATTCCAGATTTTTATCAATTACTAAGAAATTGTATTGGTTCTTCCAACAGGTTCGACATATTGAGAGAAATTCATCCCAAGACATGTCAGTGTTTACATGATCATCATATACATGTTTTAAATTTAAATCATCTTGTTTGAAGAGTATAATAAAGTTTGCGTTGTCACGCACCAACTGTTTAGGAATTTTACTATATGTCTGACATAGATAAAAACAATCTAATCCTTTGTGTCTACCCATAGAGAAATATTGACGTATAGACTCTTGGTCTTCCATTGACACATCATCAAATATCACAATACTATCGTTAAATGTATCTTCTATTGAGGTCACTTCACTCTTATCGGAAAATGTGTAATAATTCACAGAGGGCACTCGAGTAAATACTTCACCTAAAAATAAATACTTTGATTGATTCAAAGATTTTGAATACAAGTAGACATTTTGAAATTTAAGTCCATTCACGTCGAGTAATAGGGTGAGCAGTATATTTGTTTTACCACAGCCTGACGGTCCACAGATTAAACATCTTATACTATTAGGTAGCAACGGACCATGTTTATTCTGACCGCCATCTCCGTTAATATTATCTGAAATATTCCAATCTTTGACTGATAAAAGCGTGTTTTGCTTTCGAAACTTCATTATGATTAGTTGTTATTATTGTATACACGTGTTTTAAATACCTTTTTTAAAATGATTATACAACATAAAAGTAGTCCCATTCTTAAACCTACTGTCAAGCAAGGAGGTGGTTTTGTTAACAAAATTATTAACAATTTACCGTTTGAACTACACCTACCCGGCTATAATTATTGTGGACCGGGAACAAAATTACAAAAACGTTTAGCTCGAGGTGATGCAGGTATCAATCCTTTAGACGAAGCTTGCAAATCGCATGATATTGCATACGCTCAGAATTCTAATCTAGACCAGCGGCATATAGCAGATTTGGAATTAGCATCAGCCGCTGCGAAGCGTTGGAGAGAGTCACCACATTTGTCTGAGAGATTAATGGCTCTAGGCGTTAATAAAATTATGAAGTTTAAGGTGAAACGAGGTATGGGTATACCTCTCTCCAGAGTGATAACTGAAACCCGTAAAGCTCTTAAAAAAACATACTCAAAGGGTAAACATAAAATGACACCTCATGATACATTGTTAAATACTGCCGTTAAAGCTGCAAAAAAATCTATTAGCAATAAACTCGTCAAGAAACCTAGAGTTATTCGTTTACCTAAGAGAGGTGGTTTTCTACCACTGATTCCAATATTGGGAGCGTTGGCGGCTGCCGGCACCTTGGCTGGAGGAGTTTCAACAGCTGCCAAAAATATTTACGAAATGGTTAAAAAGAAAGATCCAATTCGATCAACGGTACCGGTGGCTGTAGGAAAAGGAATGTACATGGCACCATATAAAAAAGGTTTTGGTCTCTACCTAACACCCTATCAAAAAAACTAAATCTCACCCTACCGAAACATGCCCTTTCCGACTATGAAATTTTGAACTTTATCAAGCAAATTAACATACCTCATTTTCGAGGAGTTGTAATGAGAGATGATTTGATAAAGAGAAATTCACAGCCATGGTATTGTGAAACTGGCATTTTGAATTTAGACAATTCGAGTGGGGTGGGTACGCATTGGGTAGCATACGCAAAGAAAAATCTACACTGTGAATATTTTGACAGCTATGGAGACTTGAGACCACCTCAAGAGTTTATCAATTACATGTTGAAATCTAATCGTAACATAGCAATTAATTATAACTATAACAATGTACAAAAATCTAATAAATACAATTGTGGTCATCTGTGTTTACGTTTCCTATTAAATGTTTGTAATAATTTGTTTGATAATAAATAAATATAAATGGCAAAAATTATTATTGGAAATTTCATTTTACACCCGAAAGTCGACTTGATATAATGTCTTTCACGTTAACGTTAAACAGTGACGAATCCACGTTTAATGTGAATTTTCTACCACCCATTGAACTTGATAACGGTGACCAGTATGAATGTGCGGTGATATACTTTAAAACATTCAATTCAATACCGAACGTTGACAGTAGTAATAATCTTTTCCACTATGGAGATAATAATGTGATTACTATTCCGGAAGGTTCCTATGAGCTAGATAATATTTTCCAATTACTAGAGCGAGAGCTCGAACGTAGATCGGGTGGAGATGGTAAAGAATTAATTGATATGGAAGCCAATACGAACACTATGAAATGTTTATTTTTTTCACCTGAATTTGACATACACTTTGAGAAAGAAAACAGTATCGGAAGTATTTTTGGGTTTTCTCGCAAATTACTCCCGAAAAATGTTGTTCATTTATCAGATCAACCAATTAACATTCTGATAACAAACACTATAAGAATAGAGTGTAATGTTACTGAGGGATCATTCATCAATAATAAACAGTCGCATGTGTTACATGAATTCTCTCCAATAGTTCCACCAGGATATCAAATCATAGAGTGTCCTTCACACCCAGTTTATTTACCTGTAAAGGTGAAAACCATTCAAAATCTACACGTGCGTATAGTGAATGAACAAGGAAACCTTGTCAATTTTAGAAAAGAAAACATATCACTGCGTTTACATTTAAGAAAGGCAGTATGATTATCTATAAAAACAATGGTAGCAGTGTATTGAATCATAGTATTTCGAATACCAGCACGGTGTTAACAACCCCACAAATTGGCGTGAAACTAAACAAAATAAGAAAAGAAAACTTGGTATACCTTCAATCCTTGGGCCTAGAAGTGAAATGGCCGACACATCAAGCATTTTAAATATTGGCGAGAAAGTTATCTTCGATGATAGTATTGAAAGTATTGAATACCACTTATACACACCTTACAATGAATCTTACAAGAACAATGATGAGATTCGCATTTGTATTAATAGTCAAGATTTAATAGTATTACCTTGCGAGAGTCAGTTAATTATTGAGGGTAATATTACAAAAGATTGTACTCTTGTTAACAATGCATTAGCCTTTCTTTTTCAAGATATACGCTACGAATTAAATGGAGTAGAAATTGATAGAACCAAAAACTGTGGTATTACCAGCACCATGAAAGGAATTATTTCTTATGGGAAGGATGAGAGCAGTGCCTTGGAAAATAGTGGATGGAATTTAGGTGGTTTTAAAGAATTTGAGGGAGATTTTTCTTTCACTGTTCCGCTGCGACACCTGCTGGGTTTTGCTGAAGATTATAAAAAAGTAATTGTGAACGCAAAGCATGAACTAGTATTGAACAGGAGCTCTTCTAATTTAAACTGCGCTATCTTGAAGGATCCCACAAAAAAGATTCATATAGACTTAACCCGCATTTCATGGCGTATGCCTACAATTAAGGTATCCGACAAGGAAAAACTCAACTTGTTAAAGTACGTAGAAAACAATATTCCAATTACTATTGCATTCCGCTCATGGGATCTGTATGAGTATCCAGTGCTACCGACATCTCAAAGACATGTATGGACTGTGAAGACTACCACTCAGTTGGAAAAACCTCGTTTTGTTATTCTAGGTTTTCAACATGCACGTAACAATGAATCAGATAAAGATATGAGTCTATTTGACCATAGCAATTTTCTAAACGCTCGATTGTACCTAAACTCTCAATATTATCCGTATGATTCATTCGCATGTGACTTTGAGAAGGGAATGTTTACCCTTTTATACGAAGCTTTTATTAACTTTAGAAAGTCATACTATTGTTCAAATAATTTTAACGCTCAAATTAATCCTTCAAATTTCAAAACAAAAACACCTCTGATTGTTATCGATTGCTCTAGGCAGAATGATTCATCTCGTTTTATTGGTGGTGCTATTGATATCAAACTAGAATTGGAATTTAAAAAAAATCTACCGACTAATACAACAGCTCACTGTCTTATCATCAACGACTCACTCTTTGAGTACGATATCTTATCTAAAACAGTTCGAAAACTAACCAGTTAAAAAAATCCTTATGTTCTATTCAAACCTGTTAATACCTGTTTAATCCTATCTGTTAATACCTATTCAGATCTGTTCTGTTTAATCCTGTTCAGATCTGTTAAGACCTGTTAATACCTGTTTAATCCTATTCAGATCTGTTAATACCTATTCAGATCTGTTCTGTTTAATCCTGTTCATATCTGTTAAGACCTGTTCAAACCTGTTAATACCTGTTTAATCCTATTCAGATCTGTTAATACCTATTCAGATCTGTTCTGTTTAATCCTGTTCAGATCTGTTAAGACCTGTTCAAACCTTTTAATACCTGTTTAATCCTATTCAGATCTGTTAATACCTATTCAGATCTGTTCTGTTTAATCCTGTTCAGATCTGTTAAGACCTGTTCAAACCTGTTAATACCTGTTTAATCCTATTCAGATCTGTTAATACCTATTCAGATCTGTTCTGTTTAATCCTGTTCAGATCTGTTAAGACCTGTTCAAACCTGTTCAGTTCTGTTCTGTTCAACTCGGTAAGCAGTCCTGTTTCTCACTTCAATAGGGTGTTAATTATTAATTAACAAAAAAACAGTATAATA
Source organism: Peribatodes rhomboidaria (assembly GCA_911728515.1). Taxonomy (NCBI): domain Eukaryota; kingdom Metazoa; phylum Arthropoda; class Insecta; order Lepidoptera; family Geometridae; genus Peribatodes; species Peribatodes rhomboidaria. The sequence continues at coordinate 11,950,553 of OU452192.1, forward strand.
AAATGTTTAATGTACAACATTATTCATACGCACCATCAATTCCACCATTTAACTTTGAATTGTCTAAGAATGTATATAACATCTCCAACTCGATACCGTACATAGCTACATACTTGAGAGCATTGAGTCCTATCAATCCAGGTCTGGAAGTATGTATCGATATCAATAATCGAATTATATTAACCAAGCAAGAGTGGGAGACAATACTTATGGACAATGCAGCGGATATTTCAGAGTTTTTCAACAACGGCACTATTCCACCACCAAATCCTGACTCAACTCCAGAGAAATCAAGAAGTATATCATTTATGGACATGCAAGAAGAAGGAAGAGACAATTTTATCATGATGTACACAGAAGTTCAATCTATAAGATTATGTCGTGAAGAATGGTGGCACCTCTGTGAGATACTGAATTGTCTCAACCTACGTATTCGACAACTGCATAAAATTAAATACTACTATGAAAACCGTATGAGTTACTTTAGAAAAAGATTCAAGCTTAGTCAAGTGAAGACGTTGTATGAAGCCTCTTCTCTAATGAATACTATCTGCGATGAGTCATCTCTTGTGGATGTAGAAATTAAGTATTTTACGTTACAGTATTTATTGTATTCATCTTTAATATAGAGACAAATAAACTATATTATAACCTCACATACATTGTTTCTTATCTCTCTCTCTCACAAACCTCAAACCACATCTTTTTTTTTTATAAAGCAAGTTATTGTTCAATGTATTATTAGTTGTTACTTGTCCATCTCTCATTGTGAAGGTGTTCAGTTTTTTTTGTTAGTTATTAGTTTTTTCAACTATAATGTTGGAGTGTCATTTTTGCAATGTGCAAGTGAAGAGTAATGAGTTGATTGCTCACTCAAAAACTAAACGACACAAACTACTATGTGAACAAGATGATGGAGATTATTTTGTATATATTGTGAACAATGCTTTCAAGTGTAGAATCATAAGCTACCGAATAAACGGATCTTCAGATTTAGATCCCAAAGTTTATTTGGCAAACGTGCAGTCGAAAGTCATAGAGCTAATTGGATTGGAATTAGAAATTAATAAGCAAATTAAAGTGAATCTAGAACTATTCGGGACCTACTTAACTACAAAAGATGACGTCATTACAAGAGATTTAAAGTCTTTCAACACGAAAAATGTGGAAATACGAGAAATGTCAGATATGATCAGTTTTGTCGAGAGTTTTTCATCTCAGATAATCAACAAGTGTGAAGCATTTCAAGAACGCAACAGTGGATGGGCGTTGGAGAAGATTGAGTTTTTAGAAGTTAACATCAATAAACACAATCCTATGAAAGGTAGTTCATACATCCCACTACCAAAGTGGATACAACTCAAACGAGCGTGTGTAAATATACAGAATACTGATAACGCTTGTTTTTTCTGGAGTGTCGTCAGTGCTCTTTTTCCAATTGAAAAACATGCAGATCGTGTATCATCTTACCCTCCATATGAAACAGTTTTGAAAACTGATAGAATAGACTGTGCATTAAAGATTACTATTAAGGATATCAAACACTTTGAGACTTTAAACAATATCAAAGTAAACGTGTATGGTTTAGAAGCTAAGGAAAAATATATTTCACCTTTGTACATTTCATCAAAGACTTGTGACCGTCATGTTAATTTGCTGTATTTTGAAGATCAAAAGAAAGCGCATTATTGCTGGATAAAAAATCTATCTCGTTTGGTGGGTATTCAATTATCGAAGCATAACGGTCAAAAGTTTTTCTGTGACTCTTGTCTACAATATTTTGCGAGCAAAGAAAAACTACAAATTCATAAAAGATTGGGGTGTGAGAAAGTGGTGATACAGCTTCCATCTTCAAAAGAAAAGTATCTAAAATTTAAAAATTTTGAACACAAACTTTCAATACCATTTGTTATCTATGCAGACTTTGAATCTATTTTGGTTCCATTACACAACAATTTGGAGAAAAATTCACATTACACTCAAGAGCATATAGCGTATAGCTTTGCATATTACATTCATTGTAATTACGATGAGTCATTGTCAAAATTTGTCACATATCGAAGTGGCGATTGTGTCAAACAGTTTGTTGACAGTATTTACTCTGACGTTTGTGAAATTGGGAAGATTATCTCCAAAAAGATGCCAATCAGCGATAATATCGACAACGATGACTTTCCACAAAACAATTCATGTCATATATGTGAGAAGACTTTTCTACCTACTGATAGAAAGGTTCTAGACCATTGTCATCTAACAGGTAAAATAAGAGGGTATGCACATTACACATGTAACTTAAATTATTCAATACCTGATTATGTTCCTATATTTTTTCATAACTTGTCTGGTTATGATAGCCATATCTTTATCAAAGAATTGGCAGCCAGAGAGGATGGAAAAAAAATATCTTGTATCGCGCAGAATAAAGAAAAATATGTATCGTTTAGTCAGACAATCTCTTTTGATTGTGAAGGGGGAAAAACGAAAGATATCACAATCAGATTTGTAGACTCGTTTAAATTTATGTCATCTAGTCTAGAAAAACTAGCTAAAAATCTTTCTACAGATCAATTCATGGTGCTACCACATTATTTCCCCGACAATGAGCAAATGTCTCTCTTGACACGTAAAGGTGTCTTCCCCTACGAATACATTGACTGTTGGGAAAAAACTTGAAGAAAAAACGTTACCCGATAAAAAAAATTTTATAGCTCTTTGACACAGACACACATTTCTATTGAAGACTACAATCATGCTCAAAAGGTGTGGAACACATTCAATATAAACAATCTAGGTGAATATTCTGACTTATATCTAAAAACAGATGTTCTATTATTGGTTGAGGTATTTGAAAACTTTCGAAAAGTTTGTCTTGCTACATACAAATTAGATCCATGTAGGTACTTAACCGCACCGGGTCTTTCATGGGATGCAATGTTAAGGGAAACAGGTGTAAATATTGAACTTCTCACCGATTATGAAATGATTCAGTTTTTAAATGCAGGTATTAGAGGTGGGATAAGTCAAGTCTCAAAAAGACACGTGGAAGCCAACAACAAATTTATGGACAATCAATACAATCCGGAAAAAGAAAGTAAATTTATTGTTTACCTAGATGTTAATAATTTGTATGGTGAGGCTATGAGTAAATATTTACCTCTAGGAAACTTTAAATGGTTATCGGAAAATGACATTAATACATTCGACATCAAACAACAAAAAGCTGATTCGGAGGTTGGATATATCTTAGAAGTTGATATTGATTATCCAAATTTTTTACATGATTTACACAATGATTATCCTTTTTGTCCTGAAACAAAAAAACCACCTCACGGTCAAACAAAAAAACTTTTACTCACTCTAGAATCTAAGAAGCATTACGTCATTCACTATATGAATCTGAAACAATGTGTAGAGCATGGTCTAATTTGTCAAAAAATTCATAGAATCTTGTCATTTAATCAATCACCTTGGCTCAAATCGTATATTGATTTCAACACCAACAAGAGAATTATGGCAACAAACTCGTTTGAAAAAGATTTTTATAAGCTCATGAATAATTCAATTTTCGGGAAAACAATAGAAAATGTAGCGAAAAGGGTCGATGTGCATTTATGCACATCATGGTCTGATATATCGACAAAAACCAAGTCCAAATATGGTATTGAACGGTATATAGCACGTCCCAATTTCCATAGTAGAAGAATTTTCTCTGAGAACTTTGTAGCAGTTCAGATGAACAAAACTAAGATTTTGTACAACAAACCAATTTATGTCGGTTTCACTGTATTGGAACTTTCCAAACATCTTATGTACAACTTTCACTACTCTTACATGTTACCTAAATATCAAAACAATGTACAATTAGCTTACACTGATACGGATTCTTTTATTTATGAAATCAAAACTGAGAATTTTTACGAAGATATCAGAAATGACTTGCAGGGTAAATTTGACACGTCGGATTTTCCAAAAGACAATATCTATAACTTACCATTGGTGAATAAAAAAGTTCTCGGTTTGATGAAAGATGAAAGCAACGGACGTATAATAAAAGAATTCGTAGGCTTACGCTCTAAAATGTATGCTTATAAATTTAAAAGTGACGATGATGATGATGATGATGTTGTGAAGAAAAACAAGGGCACTTCTGCTGCAGTTGTAAGAGCTCTACACTTTACAAACTACAGAAATGCCCTTAGTCGGGACTACCAACAATATGCAACCATGTACATAATCTGTAGTGATAAACATAATGTATACACACTAAACAAAAGAAAGAAAGTGCTCTCTAGTAATGATGATAAGAGATATATTTGCGATGATAATGTAAATACGTTAGCCTGGGGTCATTGGAATATTAAATAAAAAACATATGTAAAAGTAAAAAAAACACTCTTTTATTTCTCAAACCTCGTCGAACAACTCTCAACTCGACTCAAATTTATTTTATTTAGTTTTAAGTGAATGTACACGAATGGACATCGACTAAAGTACTGTAAATGTGCTCGCCAGGGATCGTCATCCTCTCGCCAATCGCACAGACCTCCACCACAATAATAGCACATGGTTTTATCCTCACAGCCGATGTAGAAGAATCCCGCGTCTGCCAACCTCTCCGGATCTTGATGTGCATGGGGGGGCCAATTTACAAAACTCTTCACACGCGTCATTCTCAAACTAAAGTATGGAAACTGAGGGGTAAAGCAGCTGTTTTCCAACATTTTTGTATACTGATACACGCACAGCGACCGCTCTCTCTATCTCTCTCTCAATCACTGTTTCATTCATAATTCCTCTATTTAATTTGTCTTATAATATATATACCTAGATATAAATACTACCACAGCTATTTCCGTTACTTGATTGTTACAATGTAACTATCGAAACTGTCCTCAATACACTCACCGCAAGATACCGCTCCCACCGCCGTCCCCGTCCCCGCCCCCGCCCCCCCGCCCCCGCCCCCGCCCCCGTCCCCGCCATAGCCCCCACCCCCGCCCCCGCCCCCGCCATAGCCCGTCTTACCCCATCCGAAAAAAAACACAAAGTTAAGAGGACAGCTTTTGCAGTTGGTTAAACACACACTCCATACTTATCACCATAGTAAAACCATTTTCACAACTGCAATAAACGTGAGTTAGAAATCATACGCCGCCGCACACTGGAGCCCTACGTGGCCCATCTTACCCCAACCGGAGCCCTACGTGACCCATCTTACCCCACCCGGAGCCCTACGTGACCCATCTTACCCCACCCGGAGCCCTACGTGACCCATCTCACCCCAGCCAGCCCACGGAATGGAACTCTAGCCCGCCCGACTGAAGCCACTGGAGCCATGGCCTCAATCACATACAAATTTAAAAAAAAAACATTTTTTACAAACTTAACACGACATTTTGCGGTTGGTAAAACACACTCGCCATACTTCACACCATAGTAAAAACATTTTCACAACCGCAAATAACGCTGGGTTAGAACTCTCAATAATATACTACTGGCGGGGGTCTCAAACCAGTTCGCACCCTTAAAATAGCTTTTTTCCAAATTAATATGAAACTAACTTCGACTACCCTATCCAAAAAAAAAAAGAATTATCAAAATCGGAGTAACATAAAATATACAAAAATAATAATGAAATTAAAATAAATATTTATACGCGTCGACCTTACTGTATTGTATGTCTGTGGCGTCGACTTGTAAACCTCCGTTTCATCGGTTAAAAAATGTTTTCTTTTGTTTGCCTCCATACATTTCAATAAAAAACCCTGGCGGAAACAAGCTAAATGTAGAAGCCAAACGAAAATAAAAAAAAATTACGTTTTAAAAAGGTTAAAGTAAGATGTGTGTATGTGGATCGCGAGTAGCGACCACGTAAGATCGTGGTGAGACTGACGTTTCAAATTGACCAATCGACAAATCAACAAATTTGTATGGAAACTACCAATTTTGTCGATTTGAAACGACGTTTTAACGTTCGTGATCGCACCAATCTTTTTTTTTTTTTTTTTGGATGACTCTATGCTGTTGGCCACTGAGGCCTCGACAGCGTACCGGGCATTAGGCAAGCGCAGATGGCGCAGGGTCTCAAAAATGCTTACAAACTATGGGCGACGAGCGCAAGGGCACCTCTGAGGTACGGCCTCGGCTTGGGCTGTCGCCGAGGGAGGGGCGTTGAATTGCCCTGGCAGCCCAGAAGGGGCTTGCTCTAGGGCCCTAACGGGGACGGTTGAAGTTAAGGTTAAAAACAAAATTAATTATTATTAACAATGACTCGACCGCCTTGTTCGGAAAGGGAACCTCACCTCAGAAGAACAGGCAAGAAACTGAGGGGTCACTCGGGTGCTGTTGAGGATCATCTTGTTTGTCTTGGTTGCAACGTAACGTTCTTGACAGAGCGGTTGTGGTCGTCATGCAGTATCCTAGAATATTGACACTACTCTTTTCTAAGTGCAGTATCGTTATTTGAATTGACAGGGGGTTACCGCAAGTTTTGATCGTTAACAAAAACTGTTTTCGATTGGCTCCATACATTTAACCTAGTTCTTTAACGTTTCCGCCAGGGGCGCTTTGTTGAAATGTATGGAGCCAAACAAAAACGAATCAAAACTCATGGTAAGGCCCCAGATGTTATTACATCTTACAATATCTTGCCATCTCTCTCTGTCCGAAGTCATGAGGATTAATACGAGTAGTCAGTACATGTATATTATTTGCAGGAACAATAACGTTCGGCCGCGAGTGCGACAGCGAGCCGCTGTTCTCACACGAGGTCAGCATCGCGCGGGGGCAGGAGGTGCGCGTACAGCTGCAGCCCTACTCGGACGAGGGCGGCAAGTACCTGTACTGCCCGCCGGCTGCCTGACGGCAAACGGTGCATGGCGAAGGTATGTAGCGACATTTATCTAATACGCTACAGTTATTATCAATATAAGCACCGTTATTTTAGGGTTGGCGCTGTAGAAAAAGCTGGACACAATGATGAGTACAATTATATCCAAGAATAAGAATAAACGTTGTATAGCCTCGAAATAGTTATACAGAAGGTATGCCTTTTTCTTTCTTTTAAATTTTGAACTCGATTGAAAAAGACAAACTCTGTGTGACTATCCGAGGCTAAAGAATGTTTATTGCTAAGGGGATGTATAACGAACGACTTCTCGTCAGATATCAGAAGCCACAAGTCTAGGGTAGGTATTGGTCTGCACGTGCAGGTCTGCACGGTATTAGTAAGTATTTAATAAAGCAATTGCTGTTTTAGAAGTAAGGAAAATTAATGTAATCTCCATACAAAACAACTGTTAGGTAGTCACGCGATCAATTTTGGAACTTTTATACTTGAAAGTAGAAACTTCAGTTTTAAAAGTTGTTAAAAGATTACCTACCAGCTATACGTCTTAGTTTAAAGTTTGAGCTAAATGAAACTAGATGGCGTTTTTCAGAATGTTTACTGTCAGAACGTTTCACGAGCCGCTTGTGGTCCACGCTCCTAGTCAAAATACTAGATTAAGCGCAGGCTGGTTCAAACTTAATGGCCGCTGTGCGCGTGCGTCGCAAGCGAGACTTCGCGGCGCCTTGTGTTTCTGACGCGCGCATACCTTCGTGTTCGCTCCTGCGCAGCGTCTCGCGCCTAACTTCACAGTCGCCGTTAAGTTTGAGTTGGCCTGTACCTATAAAAGTAGGTACTTGCTTATGTTTTGTGATTCAAATATTAAATATTCATGTATTATTTGTTGCAGGTCAATCGTGAAGTTACTTCCAGTGAATAAAGCAAAAACATAAAATAAAACGGCATTATTATCTCTTTTTCTTTCTTATGTGTCAGTGTTACCTTTTTACTTTGTTCTCTTTAATCCGTTAATGAATGGAAATGGATAATTATTAATTTAATGACGACATTGATTATACTTGTTGACATTGTACAGAATTTAATGTTGTAATTTTCAGTTTTAAATATTTTCTTTGACAGTTTCTTTCATGTGTGTGAGATAAATTGAATTTTTGTCTCAATAAATAAGTAAAATAAATAAAAAATGAGTACTTCCTTACTGTACGTGGTTTCAATTTTATTTAGATATTTTTTACATATGATTTTTTACAATATTTTCCAATAATTACGTTGGAAATAAAATAGATGCGACAAAACATAATAAAATATATATGAATTTATTGCAAAAACTACAACCTTGATATGTTCAAATTGTAAAATTATCTACAAACCGTTATTTGACTCCATCTTGATATGTGTGTGTATATAGTATGATAGTATGTGTATCTCCAATAGCAATTGGAGACTAATAAAAAAATAAAATAAAATAAATCATTTATTCATCAAGTATCCTAGACTCATACAAGTTTAAATTAAATAATCAAATTAATATAAAAATAATAATAATAATATAATAATAATATAATTAATAATTAAATTAATAATAAAAGTCACATTAATTATCATTATAAATTGCACCACATTAGTAATTACCAGAATAATAGAAATACATTGTGAATTAATAAACTAGAATGGACGAAATCAGAATGTCAGTAAGTACAAAAATGAACAATAAAAATAAAAATGTCAAAAATACAAGAATCAGATAATGTCATTGCAATAATTCAACAATGACAAAAGGATAAAAATGGCAATTTTTGTTTAGTGATCTTGTTCAGCAAACATCGTGATTTACGTTTTCAAAAAAGTTTTTTTTAAAAGCTTTTAACATTGCTGAATCTGATATGCTCTAAAAACATTTAAAAATATGATGATATATATAAACTTGTGAGTCCAATCGAAGAAATAATGACGACGGATGACGACAAAATGAGCCTCAAGGAACCCATACACGGGAAGAGATAGAGGGGCATTGTTTAAAATGCAGAAAATCTGAATCACTTTCCGAAAAAAACCGATAATAGTAGGTATATGAGGTCAGTAAGTCAAGAGTTTTATAATAATAATAATAATAATTTTTTTTTTATTTCAGGCAATAACCCATACATTAAACATCTAATCATAATTTATAAAAGTGCAAAAGAAAAGTTGTGTAAACAATTCTAAAATAAATTAATGCTATATTAAATATATATCACAGTCCTATTTCCGATTCGCGCTCTGGTGCACTGTCATCCATGATTTAAAAATCGGGCTACCGAGGTACCGGCATACTGCAATGCCTGGGGGACGCATTGCAGTATGCCGTTCTTCGAACATCTCAACCCAGCCCAGAAGGATGCCACTCTAGATCTGATGACGGCAAAGAAATCCGGAACCCGTGCATCGGCGAACATGCTCGACGCGCTGCAATAACGCGGTTTCTTAATGAGAATGCGAAAAGCATCATTGTATTGCACCCTTATGGTATGACACGTTTTGCGTGTGTACTTGGTCCATAGCTGACAGGTGTATAAGCACAGACAGTACGCCTTAAAAAGTGTTATTTTTACGTCTGTGTTGCAGCTGGAAAAACGGCGCGCGAGCATGTTACACCGTATGGACAGGCTCCTTCTTTCGCGTTCCATGTCCAAACAACATAGTTTTGTACAAACATACACATCTACACATAATTTCTTGCATTTTTTATCCTGCTTTCTAAATATACTAAAGACTTAACTTACTCGCAAAACGACAAAGTGTACGCTCACACCTTTAGAGAAACTACGGAAGTGGTCGGAAATCATCATCCTGCGTCAGTCATGGTTTGGTTGGGGGGTATCCTATCACGGCGTCACAAAGCTTCATTTTTGTGAAGAAGGGGTGAAAACTTAAGCCAAGGTGTATCATGAGACCGTCTTAGATGGTGTTGTAAAAACCCTTAGCAATACACTTTTTAAAAATCTACCGTGGAGTTTCCAACAAGACTCAGCACCTGGTCACAAGGCGCGAACTACCCAAGCCTGGCTGGAAGCCAATGTTCCGGACTTTATAAGGGCTGATGAAGACTGGCCCTCCTCTAGCCCAAATCGAAACCCCTTGGACTACAAATTATGGTCAGGTTTAGAGGGCATAGGCCTGCTCTAAACGACATAAGAGTCACTTAAGAAATCTTTGAAGCAAGCAGTGGTTAAATTTCCCATGGAAACAGTCCGTAAATCCATAGATTCTTGGCCAGACCGACTAAAGGCCTGTATCAAGGCCGAAGGTGGTAATTTTGAATAAAATAATAGTTATATTTTTGTTAAGACTTCAATACATGTGTACATATAACTTTTATTAACATTACATTACTGTATAAAAAATAAATGCATTTTTATTTGTAACAGAACTTATGGCTAGACTAGGTATACCTACTACATTTAAACATCAAGTACTTACATTTAAAATTACAACACTCCAACCATGACTTCAACAGTCCAACATAATTTAATTCATTCATTTTATTCATTTTAATTACTCTCTTAAGGATCAACTATTGCTACGCGTATCGTTAGTAGGGGATCTTGGTGTAATCCACGACAGTAAGTTAATCTTTGACGAGCACATTTTATCTATAGTAAAAAAGGCCTCTAAAGGCCCTAGGCTTTGTGATGAGATCTACAAAAGATTTCAATTCTGCTAAAACTATTAAAATCCTATATAGTACGTTTGTACGCTGCCATTTGGAATACGCATCCCAAATATGGAATCCTAGATACGCAACTTACATTAATAGACTCGAAAGTATTCAAAGGAAATTTATACGCTACTTAAACTTTAGAACTAAAACGAAATCTGTCAGTTATCTTGAGTCATGTGCTAAACATCATTTTCTTCCACTCAACCAACGTCGCGATTGTTCCGATGTCATTATGCTTAAAAAAATAGTTACATCTGCCATTGACTGCCCAGATTTGCTTAGTAGAATTAACATACTCGCCCCCACTCCACCTTGCCGTGGACCTGTCTCCCTATTTCGTCCTTCCCGATCAGCGACTAACTATCGACGAAACAGTTTTATCGTGCGTGCTAGCACTACTTTCAACAAAGTATGTAAAAATCCTGAACTCGATATTGATATCTTTTTTCTTAAGTATATCTACTATTAGGAAGCGATTAAGCGACAATTTTTTCGATAAATTTAACCTGTGATACAAATAAATTTCTTGTATTTTCTTTTTGTTAGTGAGTACTGATACTATGCTTTATCTATCTACATATTTATCTTTAGTTCATTCTTTTTTCAAAATTTATTATTTTGCGTTGTTTATTATTTCATTTTTTTGTTACGTCTACTTCAATTCTATTTATTTAATCATTCTATTTGTGCGTCAATTCCTTTTTTTTCTACTATATTTCTTAGAAGTGTCTCCCTCTAAATGACTTTTTTAGTAATTAAATTAAATTTACTATTCTGTTATTGTAAGGTCGTTGGTTGACCTGAAATGTAAAAATAAATAAAATAAATAAATAAAGAATCACGTAGTTTGAAGGAATATCCATGGATCAAACACATAACCGAGTAGGTAATTTGTTCCTTATCTCACATTTTACTTCATAAATATACTAATAGATATCTGCACGTCTTACAAACGTTTCATTCCATGTTCACATTTTATGTAAAACAATTGCGATTACAATATTTATATTATTATATCCTACTAATATAATATTATAAACGCGAAAGTTTGTATGAATGGATGGATGGATGTATGGATGTTTGTTACTCTTTCACGCCAGAACGGCTGAACAGATCTGGATGAAATTTGGCACAGAGATAGATTATAGTCTAGAATAGCACACAGGATACTTTTAAACCGCGGGTGAAACCGCGGGGCGCAGCTAGTAATAAATATTTTTCTTTTCGTATACATGCTTGTATACCGGGTGTTTGGTAGAGGGTCCGACAAACGAAATGGGCGTGTTTGGGGATCCAAATGGAGAATACAAGTTAACCAAAAAAAATTACGCGATTACGTTACGATTCTGGTTAGTGTGCGTTGCAGTAGGGAGTTTCGTACAATTAATACTGCACGGCTCGAGTTGGTACGGTGGCGATCCTTTTTAGAGTTAACATGTGTGCCTAGTGTTCTCATAACAGCAATTCACCATTAGACTGTTCGTCGACAGGACATTTTCAAGTGTGGAATACTCTGCCAGAGTGTGTGTTCCCTGTCATTTATAATCTGGCTGTCCTTAACTTTCTTCTAGGCATCCATCTATTCTCCATCGAAGCCCGCGTCACTGCTTATCATCAGGCATGTTGGCGGCCAAACGCAAGTCTATTAAGTAATAAAAAAAATAGGTTGTCTGTAAAGTCGGTTTACTGACGATAGTTGAACGTGACAACGTGCTCACTCAAGTAGGAGGGAGACGGATGTCGAACGCTGCCGAACGCAAAGGCCGATTGTGCTTCTTTGTCGCTCGTTCCGCGCTCTCGCTTGCACTTCAAGCCTTAATGGAACGCCTCAGATCGAGGTAACGTCGCATTTCTTCATGCGTGCAGCCGGCTCTATCGAATTATAAGACGTTGTCACGTCAAAAAAAAATGTTCATGTTATTTTAAACTAGGTACTGTAAGCTAACGGTTATTGAAATCGCATTCCATAATCGTTTTAATTAACTACCTACTTACTGGGTTTTTGCCACTGATATAGAATGTTTTTACCGCAGAGACTTAGGTATAGAATTCCGATAAAAATATTACGTACCTACTTAGTTTATTAAAATGGTCTAATGAACCTAACAAATCATACAAAACTAACCTACTCTGTGAGATTAAATCATAAGCTACTTTTTCATCCTAAAAAATAAAAAAATATTGAAATTAAAAAAAAATGTAATAACCGGGATAAACCACGAGGCGCTAGTGGGTCATACTTTTTGCCAAAACATACAAAAAATAAAAAATATTATTTAAAACCGCATTAAGCAGGTCTTATCGATCGGGGTGGTTTTTCTGTTCGAGTCGTAAGCGAGGTGCGCGAGTGTTCCCAGTCGGGGAGCGCGCAGTAGTGTCGCGCGCGTGAGAGAGCGACATGCGCGCTGTGCTGTGCGCGCTGCTGGCGGCGCTGGCGGCGCTGGCGGCGCTGGCGGCGCTGGCGGCGGCGCGCTGGACGGTGAGCCGGGAGCCGCCCGGAGCGCCGGCGCCGCGCTGCCGGCACGAGCGCTGTCGGTACAGTTTCAGTGCCTACGAATACGAAGACCTTGACGAACAAAACATATGGAGAGACGAACAGACCGAACGGACCCAAAGATATGCTTTTAGCTACGTTATCGATGGTAGGACTACCTGCATGCCTGCACAGTTGTTAGAATTTTCATATTAGTATTATTTCTTACTAGCTTTAACCCGCGGCTTCGCTCGCGTTATTTTAAGAATGTTGTTAAGGAGTTTGTGTCAGTATGTTTGTTTGTTTAGCGGGGCGTTTTCCGCACTTAGCCACTTGATTGGGCCATTGTGCGTGGTTTCCTTCTCTTCCCTCCCCTCACTCCAACCAGCCCAGGTGCTCCCAGAAGTCCAGCAGCCTTTTCAGGCTGCTGCAGGCCTCCGGGAGTGACGATGGGGATTTAAGAAATTGAGCCCGGTGTTCTGCCACGCTCCTGCACTCCATGAGCACGTGCCGTGGCGTTTCTTCTGCCTCCATGCATCCCCTGCACAGAGGGCTGTCGGTCACACCAATGTTAAAAAGGTGTTTGTTTAATGAGCAGTGACCCGTTATAGTGCCTATAACTTTGTGGGTTTGGTCCCTGTTGAGTCGGATGAGGTTGCGTGCAAATCTTTTTGATGTCACCGGAACGGCATCTTTGGTTTGCCTGCAGCCCTCAGTGTTTGTCCATTCTGTATAGTGGTTCACTTTCGGATTTGTGGCGCAAATCCGAAGTGAACCTATGACTATACTTGTGTCAGTATAGTCATAGGTTCTGGTATTAAGATCTCACTTCATTTTAATTTAACCTTCAATTAATAAAAATAACATTTCATAATAACTCCACTTGTCCTTGACTGTTGTAATTATGGACACATAATAGAGCATTATTGTAGGACGCTGCTATTAAAGCCAGTGATCGGCTTTATAGATGAATCCGCGTAAGCAAAGAGTAGAAATTATACAGGGTCATCAGTGCCTTGTCTTGAAGAGAACTTTTTCCTAGCTATAAAATGACAATCGACCATTATTTTCAACTATTAGGTTAACTAACTATTAGGGTAACTATCCAAAGGTTGTCTGGAAGAGATCGCTCTTAAGCGATAAGACCGCCCATTGCGCCTATATTTTTGAATGTTTAGTTTAGATTTATTTTGTATTTGGTGTCAATAAAGAGTTTTTGTATTGTATTGTATTGTATTGTATTAGTGCGAAATTCATTTTTAGTATCTTAGCGTGGTGACCGACAATCAGAATTGGGTAGCTAAATGTAATCATTTCATTAATTAAACCAAGATAACTCGGGAACAAAGTGTTGTTGAGGTATCAGTTTTCGTCCAGAATAACATAGGCCTTATTTACTTTTTTATACTCCAGTTACCGTTACCCCTGACAACGTATGTGCAAAAATTCACGATGCAATTTATGTACTAAAATTTAGATTTTCAGTAGAGTTACTTGTGACGTGAGATTGGTGGTGAACGAAAAGAGTAAAGTTAGCTAAATGTAATTATTTTAACCCTTATCTGGCATCGCCAAAAAATTGGGGGTCAAAAGTGACCCCGACAAAAATCTATGATTATAAAGAAAGACATTTGCATTTTTTTAAATTTCCAATTAAGAAAATAAAACTATTAATAATCTAAACATTTTTATAACCTTTGCCTTATTTTAGTCAGAGATCACGTCTTATTTTGAAATAAGCGAACGTCCTTGTTCACACATTTGTTTTCTTAGACTCAAATTTAGGTAATCTTTTTCTTGTGAAAACTAAAAAAATACATAACAAACCTTCTTTATAACGTTTACGTACACTTGTACTGACAGGAGCTTCTTCTGAAATATTAGGAAACAACCTGCTATAGTCACGATTATTTACCAAAAACAATTAAATATTATAGAATAACTCATACTATTAAACTGCACACTTCCCGTATTGGGGGGTAAATTTTAACCCCAAATTATACACACCTCCGTTCCTAGGAGCGGAATGTTACTAGTAACATTAGTTAACATTACGGCCATGACGTAATGCGTAATACTTAGATGCGCAAGAATCTCGGCGCTTTGATTGCGAAGTTATCATAAAAATTAAGCTGTTGGGGTTTATTTTGACCCCGATACCAGGAAAGGGTTAAGTATTATCAAATAGGAAAGATAACTCGGGAACTGAGTTTTTTTTGAGATATCAGTACTTCCGGGTACCACAGGTCTTATTTTTTGAATCTTTTCATCGTGTTGTAATCTTATCTTATAGTTAAATGAGCAATTCTTGTATATATATACATATATAATTGGAATCTCGGAATCGGCTCCAACGATTTTCATACAATTTAGTATATAGGGGGTTTCGGGGGCGATAAATCGATCTAGCTAGGAATCATTTTTAGAAAATGTCATTTTATTCGTGTTTTATCGATAACTTGGAAGAAAAATAACAAAAAGGAGGCGTTAACTCTTCCTGACATCTATTGGCGAATAATAATACTATTTTTTGTGAGCAACTAATTGCTTTAACGACACAACAGCAGATGGCGTTGTTAAGTAACACGAAGTCAATGAGTGTTTGCTTTGAGGTTAGACTAAAATCAAAGGTACTACATATAATATGAAAAAGTGAGCCTTTGTTCATTTTCTTTGTTTCTTTGTAACGCTTTCACGTCTGAACTACTCAACCGATCGTCTTAAAATTTTGCATACATGTTGTTTAGGATATAGAAAAGGACATAGGGTACTTTTTATCCCGGAAAAATCAACGGTTCCTGTGGGACCGTGGGTGAAACCACGAGTCGCAGCTAGTATGTATTATGCCAGTAGGCAGAGTCGTCACGTCGGACAACCGTTTAAAAGTTTTTTGTCTATCCCTCGGGAACAGTATTTTATTTCGGGATGAAAGGTACCCAATGTCCTTTTCTATACCCCCGATAACGTGTACGCAAAATTTCATGATGATCAGTTGAGTAGTTAAGGCGTGAAAACGTTACAAACAAACTCACCTTCGCATTTGTAATTTTAGTTAGAATAAGGATTAAAAATTACACCCATTTTTTCAGGCAAGTCCATTATGTTTGCTATTGATAAGAAACTGAAGATGTTTGATTTTCATAATTACTACTATGCAAGAAGATTTGATGCGATCTTTGTTAAGTATCATCTAAAAATAAATTGCTTCGGGAACAGCGTGCTGGAGTCCCCCGCCCTGCCGTACTTCGAGACCGCGCCGCGCGTGTCGCACTTGGGCTTAGTGAATTGTCCGCTGCCGAGCGCCGGCTCGCTGGCAGGCACGTTCACTGCACTCAATATAACGCTGGAACACCGCTATCTAAACGCGTCGAACGAGCCAAACGGCACGCTCATGATATTGTTTGAGTACGAACCAGATTCAGCGCCACTCGCCGCCAAACATTTCATCGGTCTCGAGCAGCTTGTCAAACTTAGGGTTTACGGTCCTCCATCTGTTATGAGCATTGAGTGCGGTGTCCTCGCACCGCTGCAGAACCTGCGCTCGCTAGCGACAAAAAACGTGGTGCTGACTTGCGAACAGGACGTGCTGCCCTCGCTCCGAAACCTCTCTATGGACCTCAAAAACGTTACACGGCTGCCCATGATGCCCACGCTTGAAGAACTCTCGCTAACTGTCTGGAGAGAGCCACGACCAGCGCCACTGGTGCGCTGCGACTCACTACGTGAGCTACGGCTGTATTATCCAAAGATGACAGCTCTGCCGGACGGCTGGCTGATCAAATGCTCGCACTTTGAAGTGCTCTACATTAAAGAAGCGTCCTATCTGACTATGCTACCGCCCAATCTATTGATCGGCACGAAAGCACTAAAAAAACTCTCTATCACGAGGGGAGCTTTAAAAAATTTGCCAGTAGGGCTGTTCGACTACTCGCCTAATCTAAACTTACTGGAATTGGACAATAACCATTTAAAAATGCTTCCAAGGTAATAAATTGCCTTCATAACTATTCTTGATTGCGATTTAATCGATATCATAGTCTCACGGTGTTTGTTTCAGCGGTATTTTTGATGTGGCGCGGCGAGTGCAGGAACTGGGCTTGTCCTCTAACGAGCTGGAAAGCCGAGCAATAGACGCGCTGGCGCCACTTGTAGACCTTACCCAACTGGACCTCGAACACAATTGGGGTCTCGGTGATGTCTGCGAAACGAACGGTGAGTAAAACGAATGCTATGTTCGAATTTTCAAAACAGTTAACTGATCCCGACAACCTTGACTCTCAGGCTATTCGGCGATACGCTACTTGACGAAGCTGAAAAAACTGCTCCTTAAAGGCACCAGCGTGACCCGGATCTGCCGCGACTGGCGGGAGGATATGGCAGTTCTGGAGATACTAGACCTGAGCCAGACGAAATTGACCGAGCTGTCGGTGAGTTTAAGTCACAAATTATCATTAAAACCTGTGTCACGCGGTATCTTAACTGCAGATCTACATGATACTCTCATATTGCAGGATAAAATGAATAGCCTTAAAGCTAATAGCCTAGTGCCTTCCGAGCCTACAAGAGAAATACTAATTTTTTGTTCTATTTTTTAAAGCGCCAAAATTAAAATAGCTCCGAACGCTCCATGAGCTTGTTTTGTAAACAGGGTTGTAGAGATCAAAGTGGCAGTCTGCTCATGCTCAGCGCCCGCTCAATAAATCCCGTCAAAAATATTTTGTTATGTTACTGTGTGTGATTACCAAGTAATTCTATCTAATAAAGATAATAATAATAAATGTAGATGTAGACCTCCTAGCGTCGGTGAACTGGATACGCTTCGGTGACCTATTTGGGGAAACCGAGGGTTTTGCCTGTGCGATTGCAGATGAAGTTATCAAGACGAACAACTATCGGAAATATATCCTGAAGGACGGTATGGTCGACATTTGTCGGGCATGCCACCGTCCCGGAGAGTCACTCAGGCATATCATTTCCGGTTGTCCGCATCTTGCTAACGGCGAGTACTTGCACAGGCACAACCAAGTAGCCAGGATCATCCACCAGCAATTTGCCCTTCAATACGGTCTTGTCGAGTCTGAAGTGCCGTACTATAGAATAGAATATTTTTTATTGACATTAAGTAATAGTTCTTTAACAATTTTAGCTAAAAAATGAATTAAGGATGCTCCTATAATGGACTCGTCAAAAGGTAATAACAAAAAAATACAAAAGCATTTGGTAATATTACCAAAGTCTTGTGTCTCCCTAAAAAAACGACAACGACAATATTGCGCGGGTATCCAGACTAAGTATTCTAACATGTTTAAACTTTCAAATAAATCTAATTCTAAGTCAGCTGTTTAGGAACTTCATAAAATAAATAAAAGAAAAAAATTGTAATACTAAAATTGCATAAGGACTTTAACTTCTAGAAATAAATTAGTATGCTATCGTTATTAAAATTACATACTCAATAAAAACAAAATAAATTACAAAAAAATAAATTCAAATCTTATTACCTACTCATCAGTCTCTATTAGTTGGGGGTCCTTGTAGTAATTACAGAGAAATTCCGATATTTTATAGATGGATTTAGACAGAAGCAGCTTCTTAACATTGACACGAAACTTGCCTTCGTTCTCTGTTAGTTGTACGTTTTCAGGTAGTTTATTGTACAGTTTTTGTCCAATCAGTTTCAGCAATTTACTTGTAATTTTTAATCTGTGCCTGATTGGTAACAGGAAGTTATTACCATTTTTACAGTTCCTAGTCTTAGGTTTACTTTTCTTTCGTACTATATAGACTGCGACTGCCGTCATTATGGACAGTTTTTTGAAATGATATCTGCACGATTCCCTGGGTGCACTTTTAGTTAGTACTCTGATGGCTCGTTTCTGCATTTTTAGCACACGCTTATAGTCTATGGAACATCCCCAGAGGAGTATATCATAAGACATATTATACCGAGTGTATTATGCAAAATATACCGAGTGTATTTATGCAAAATATACCTCTTTGAGTTGCTGTTCTGATGTTACATGTCAAAGTTGTTTAAGAACATAACATTTCCAAATGAGGAGCCCTGCGGGACGATGATTTCGATGTGTTGGGCTGCCGATCTCATAACTTTACCGTCTATCTTTACTTGAACAGCTTGTTGCCTTTTTCTTAAAAAATATTTAATTAGATTTAAACATCATCGTTAATACCATACACTTTTAGTTTTTCAATAAGCAGCCTATGGTCTACAGAGTCAAAGGCCTTAGATAAATCAAGTAGTATAGCTGTCACACGTTTTTTATTTTCCAGGCAAGTTGTAACTTCTTCCACGATATTTAGCATCGCAGAAGTAGTTAATTTACCAGTTCTATAAGCAAACTGACAATTTGAGAGTGCTGCATTCTTATTTAGGTGCTTCATAATTGCTATAAGTACGCACCAGCGCCAGTTCTCGAGAATTACTGTGCTTTGCTCTACTGGGACCGCTCTATCATCACGGACAGGACTATTGTTGCCAATAAGCTTGATATCGTGCTGGTCGACCGGTCCCAGCGCCGGGCAGTGCTCGTCGACATCACCATCCCACATGACGAGAATCTCGTGAAGGCCGAGAAGCACAAACTCAGCAAGTACCTTGACTTGGCTCACGAGGTAACCGCCATGTCATCCCACATGACTCGACGATCATTGTCCCGATAGTCATCACGGTACACGGTCTCATAGCGAAGAGCCTCGACCAACATCTCAAGAGGCTCTCGTTAGACGGTTGGATCATGGGCCAGATACAAAAGGCAGTGATCCTAGACACGTGCCGTATTGTCAGGAGGTTTTTTTTTTTATGTAGAATAGGTCGGCGTTTGACCACCAACTCGCCTGATGTTAAGCGACGTTGTGGTCTAAGATGGAGCACGACGACCTATAAGGAAGTTTTGTGGAGTGAAGAAGTTGACAGAGACGGCAGTTGAGTGAGGCGCTACAAGTGCGCTACTGCTCAGAGCTGTCTTCGGAACTACATCCCGAAACACGACTAGGTCATTTCACGGCCTGGCTTGGTCCGGTGGGTGGTAACTAACCACGGCCGAAGCCTTCCACCAAAGTATACCATTCCTCACTCTGCAGCCCTAACCACCAGTAGCTTGGGCCTCGCCCCGCTGCCGGCGGCACCCTAGTTTTTAAGTTGTTTATAGAATTTGTTTTTATATCCATGTCGGAAAATGTGAGACTAATCTATTTAAAAAAAGGTTAAAACCGTTAGCCTTGTCGACCACCGGTTTTGCTATAGGAATTTACTAGATTATCTAACACTTATTCAAGAAACTAAAACTGAGTTTGCACTAGCATCGAAGATGCTTGAAAATAAAAGCAGATAATAGAATAGAATACTATAAAATCACACCGTGTTTTACTAAATATTCACACGGATTTTTGCTTACAGTCTATTCAGCTCGAGAGGCACCGACAAAGTGTCCTCCGATTCAACGCTCAATCGTTAGCAGCCGCCATTTCGCGCGCTTCACATCATAGCCTCTTGTTTTACCGGAAATAGCCATAGATGGCGCGCATGGCGACTACAAACCATTAATTAGGGCAGACTACTTAGCTATTACTCTAACACAAAGTTCTGATAAATCAAAACTTGAACTATTAACTACTTACAGACAATCAATCAATGGTTATTTCTGAACCATGAAACTTATTTTAAAAATAGCTGCTGAATGTTACCACACTAGATACTATTAAAACACACGCAAGCTATTTATGATAATCGAGTAATTGTGTTACGAATTTTATATTAAGTTATTATAGAATAGAATAGAATAGAATAGAATAGAATAGAATAGAATAGAATAGAATAGAATAGAATAGAATAGAATAGAATAGAATAGAATAGAATAGAATAGAATAGAATAGAATAGAATAGAATAGAATAGAATAGAATAGAATAGAATAGAATAGAATAGAATAGAATAGAATAGAATAGAATAGAATAGAATAGAATAGAATAGAATAGAATAGAATAGAATAGAATAGAATAGAATAGAATAGAATAGAATAGAATAGAATAGAATAGAATAGAATAGAATAGAATAGAATAGAATAGAATAGAATAGAATAGAATAGAATAGAATAGAATAGAATAGAATAGAATAGAATAGAATAGAATAGAATAGAATAGAATAGAATAGAATAGAATAGAATAGAATAGAATAGAATAGAATAGAATAGAATAGAATAGAATAGAATAGAATAGAATAGAATAGAATTTATTTGCAACAGGAAACATAGGAGAAAAAAAAACACAACAAAAAATAAAGACAGAAAAGAAAAAACAGAATTATGAATTTACTCGCTAATTCGGATTACAATTTTGGGTAGGTAAATAAAAAATCACTCAATCAAATCAATTATTTACGATAGATCCAAATTACGTGGGTGGCGCCGCCGGCTAGGTGCGGCGAGATCAGTCGTTATGTTAGGTCCGAGTTACGTGGGTGGCGCCACTGGCTCCTTGCGCCGACATCCATTTATTTTAAAAACTTATAAAATACATTAGAAGTCAGATAAATATCTTGAGAATAATAATAGTAATTATTTACCAAAAATAAATACAGATTTGCTTAAACGTTAGTCATAAAAGTTACAAATGTGATTGCTAGATCCATACTGCGTCTTAAGATAATTAGGTGGTTAGCCCCAAACTAGGCACAGGGTCTGTTTCTTGGGGCTCGAGTAATGATGATGAATGATAGATGTGTAACATTGATACGGTGACCGTTTACATTGTTATAGGTAACAATTTGGTGACAATATTATAAGATAGGGCTTGCATAGATAGGTACTAGCTAAATTAACTGACTCGGTTTTACTTTGGATCTCACCGCTTTATACGGTAGTCCGCGCTGCGAGACTTGCACTCATTACATGTAAAGTTTTTGATGGAATCTCATCTCTTTTTACCGGTGGTCTCAGATGGCACACACTACAAATGTTATCATGGTCCTCCTCAGTCCTATGACTTTTCAAACGAGAAAAACAGTGACCAATAGTGAGCATAGCAACAATGACAATCCCACGAGCGCGGTCGTGTTTATTATTTTTATTTTATGCATGTATAAGTAGTAGGACAGGTATACCTATACTGTTAATTTTAAATATTATTGTGTTATTTACATTCACTATACTGATACTGAAGCAGGAAGTACCGGACCTGTACCGCAGAATATATGTATAATACATAGAGATTATAATAATTTAAACCTACATAAGTTTATTATTTAATTTCACAGCTAATACACCTTAAGTGTCGCAAAGCAACGTAAATTCTTAATTTATATAAATTACGTGTCAGAAAGAAAGAAATAAATTTTTGTTGTTTGTCCGCTATAGACTCCTAAACTACTTAACCGATTTCAATCAAATTTGCACACCGTGTGCAGTTCGATCTAACTTAACAGATAGGATAGCTCACATATATATATATAAATAATAAACGCGAACGAAGTCGCGGAGTGACAGCTTGTATATATATATATATATATATATTCACGCGTTCAATTTTGTTCTGAGCACATTTATCAGACGTAACATACATATAGTTGAACCTACAGAATACTACTATTACATAAATATCTATGGTTGGATGAAACTATTGATTTCTTTACACATTTAAGAAAATTGTATGTACCTAATTGAAATCCAATATCTGTATATGTACACAAACGACGCATACACACTTATATGGGAAAACTGTATGCTAAATTATCCTCTAGGAAATCAAAACAGAATTAAATTAAAAAAAACATAAACAGTCCAATTTATTTAATGTAACCATCTTATACAAATTACAGGCACTTATTAAAACGGACTTAGTACAGGGATTATACGAGCGTTACAACGACGACGTCTACTACGGCTAACGGTGGGTTATAAAGAGACCGGCTCGAACTTTTTTTTTAATGACTTAATGTTGTTAGTCACTGAGGCCTCTACAGCGTACCGGGCATTACGCAAGCGCAGATGGCGCAGGGCCTTAATAAGGCTATCAAAGTAGCCAAGAGAGAAATTTTATGTACTGACCGATGAAAGGGAGTTCGAGATCAAAATGCAGGTCGGCGTTTCGTTGGAAACAGCTAGCTCCGACCGCTTTGCGTATGAACCTATTCTAAATGACCTGGCGCTTGTCCAAGTCGAGGTGGGAGCCACGAGCGAACACTACTGAATCGTAGGTCATGGCGGGGACATGCTTCGAGTAGTTGAGTCGCCTATCGAAGGTCACGACAAGGTACTTGGTGGAAGTAGCCCAAGGGATGGGCTGACCGTGAAGCACGAGTTGCTCCCGGTTGAAGGGCTTAGTGGGGTGAAAGTACATAGCTGCACTTTGGTCGGGATTGACCGTTATGGCCCAGTTCTTGAACCAGTCGCCTATAGGTCTATCAAATCAAATTACAAATAATAAACAGAGCTCAAGTCAGTATCCGCGGGTACCCAAAAGGCTGGCAACGTTACCTCGCTGAATAGCAATGCTAATTCGCTGACCGAGGTAAGCACCAGCCCTTTGGTCGTTTGTTCTCTCTATCAGACGCTTTGACAGCTCATTGAAGAACAACCATGCGCTTGAACCCCAAGGGCCCAAAGTTTCTACCCCAAAAGGCAGAAATATGTATCCATCACTGAGGGATTCATATTTTCGCTTCTTGTGGGTTTCCGCCGATGTTGCCGCCGCTCCCGCCGTCCTGGAGGTAGATGATACATAGGATGCCGCCAGTGTGTCGACGCATGTGGCATCCCACACCAGTGGCCTACCATGACTCCAGGGAATCAATGTCATTCCGTCAGGTCTCTTACCATCGTCGCGTGCGATACCGTTCGGCTCAAGTATGGCCGGCACGTTGACGGTGGTAAGAGCCCTCCGAATGACATCGTTCAGAGAGGCGTGTCGGGACTGGCGGCAAGCGCTTTGGTGGCAAGAACGACCGTGACGTCCCTGACGCTCCACGGATGCTCCGCAATGGCAATGCTCTGGCAGTAGTGGGGCTCGTTTGTATTCACCCCAACTCGCAGGCTGACTGAGAGAGCAAACGTACTAAAAAAAAAAACGAACTAACTAACTTCGGTTAAACTGTTTTTTTTTTCTACCACCTGTATTTTTTCGCCATCACAATTCTTCATTTTGTTGTCGCCTATTTTTTTAAAAAGTTAATTTACGCCGGAAGTGCACAAACAGTACCACGGAATTAGTTTTTTTAAACTACAAAATTAACTTCGTATTCACTTAGCTACACATACTAAGAATTTGAATATGCCCGAGTGGACTAAAATCCCCAATAAGTAATAAAATAACCTTCAGTGCATAAAATTTAAACTTCTCGTATAAAGTAACCATGTAAAAAAATTACAAGTTTACGTTTCTCTGAGCACTCATTATATATAATAAATCAAAATTTAAATTATTCTGAATACTTTGTAATACTGTTTCCAATGCATTCATAGAGGTAAATTTAGTAAAATAACATATTATAACTTTATTTCTAACTAGCTGCACCCCGTGGTGTTTATCCGCGGTTAAAAAGTATCTGTTACGGTTGTATGAAATGTTATTAGTTATAGAGCTAGTTACTTTACGTGTGCGATTTAATCAGAGCTCAGTTTTAGCTTGCGTTTACTTCATGGGGGTAATTTGCGTGATATTTTTAGCGACACCGCGCCCACGACCACACCCACCACGTTCATGACTCGTTCATGTTCGTGACTACTCAAATGTGTTTAATTTTTGTTATGTGTTTTTTTTTTGTTTCCTGTTGCAAATAAAGTAAATTCTACTCGTATTCTATTCTAAATCTGTGATGCCGTTGCACAATATTGGTGCATCCAGGTTGCAACAGCAACAAAAAATACACTCACACTCAAACTTTCACCTTTAAAACACATGTCTGGCGCTCACCGGTCGACCAAGGTAGATGATGACGATGTATCTGGTGTTCGACACAAGGGAGGAAGAGCATGGGCTCGGGGAGGTGAGAGCGTTTCCAGAGCTCCGATATTTTGCACAGAGGTGGAAGATGCTGCCAGTGGCGGGCTTCCCACATATCTACCCAGCCTGCCCTAGGGGCCGGTGCGGGTAGAAGGCAAACCTATAGGCAAACTTGCGTGACAGATAACCACGTTCAATCCGCGTGCGGTTTTACACAGCTCAAAGGGCACAGTTACGACACCGCAGCTTGCATTTACTTCACGGAGGCTTTGGGTTTGCCGGGCTAGATGAAGCTGAAGGTAATCGAAGGTATCAGGTTAGGTGAACAGAAAATCACCATTTGAAACAGGCATTTTGACTATTGTAGAGTGTGAATAATATTTTGAGAGGAAAGGTCGGAGGGGGGAAATTGGAGCCTCAGCTTTGAATAAAAAGTAGCCCATGCCCAGGACTTAAGCTATATATTTGTGCCAAATTTCACCCAGATCCGTTCAGTCATTCTGGCGTGATTGAGTAACAAACATCCACCCAAACTTTCGCATCTATAATTTTGTAACTAATGCTTGCTCATCAACACTAAATGTAGTTTTTAGGAAATATTACGAAATTGTAGGTATTTATAGAAAAAAAATGCGTCCAAAACGTCAAATTAAATCTACTTTTGAAAAAGCTTATTTGAGTGACAATTTTTTTTTAAATTCCTTGCTCATCCCACGGGAACACATTATTTTTAAGGGATAAAAAAAATATGTGTACACCAAACAAAAATGCGTTCAAAACGTGTAAATCTATAGTGGTTTATATACGTTTTAGACGCATTTTTTATCCCACGGGAACAGTTAAATTTTCCGGGATAAAAAGGAGCCGATGTTCTAATCCAGGGTGTCAGCAACATTCATACCAAATTTTATTAAAATTGGTCAAGCCGTTTGAGCGTGAAGAAGTAACAAACACACACACTTACACACTCATAAACTTTCGCATTTATAAAATGAGTGCGATATAATAGTGTTGCGAGCGAGCGAGACAGCTGACGTGCCTTCCCATTCACCACAAGTTATTGTTACATTGTTACGCGCACAGAGCAGCAGCCGCGTCCGCGTCCGTCCTAGAGCGTGCCAACCTAACTGCGAAAGAACCGCCAAACTTGCTATAACCATAAACTATGAACCATAAACCGATGGGAAGTAAGTCGCAATTTACCGGCGCGGCCGGCGCAATGGCGTTATGTACAAAGATGGAATAAATAAAACCAGTGCCAGAACTGTACCTGTTTTAATGCTCTAACCGGCGAGAGTTAAAAGTTTCAACAAGAACATTATTAGTCTTTGATAGAACTAACGCGTTACAAAAATAAGTTGCTATACTCTTCCCATGTTATTGGCAATTTACTAACATGTAGGAGTTATCAATAAATTCTGATTTCTGCTTTCAATAAATTTCTATGCAATTGTTTTTATTCAGTTCCAAGACCTGCAGTTCACGCGGGCCGTGAGGGTGATGATGACGCTATCGCTAGACGCGCCTGTGACTGTAGTGGGGATGACGCGCGATGACTACACTAGAGAGGCGCGCGGACTGTCGAGCGAAGTCATAGTACAGCTCGGCGAGTTGGCGCCAGTCGAGTGCGACTGCAGCATGTATTGGACGAGGCGCGTGCTGGGCCAGTCGGGATGCAAGCCCAGGCGTGGGCTTGCATCTCAAGTTGCCGGTATCCTGAAATGCACGGACGGCCGGTGGCTGTGTGAAGTGGCGCCTGAGGACATGGTGTGCGCTCGACCCGAGGAGTGCAGAGGGCTAGGACTGGGATCGTGCACGTGCGACGAGCGCCCCGACGACGACCCGAACCATGACTCGTGGCTGGTGCGCGTGCACTGCGAACACGCCGGGCTTCTCCGCATGCCTCTCCTGCGCTCCCGGGACAACTCCACGGAGCGACGACGCTGGCGAAGCTGCTCCTGGCGTTCAACAATATCTCTGAACTACACGCCGATGACTTGAAGAACAACATCAAGGTCAGTATTTCATGTTTACAATTATGCGGTCTTCAAAGTACTGTGCAGAGAATCAAATTCTTATGGAGAAATGGACACCAGACGAACTTAGTGAAAGGCTTCTACAAGATGGTCGACACAGTAAAGAAGAGAGGGTCGCAGCAGTATGCACCATACGCCGTGCGACCATTCAACAATGATCGTACAATCCAATAAAGAGATACTGTAGAAAGAAAATATTATTTTGTATTGTATTGTAAATGTTGAATTGTATACAGACTCTTGTCTGTCTATGTCTTTGTTTCAGGGACTCGACCTACGAAATAATTATCTGAGAGGTGTGGACGATGAGACAGTGAAGAGGCTCAGCGACGTCAATGGCATGCTTCGTCTTGCCGGAAACCCGTTCAATTGCACGTGTCACGCCGCGCCACTACTGCTAGCACTGCACGCGCGCAATTCAAAAAAAACGGACCTGATCAACATCACTTGCAGTAATGGCAGTTTGCTGTACAGGACCTTCATTGAATACTGCCAGCCCCATGCGCTGTCACCAGTACCACTTGGAACCTGGTTTTCTATCGTGCTCGGAGTACTACTCGTTATTATGGTCTCCACCGTGTTGAGCCTCGCGTCACGCGAGCGACGGTTCTTCGTGCAAGCGGTACTGCACCGGTGGGGCATCGTTTGCCGCGCCGCCGAGCCGGCGGAGGACGAGAGCCGCCGATATGACGCGTTCGTGACCTTCTCTCACAAGGATGAGGCGCTGGTGCCCGAGTTGGTCGAGCGGCTCGAGCCGACATACCGACTATGCGTGCACTGCCGTGACTGGATCCCCGGCCGCTTCATATCCGAGCAGGTGGTGGAGTCAGTGCGCGAGTCGCGGCGCACGATTGCGCTCGTGTCGCGGCATTTCCTAGCGAGCTCGTGGGCGCGCGCTGAGTTCCGCGAGGCACACGCGGCAGCAATGCTGGATGCCCGCCCGCGTCTTATCGTAGTGTTGCTGGAGGAGCCGAGCGCGCTGGAGATGGACGACATCCTGCGTCGCTACGTCGCCACCCACACGTACCTGCGCTGGGGCGAGCCCTGGCTCTGGGACAAGTTGGCGGTGGCACTGCCCCGCCCGCGGGAACCTCGTAACCCAGAGTCCGCCCCGCCCGCAGCATCGCCCGCGCTAACGCGTTAGCGATGTCCCCCGTGTGTGGTCGAGCGATCACTAGCTACACTAGCTAAGAGAGATGCTTCAGCCAACGGTCGCTGTTGATAGTAAATAAATAAAATGTCTAACTCTGACTGTTTTCCA
This sequence comes from Peribatodes rhomboidaria, assembly GCA_911728515.1. Lineage (NCBI taxonomy): Eukaryota > Metazoa > Arthropoda > Insecta > Lepidoptera > Geometridae > Peribatodes > Peribatodes rhomboidaria. Next base: position 11,978,823 of record OU452192.1, read on the forward strand.
GTTTGAATAAATAAAGTTTCCAATAAATAAAATGTCTAACTCTGACTGTTGTTTGAAAATCAAAACCATTTGATAAACTTCAATTGTTCACATTTACATGGAATCTAAAAGTTAAGTCGTTTTTGACATTTTCTTAGGAAAAATGAACAAACTTCACAGAGACTTATAATATTTAGATGTTAATATATTATTTTTGTGATTTTTGTGATAAAGCAAAAGTTCGTCAGGAATGCACCGAACAGGCGTTTGGGAGAGGACTCAGAAGAAATCACTGACCGGTTGCCCCGACCGCCAAATGATGTTCACACAGCAAAAATATTTAGGTCTGCGTTCACACATAATGCGCAGCATTCGCTTCGACCGGACCGCAGTACACGTAACACAAATCCTCTAAAAGATTTGCGGTCTCAGTTCGCACTCGACTACTCGATACTTCTCATATATATACGAATTGTGATTAAGCACCTACTAAAACAGTCATGCAAGAGCTCTTTGTTCGATGTCTAGATTCTACCAGGGGGGCTATTCCTACGCGTGAGATGAGATTTTATCTTGGTCACTATCACACCTATGACGGATCAAACGAGAGCAACAAGGACGAAAAAAAGTGAGATGAAAATCTCAAATCTCCGAATAGGGCTACTGGGAAGCTATTCCAAACGCGAGAGATGAGATGAGATTTTATCTTGGTCACTGTCACACCTATCACTATTTAAACGAGAGGAACAAGGACGAAAAATGATGAGATTGAATCTCACTCCGTAAGAATAGCCCTCCAGCAAGCCAAATTTTCGGAAGAATTAATAGAACTACTTATCAGCTTTAGAACTTGCGAAGGCTATAATATAATTCGTATAGGTATGAAAACTAGCCAAGTCAGACCTTATGAATAGACTTCAGGACTGACCATTGAACTTGGGACGCATTTTGAAATAACATCTTTTGTCGTTGAAGTCAACAACCAAGGTATATACATAGTATCATAATCTTGAACTTGGCTCTCAATCCCCATTTTATGTTTTTGATGGGATGGCATTATTTTATGTACAAAACATCCATATATAGTAGGTAGGTACTTATTGGTAATAAAATGAATACCAAATTATTTTATGTTAATGTACTGTATTTCCTACGCTTACGAGGTATTATAATCAAAGGGGTGCAGTTTAGGTACGTTTCGCCGGTGCACCTGCCGGGTAGCAGGCTAGCAGCATGGCAGGAGGTTGCCGCTCGGTTCTCGCCAGCGCGCTAGCCGCGTCGCTAAGTACGAGTGTTAGTTGCGTGTGTGTGTAGTTACCTAGCGATATAATTATTTAATTTGTTGGTCAGGCACAACAACATAAGAACAGATAGGTATGTTTTGCCAATACAAAATTAGTAAAAGGTAGACAAGTAGCTTATCATGTTTTTACTTACTACGCTTACTTTTTTATTAAAGGTTTTTAAACACTTAGGTTATTGAATTATTAAACACTGTCTTCTTTATTGCTTAATATTTTTTCGTATCTACCTTTATAGAAGTTACGAAAACCCAGTTGGATAATTAATTGATGGGCAGGTACACACTTATAAGTATTCATGCAAAATTACCAAAAAAAATTCACGTTAAAAAAGTTAAGCCTGAGTTATTATACCGGTTTAAGAACGAAAGAAAACAAGGAAATTTTATAGAAATGTTAACAAATGTGTATCATATGTTCGCGGCTTTTATTCTAAGAATGTAGCGACACAGCGCGAATAGTTAACAGATAGAACCGACGCGATTAGTGTGTGCGTAGAGCGCGCGATGTGTGTTAAAAATGTTTATAGTCAATATTTAATTTAAAGTAACATATTATGTAGTTGCATCCCCCAGTCAATTATGGGTGCACACTTCGTGGATACAACAGGGCTTTTGTAACATCCTGTATATCGGCAAGTAGAAATCCTGTGCTTCCTTTTATGAATCCTGAGCAAAATTTAAGTGTTTGATTTGCATATGAGTCAAATTTGACATATTTGTTTATAATAGTTTTTGAGTTATAGGGTAGGTTCAAAAGTGGCTTCAAATGGTTCACGTAATAAACACACGGTGCTACTCGCCAGTTCTGTTAGCTTGAACTTGGCTTGACTCGCTACGGCGTGTCTATATATGTATGAGCCTCAGATAAACCTAGAGGAAAAGATGGAACTCTGCGTTATATCTCGCTGAAGCCACTTCTTTTTCAATGTGTGTGCGTGGTAATGTTGACATGAAAAACATTACATTTCCGTTCCAATATACAACCTCAGTAGATTTAATATTTTTTTTTTTTTCATTTATTTTTTAGGGACATTTTTTATGTGCACGAAATTATACCATAACCCAATGCAGATAATGTCGAGGTAAGAATGACAAAGCGAGTAGCGTAGTTTTTTGCGTCAATGTGTGCGCGTTGTGTCATATACGGCATTAGCGTAGTTTTTCAATGGTTTTTGGCTTCACTTAGATCATACGCCGTGCGCCATCTTATTCTCTAGGTTGATCTGAGATTTGAGCCAGATTATCCGGAAAGTTCTAGAAACGTAAAGCTGAGACCTTTACGTTTCTAGAACTTTCCGGATAATCTTCTAGAGGTAGGTATAAAGGTCTCAGTTTGCTGCGAACTATTCGTTAAAAAGTATTTTAAGCAAACGTTATAATAATCTAATTTTATAAAACTTTTTAATTAACCTGTTTAGGTAACTACCTAGTTACTGGGTGTACTACTAGGTAAATATCTAAGTCTGCAGCAGACTTAGATATTTACCTATAAGTCCGATATAAAAGTTAATCCAACTTAGTTTTAAAATATCTTAAGCTAAGAATTACTATAATAGTTTGTTCGTTTGTTTGTTTGGATATTACGCTATCACGTCATGACTACTCAAACGTTCATCTCAACCTAGGTACACGTTGTAAGAGGTACAGAATATGTTATTAAAAAGGTATAGGTAGCGCTTATAATAATTTTATTGATTTATTTTTCGCTTTTGAGTGCCTATTTGTGATTTTGAAGTCGGTATAATTTTTTTTTAATAGTTTTTTTTTTATGTAGAGTAGGTCGGCGTTTGACCACCAACTCGCCTGATGTTAAGTGACGTTGTGGTCTAAGATGGAGCACGACGACCTATAAGGTACTTATTCACTCTAGCCTTGAAGTTTTGTAGAGTGAAGAAGTACAAAGACGGCAGTTGAGTGAGGCGCTACAAGTGCGCTACTGCTCAGACCCGTCTTCGGAACGGTTACACCGGACTACATCCCGAAACACGACTAGGTCGTTTCACGACATGGCTTGGTCCGGTGGGTGGTAACTAGCCACGGCCGAAGCCTCCCACCAGAGTTTGCTACCCGGTTAGCACTACCCGGGGACCACGTGTAGGGAATCAGAATAGAGTACACTCCTATGGACGTGGGTAGCTCAGCCCCCAAAATTTATTTTACCTTCTTTAATGCAAAACAAGTTTTAGTTAAATAAATCCATTTACAAAATTTCGTGTCTTTGGTTTTCGGTATTGAGGAGTTCCATTATCCACCTCCTGACTTCATCATCAGATCAGGTCAATAGTATCAGATTAATGCATAATTACTAAATTTACATAAGTATGCAAAATTACAGCTCAATCGGAAACTGGGAAGTGTGTCAAAATTGACTTCTATGATTGCATTACATTGTTGGTTACTTAGTTTTTCCTCGATTTCCTTGAGATTCCATCATCAGATTCTGGATTGATGATAATGGGACCACCTCGGGAGGATACCTTTCACGATTCACAATTGGCGAAAATATCGATGAACATAAACAAAATAAAATACATCCAGACAAACATAGAACCTCCTCCGTTTTTATTAAAATTCTATCAAAAAAACATACAATAGCTGTACGATACGTTTCAGCTTCAGCCCGAAAAAAACAACGGTTCCTGTGGGACCGCGGAGCGCAGTAGCTTAAAATATATACCATAAAATCATATCATACATTAAATGAAAGTTTGTATGTTTGTTACTTTTCAGTCAAATAAAAACAGCTGAACGGATTTGCATGTAGGTTTGAAGGCACTTATGTCTGAAACAAAAAAATTGTGAGCTTGTATGTTTGTAAGATTGTTTGTCGGGGGTAATCTCCGAAACTACTGAATCAATTCTACAAGTTCTTTCACTACTAACAAGCTATACATATGAGTGTATGAAACGCAAGCGAAGCCGCGGGCAGAAGGACTAGTCCAACTATTAAAACCGCAATAGGTAGCGAGTGCCCATTATTTTCATTAACAATGGATATACCTAGATATTATTATAAAAATCTTATCTATACCGGTGGTTTTCCTATTTGAGTTGAAAGCGAGGTGCGAAAGTGTTCCCAGTCGGGGAGCGCGCAGTAGTGTCGCGCGCGTGAGTGAGCGACATGCGCGCTGTGCTGTGCGCGCTGCTGGCGGCGCTGGAGGCGCTGGCGGCGGCGCGCTGGACGATGAGCCGGGAGCCGCCCGGAGCGCCGGCGCCGCGCTGCCGGAACCAGGGCTGCTGGTACATCAGTGCCTCTGAAAACAGAGACGTGGACAACAGACACGGCAGAAGATATAGCTATAACTACGTAGTCAATGGTACGACTACCTGCATACTTGCACAATACTCTTAACTTTCATTTCAGTATTATTTATTACTAGCTGCGCCCCGCAGAGTAACTCGAGGTTGACAAGAAGCCCATGTGTTACTCCAGAATATAAGCTATCTCTGTTCCGAACTTCTTCCAAAACTGTTCATTCGAATAAGTGAAGAAGTAAAATAACTAACACTCAAGCAACTAAAATACCTAATTACAACTTTAATAATATTACTCTTCGATTTTTATTTTTATTCTTGGTTGACAATCCACAATTGAGCTCGGGGCTTCGTTCGCCTGGACCTAAAAAAAATATTATTTTTAGGATGTCAGCTGTTCTTTGTCGAAACAGTTTCAATCAAACCTCGACCGGACGAGCGTTAGCGAGCAAAGCGTCTGTTCTTCAGCTTCGACAGAAATGCTTTCGTAAATCTATCCTGATTCTATCCTGATCTCTGTCTTCCTTTACAGGTCGCGTTTCTAATATGTTTAAAAAAAACATATATAACCATTTTGAAGAACTTCCAAAAACTGTCTCGAAATTAAAAAACTGTCCACAAAATGACACTAGAATCGGTTGAGAACTGAGACCTTTAGAAGAGGACAGGCATCAGCCGCGAGCTCTCCAGTTCACAGGGCTACTAGTTAATATAATCCAAACCATAAAAGGATCGTGACATAAACAACATGGGGCAGATAAACAGATTTTTTTAAAGAAATGAGTTCCTAAACTATTGCCTAATTAAAAAGTCCCTCTGTTTCCTACGGATCTAACTATAAAGCAAGTTGACTCTAATATTCTTAGTTAAAAATTACACTTATTTTTACAGCTAGCCACATTAGCATTGATATCGATGCGGACTCTGATAAGTACTACCTAAAAATGGTTTGCAACAGTGCTGCAATGGTGCTGGAGTCCCCCTCCCTGCCGCGCTTCGAGACCGCGCAGCGCGTGTCGCACTTGGAACTGCACAATTGTTTGCTGCCGTTCGCCGCCTCGCTGGCAGATACACTCGCTGCACTCAATGTAACGCTAGGAAAGCACAGCTATTCAGACGCGTTGGACGGGCCAAACAGCACGCTCACGATATCGTTCGAGAAAAATTTTGGGCTGGATTCAGCGCCACTCGCTGCAAAACATTTCGTCGGCCTCGAGCACCTTGTCAACCTTAGGATTTACGGTTCTGGTATCACTCGTATGCACTTGAATATTGAGTGTGGTTTCCTCACACCGCTGCAGAGCCTGCGCTCGCTAGTGATAGAGAACGCGGTGCAGGTGGCTTGTGAACTGGATGAACCCTTGGTGGCTGAACCCTTGCTCCGCAAGCATGACATTGAAAACGTGACACGGCTGCCCGTGGTGCCCACGCTTGAAGAACTCTCATTCTCTCATTGCACGGAACAGCTACCGGCGCCACTGGAGCGCTGCGACTCACTACGTGAGCTACGGCTGTATAATCCAAAGATGATTGCTTTGCCGGATGACTGGCTGGTCAAATGCTCGCACTTTGAGGTGCTCTACATTAAGGAAGCATCCTATCTGACTATGCTACCGCCCAATCTATTGATCGGCACGAATGCATTAAAAAAACTCTCTATCACGAGAGGAGCTTTAGAAAAGTTGCCAGTAGGGCTGTTCGACTACTCGCTTAATCTAAACTTACTGGAATTGGACAATAACCGTTTAAAAATGCTTCCAAGGTAATAAATTGCCTTTATAACTATTCTTGATAGTGATTTAATCGATATCATAGTATCACGTTATATTTTGTTTCAGTGGTATTTTTAATGTAGCGCGGCGGGTGCAGAAACTGGACTTGTCTAATAACCAGCTGAATAGTAGTGCACTAGACGCGCTGGCGCCTCTTGTAGAGCTCACCGAACTCAACCTCAGGAACAACCCGGGTATCGGTGATGTTTGCTTAAAGAATGGTGAGTCAAACGAATGTCATATTCGAGTTTTCAAAGCAGTAACCTGATCTAAACGATCTTGATTTCCAGGTTATTCTCCGATGCGTAACTTGACGGAGCTGAGAAAACTGGACCTTGGTAATACTGGCGTGACCCAGATCTGCCGCGACTGGCGGGAGAATATGACGCTCCTGGAGACGCTAGACTTGAGCTGGAATAATGTGACCGAGCTGTCAGTGAGTTAAATATAACACTATGGGCATGGCTTAAAGGATACGTTTTTTTTATCCCATAATTATATTTTAAAATCTTTGTAACCCAAAAAAATTGTGATCGTATCGGGCACCAGTTGGATCATCACCGCACTCCAACAGTTTATTCGTTTTCAAATTCAAAATTTTGTCTCTTATCAACAAAACATGTTCGCTTATACTACTATCGTTTCGTATAACAGAACATAAACATTATCGTCGGATATGTGACATGTATTGTTAGATAATTAATCAATGAGTTATTATTATTTATTTTTATTTATTTATTTAATGATCCATATAACAATTCAATTATAGTTAAATAGTTGTCTTAAAACCTATATTAGGTTTAACTAGACAACTAGTTCTCGAATAAACTACTTACACATAAAAGGATCTTAGAAAATACAACAATAACAAATACCTACATTACACAAAAAACGATGCACCCATCGCAAAAAACTGCTGTCGCTAGAACACATAAACCAGTTCTACTACATAGAACCTACTCGTCCAGCAGTCGCAGCGATGGCGCACCGTGCCAACAAACATCTATATAATAAAAGTGAAAAACCAGAAAGAGATAAAAACGCAAGATGGAGTGAGATGGCGCTCTATAAAACTTCCTTGACATGTTTCTCCCAAACAACTACCTGTTTTTCGGGAATTTGCATGTAATTCGATTCCTTGACCTTCTGGAATCGCGTAAAACTTAATAATTATGGCTTTGGGTGTGTAATTTTTTGTAAGCAGAATAAAATCGCAAGTTCAAATTTCGAGCCAATAGAGATTATATTAGAGAGAATCGCCGGCTTGCTCGAGGTCGGGGTCGGGGTCGCGTTCAGAGGATAGGCTCTCAGCGCACCCCGTGTGCAACTCTGCCGTTCAAAACATAAGTGTAAAAATTATTAAATTACATTGAATAAATTTAAACTGTATTACAACTGAAAAAAAACATATTTTCAAGCTAAGTTATAGAACAACTTAGTCGTTTCGTAAGGCGAGTGAAACAACGGAGCCGTTAGAAAACAACGGAGAATAAGGTTTCTATCCTTTGCATAGAACGCACCCGTCTAGAACGTCTATGTCAGTGTTGCACGTTATTGCTCTATCTGCCTCAAAATGGGCAAATGTTATGCAAATTTACAAAAAAAAGTCGCATCTTAGTGGATTTATTTAAGCCAGTGGCATGTCAAGTATTTTGATAGTCACAATCAAAGTTAAGTAAGTATTGTATTCAGAGTCAAGTCGAAGTCATGGTCTTGCAAAGAGGTAAGATTTTAAATAGAATAATCGGTTTAAGATGCTGAAATGTTAGTTTGAGAATATTAAATTATTTAGGAAAACAATAACTTCTTTTTTGTACAGGTGTTTGTTTCATCAAACAGTGTACTTTTCTCGCTAAACTGTATTTTAATGAAGACAGCACTGCGTTTTTGAAAATATGATGTGGCAACACTGCTTAGAGAAACAAAAAACAATTTCGATGTTTGTTTTGAATTTTAATTCATCTGGTATGCCTTTATTTGAAAGTTGGTGCAACTATTATGTTACTGAAAAATGTTGGTAATAAAAGGAGGACTAAGTAACGGTACCAGGCTTTTCGCAATTGAAATGGAAGAAATAACCAATTAATCATCTTACAGGAAGATTATATTTTAACCACCTAACCACATTATGTCTGCGTCTGTGTGCGTGATAAGGCAAATAAACACAGCACACTTAGTGAATTTGTGGCTTGCATATTGAGGTGTCATTTGGAAACCTACCTTCTCGATGTAGTTATTGTAAGCTACCGATAATTGTGAAATAAACATGACATAACATAGCGTCACGCCTTTCCCTCTAAGGGGCTAGAAGAGTTGTAATACAACAGCCACACTTCGCCGGACGACATTCAGTCTCAAATGTAAAAGGGGGCGAGCCTGTCGCCATACACCGGGCTCAATTTATGTAGCAGATGACATAGTTACAATACACACGTACGTTCACACAATGAACACATTGGTGCGTGTCATCGGCTGGGTTTGAACCCGCTCCCTCTGGCTTGAGAGTCGGTCCTTCTCCAACTAGGCTATCAATATATTTTAATTTCTTAATTATATTTTAAAATTTACCTATATGTATATTGTGTACGTATTCGTTTCTTAGATGTATTTGTATCATTTTAAAAACAATAAACAAGAATACTTATGTTTTTGCTGAACATTTTATTATTTACATCACTGTACTTATAATTTAGTAGGTAACTGTTACTTAACCACTAAAACTACTGAAAGGATTTACATAATAGGTAATTAATTGCTATGCAATAGATTCCACGTGGGCAGAGCCGCGGGCAAACTCTAGTAAACTATAAAAACTACTTATCTGTAATACACACTATAATTAATCATATTTTCACATTTTCCGGAAGAGCTAACGAACATCCCATATATGTAGACGATTCTGTTCTCAGCTGAAGAAGTGGTTAGTGAAGGAATGTTTCTATGAAACCGATGAATTATTAAATAAAATGACTTGTCGCTTACATTTTTATAATTCGGCTTGTAAATGACTCTAAGTATATTGATATTACTACTAGAATCATAGTTAAGTAAAAATTTTGCACGACTAGTGTCGTTAATGGCTGAACATTAATTTTAAATCTTTTAACCTTATTTTACCCATTGACATGCAAATAAAATGATTTCATGGGCGTACCCAGGGGGGGGGGGGGCAGGGGAGGGCAGCTGCCCCCCCTTGAAAATCTCGCAGAATGTATGTATGTATGAACTTGCCTAATTACTAATTAAACTCGCCTAATTACTAGTAGGAGGACTTCGAAGATTTGGAGATAACGGAATTAATCCAACAAGCAGAATGTTTTTATCCGAAAGTGAAAACAGCCCTAGAAATTTTTGCCTTTGCCCTACACACTACACTACATACATCTAATGACTCATGTAGGTGTGTTTGTGTGCTGTTTTGTCAACAGCCGCGGACGATCCGACCTAAAAAATCTGACTTGCCCCCTCCTACGCCAGAAGCTGGGTACGCCCATGAATGATTTGATTTAAAAAAGCACGATTTATCAACCCTTATAATTAGACCTCAAACTCAAACCACTTCTGTTCGATAAAGAGATCATATACTCGTAGCTTTGGTTCCTCATTTCTCATACGGACCGCTAGAGTGTGGAATACTCTGCCAGAGTGTGTGTTCCCCTGACACTTATAATCTGAGTGTCTTCAAGTCTCGAGTGAATCGGTTTCTTCTAGGCAAGCGTGCTCCATCTTAGGCCGCTCACTTCTTATCATCAGGCATGTTGGTGGCCAAACGCAAGTCTATTTAAGAAAAAAAAAAGCTAACAATATCAATGAACATAGCAGTTTGAAACTATCCCCCTTTTGTTTAATATTTTTTATTGTTCATTGATCTGCACCAAACGCTAGTAACAAGTGAGTTAAAATTGGAGCAGCAACCGTAACCCATCACCTATGACCGCTACTTAACATAGTATTATATACAGAAACCCTTCCCAGGCAATGGTGTAATTCAGACATAATTCAAATTTTCAACAAAGGAAATCTGCTGGAAATCGGTAACTACAGACACATTAACCTTTTAGCAAGCTCATAAACTCTTTTCATCAATACTCTTAAAAAGAAAAACACAATACATTGAAAAAGCCCAGCCAATAGAGCAAGCAGGTTTCCGATCAGGATTGAGCACAATGGATACAGAGCCTTTAGACCGTCTAACCAAAAGGACTAAGACAAAGCCTGGAGCAAATTTTAGAAAAATATCATGACCATAACAGACCTCTTTATGTGGCCTTTATTGACTATTGCAAAGCATTCGATAGCATCAGCCACTGTTCGATTTGGAACGGTATATTACCGTCTGCCCCCGCGGCCGAAAACGCATTGCAACACTCAAAATTGAATCAAAAATTTATTAACACCCTGAAATGCTAGGTAAAGCTGGAAGTCACAGGAAGTGAAATAAAAATTGAACGAGGAGTCAGGCAAGGAGACCCTTTTTCACTAAAACTTTATAACGCTATACTTGAAAATATATTTCAAAAATAAGCTGGTCTAAAAAAGGAGTACACATCAATGGACAACACCTAAACCATCTAAGATTCGCTGACGAGATAGCCATATTAGCTGAAACTTCAAGGGATCGCCTACATTATGAGATTTTTTATGAAATTATAGAAGTTATGAGGTCGCTGAATAATAAATGGTCAAACGATAATATGAAACCAAAGTAATTATCAAAAACAACCAAAGAATACCTATTGTAATCAAAGGAAATAATATAAAAGCCTAACTTCCTAACTATCCTTCCTAACGAATATTATAAATGCGAAAGTGAGCTTGTTTATTTGTTTGTAACGCTTTCACGCCTTAACTACTCAATAGATCATCATGAAATTTTGCATACACGTTGCCGTTAAAAGGGCATAGGGTACCTATCATCTCGAAAAAAATACTGTTCCGAGGGATAGAAAAAAAACTATCGTCCGGCGTGACAATTCTGTCTACGACATAATACACATTGCAACACAATGCCTTGAGTACCATAAAAGGAAATGAGACCTGAGGTACCTGAAAGAACGGTTATCCCGAAAAAAAAAGACTTCCCGGAAATATAAAAAAAAACTTTTAGACGTTCATCCGGCATAACGACTCTGCCTACTGACATAATACATATTGCAACACGATGCCTGGAGTACCAAAAAAGGAAATGAGAACTGTGGTACCCGAAAGAAAACCTGAAAAAAAAACCGCTTTTCCCGAGGGATAGATAAAAACTTAGATGGTCGTTCGGCATAACGACTCTGCGTACTGACATGAGACATATTGCAACACGATGCCTGGAATACCCAAAACGAAAATGAGACCTGCATAGCAATTCTTAATTAAATCGGATGCTTCCGATTCGGAAGTCAATCCGTTTCCGAGGGACGGATTGGTTACCGACGGAATTTGATATTCACAACTTCAATCGGAAAACTACTATTATAAATTAGAAGAATATCTCAATGATAAAAACTTAAATATTAAAGAATAAGCCGGCCCACTCCACATGACATTGCAATACCCTAATAGGGTCCATTATGAGATACTTAAGAATATTATAACTTTAAGATCTTGTGAACTAATGTAACAACCACCATAATACGCAATAAATACTTTGACTTTGACTTTGAAAAAAATTCGGCAATCGTCGGGACTTTCCGACTGGGAGGTCATAGATTGTAGACCATTACATGTTTACAGAGGAAGCTTGATAATGATAGAATATAAACCCACGTGGTATAACTATGAAAATTGTGTTGATATGTCATTGAATGAAAAAATAAATGACATTTTATGAAAAAGCTATACATTTCAATAACACGCTATTGTGTATTGCGCACAAATAACACTTTTAAAATTATAATACTTACTTTGTAACCATATCATACTTCGTAAACACATGTGCTGTAATGTTGTTGATGCCATGTTACATTTGCATCAATTGTCAGTTTCAACTTTTATTTTGTCTCGTAAGGCATGCTAAAGCCAATATGGCCATAGTTATCCGTACATTATAATTGTTAAATGTATGATGAAGATAAAAGAGGAAAGGGTGATGATAGATGAGATGAATCCTCTCTCCTTTTCCCATTTCAGTAAAGCCTTGATACTTTACTGAAACTCGAGTAAGTAGAGTTTTGTAGAGAACACGGAAAGTTTTGGAGAGAACACGAGCATTGTCTTCTTTAAGTAGTTGATTATTATTATTATTTGGTACTTGACCTTGAAAACTTGGTTATCCTATCCATATTGATCGCTATTGATAGTATCGAAACTTTAAAAACATAATGGCAATTCAATCGAATTTAGGATTTATAGAGACTGAGGGTGAACTTCGAATGAAAATTTCAAATTACAACACACTAAGCGATTTTGATGAGAATAAGGACTCGTACGTAACTTACGTTTTACTTTATGAATTACTAGCTGCACCCCGCGGTTTCACTATTTATTTTTTCGGGGTTAAAAGTACTCTATGTCCTTTTTGGTACCCCAGACAACATGTATGCAAAATTTCAAGACGATTGGTTGAGTAGTTGAGACGTGAAAGCGTTATAAACAAACAAACGAACAACTCACTTTCGCATTTATAATATTAGTTAGGATGTCTGGCGCTCACCGGTCGAGCAAGGTAGATGATGATGACGATGTGTCTGGTGTTCGACACAGGCGAGGAAGAGCATAGGCTCGGGGAAGTCCCCAAAGGGGCTAGCACTCCGGGGGCCGTGGTCGTTTAAGAGAGCGTTCCCGTAGCTCCGATATTTTGCGCCGAGGTGAAATACTCTAGGGTTTTTAGCGGGTATGCTGTCAGTGTTAGACAAACTTGCGTGACAGATAACTACGTTCAATCCGCGTGCGGTTTTACACAGCTCAAAGGGCACAGTTACGACACCGCAGCTTGCATTTACTTCACGGAGGCTTTTGGTTTGCCGGGCTAGATGAAGCTGAAGGTAATTGGAAGTATCAGGCTAGGTAAACAAAAAATCACCCATTTAAAACAGACATTTTGACTATTGCAGAGTGTGAATTTATAGTTTTAAGAGGGGAGCGGGGGGGGGGGGGGGGGTTTGGGCTCAGTCTTGAATAAGAAGTAGCCTCTGTCCAGGACGTAAGCTATATCTGTGCCAAATTTCATCCATCGGGTTTGAAAGAGTAACAAATTAATAAAGTTAGATTTCTTGCACATCCCACGGGAATACCATATTTTTAGGAAATAATAAGAAATTGATGGTATTTATAAAAAAATGCGTCCAAAACGTCAAATTAAATCTACTTTAAAAAAGCGTGTATGAGGCACATTTTTTTTTAATTCCTTGGACATCCCACGGGAACACTATAATATTTTTAAGGGACAAAAAATTAAAAAAACGCGTCCAAAACGTGTAAATCTATAGTGGTTTATAGGTTTTAGACGCATTTTTTATCCCACAGTTAAATTTTCCGGGATGAAAAGTAGCCTATGTTCTAATCCAGGGTGTCAGCTACTTCCATACTGAATTTTGACAAAATTGGTCATTTTGTTTTTGTGAAATAAAAAAAAAATATTCAAACGGCTGCCTCGGCTGGCCTACACGATGAGGGACACACGAACAGGACGGCGCTACATGTCACACAGCCGAAGCTACACTCGGATATTTGGCGCCCTGTTTTTGAAAATCGCCGCAGATTATTTTTCATTATTAACCGGAAGATTTTACTTTCAAATAAAAAAAGAAATTTGAGAAAATATTCAGTAGTTTTTTTTATAGCATTTAAAAAAAAAGTTTTCTGGCGGGACCTTTATAATTCAATTTTGATTCAGGTAAGGTTAATAGTAAATCAATGTTAATTGAACCCATATTGCTTGGTGTACTTACTAATACAATACTAGTACTACAATACAAAACTCTCACCAAATAAAATATAAAACTAAACACGTACTCAATGCAACGTTAAAGTGGAAATACACTAGAGATATCTTAGTAAAACAACTATGGTCGGTTCATAAAATCATAAAATTTTGTGGTTGTTTTAATTCAGCGTCAAGACCTGCAGTTCACGCGGACAGTAGAAGCGAAGGTGTCCCTAAAGGCAGTTCTGACTGTGGTGGAGATGACTCGCGAAGACTACAACAACGAAGCGCGAGGACTGTCGAGTAAAGTCGACGTGCTGATCGACGGCCTGGCACGAGTTCAGTGCGACTGCAGCATGTACTGGACGCGGCGTGTGCTGGACCTGCCCGGGCCTGCATCCCGGGTCCTCCGCAACTTAACCTGCACGGATGACCGGTTACTGCGTGACGTGTCTCCCGAGAACATGGTGTGTGTGCGAACCGAGGAGTGCGCAGCGGCCGCACTGACAGCCGCGTGTACGTGCGACATGCGATTCGACGATGACCCGGAGCATGACTTGAGGCTGGTGCGCATACGCTGCGAACGCGCAGGCCTCTACGATGTACCACATCTGCTCGCCGGCGTCAACTCCACGGAGCGACTTTACGAGCTTTTTCTGGCTGGAAATAATATCTCTGATCTACGCGCCGACGACCTGAAGATCAACATCAAGGTCAGTATTATTTTTTTAATTGTTAGGGTTTCGTACCTCAAAAGGAACCCTTATGCCTTATAGTATACTAGTTGCACTCCGTGGTGGAACGCGCAGATTAAAAGTAGCTTATGTGCTTATCCGGGACATAAAGCTTTCTCCGTTTTACATCAAAATCCGTCGATTCGTTAAGCGTGGAAAAGTAGCAAACAGACACACACATATTCACACGAACTTTCGCCTGTGATTTGTGTTATTTTTGGGCCTCAGTGATTTTCTGTTTCAGGTACTTGATCTACGCAATAACACTCTGAGAGATGTGGACGAGGAGACAGCGAGGAGGCTCGGTGACATCGACGTGCTGCGTCTCGCCGGCAACCCGTTCAACTGCAGCTCATGTCACGCAGCGCCACTGCTGCGCGTACTGCGCGACCGCAACGCAACGCAAACTGACCTGAACAACAGCACTTGCAGTGATGGCAGTTTAATGGACGTCGCACCTATTGAATACTGCCTGCCCGATACGCTTTCACCAGTTTCGCTTGGAACCTGGTTCGCTGTCGTGCTCGGAGTACTACTCTTAATTGTAATCTCAGCTGTATTGAGCCTCGCGTCACGCGAGCAGCGGTTCTTCGTGCAGGTGGTACTGCACCGGTGGGGCATCGTGTGGCGCGTCGCCGAGCCGGCGGAGGACGAGAGCCGCCGCTATGACGCGTTCGTGACCTTTTCTCACAAGGATGAGGCGCTGGTGCCCGAGCTGATCGCGCGGCTCGAGCCGACATACCGACTGTGCGTGCACTGCCGTGACTGGATCCCCGGCCGCTTTATATCCGAGCAGGTGGTGGAGTCAGTGCGCGACTCGCGGCGCACGATTGCGCTCGTATCGCGGCATTTCCTGGCGAGCTCGTGGGCGTGCGCCGAGTTCCGCGAGGCGCACACGGCGGCGATGCTGGACGCGCGCCCGAGGCTCATAGTGATACTGTTGGAGGAGCCGGCCGCGCTGGAGATGGACGACATCCTGCGTCGCTACGTCGCCACCCACACATACCTGCGCTGGGGCGAGCCCTGGTTTTGGGAGAAGTTGGCGGTGGCACTGCCCCGCCCGCGGGCACCTCGTCACCCAGAGCCCGACCCGCCCGTCTCACCGGTAGAGATTCCGGTGTGACCCATGTGTGATCGAGCGATCACTAAAGCACCACTAAAGGGAAGCATCTCACTTAAGCTCTTCAGCTCCAGTGGTAGCGGTTCATGGTGAATAAATTAAAAATTCTAACTCTGGGTGCTTGCCGCTGATATGACAATCAAAAAAAATTGTTAAACTTCAATTGTTCACATTTACAAGGAATCTAAAAGCTAGTTAGTTTTTGACATTTCCTTGGCAAAGATAAACAAACTCCACAGAGACTCATTGTATGTCAATCTACTATTTTTGTGATTCAGTACTTTGCGTTCATCTAGATCCACAGTAACTAAAGGTATAATTTATTAATTATTCAATAACTTTAATATTGTATGAACTTAAAATGTATTTAAATGTAATAAACCGTTGTTCCTTAGATTAAATTATGTTTTTAATCGTCGAAAAATATAATTTACGGATCATTTATAAATTGAGTAGGTAAATACAATCTGAACGTGCGAGCACAAGCAAGAGTTCGTCAGGAACGCACCGGGCAGGCGGTCGAAAGAGTTCGTCAGGAACGCACCGGGCAGGCGGTCGGAAGAGTTCGTCAGGAACGCACTGGGCAGGCGGTCGAAAGAGTTCGTCAGGAACGCACCGGGCAGGCGGTCGGAAGAAGACGCGGAAGAAATCACTGACCGGTTGCCCCGATCGCCAAATGATGTACACAGCAAAAATATTGTAGGTCTGCGGTTCACACATAATGCACTGCACTCACTTCGACCGGACCGCAGGACAAAGAATGCATGCAGTGCAGTGTGACAAATCCTTTAAGACGCGGTCATAGCTCGATTATTCACCCACACATATGTTTCTTTATTCGAAAAATTACACTCCACGGACTCCGGGGACCGTGACCTTTTTCACAAAAAATCTAAATTATTATTTAAGGAGAATACAGGTAGTTAGGTTAGTTAGTCTTAATCTAAGACTAGGTTAAGGGTTATCTAATTTACTTTTTACATTGTGAGTACACCACGTGCAGACCAGCGACCCGCAAGCAGCACCCGATCACGAGTATGACGCATGTGCCAGCTATCGCTCTCCTGAACCATATTTGAGGGAAGAGAACAACCCGACACACGACGCCGCCGCAAGAAGGTGCCTTCGATAGTGAGCATGAATGCTCGAGATGTACCCAACTACCCACAATTTCTATAAAACGCGAAATTATTACAATTCTTATTTTTATAACATTATGGCCTCCTCTCGACCCAGAGCCTCCATCACCACCGCGTTCCGATCTCTGATGGCCATCTGCAGGTTGTATTCTTTGATGCTCGCTGTAAAAGCCGGCTGATGGCATCGTCTTCGATGTCATCGGCGCAGTAGGTGAAAGTCCCCGTGTGCCGTGATATTGCGACGACTGCGTGCGACACGCTCTTGTGCAGCTTCATTTTGGGCATGGTCTTTATGGCGATAACCGATACGTACGTTAGCCCCTGAGCTTCGTGGATGGTTAGGATTCGTGACCCTGCGCCTCCCCCATACCCTTGACTTTTGAGGGTCTCCTTTTCTTCCTGCGTGTGCACCAAGAAAAGGGTGTTGCGGAGGGTGGTGGGAATTTGTGCTCCTTTGTACCTTCTTTGCTCTAGGGACTTAATACGAGGAGCCGAGGAATAAATACCCGAGTATATTTCCCTCAGCGCATATGCGACGTCCATTGGGTTCCTGTGTGTGCAAAGCAACTCCTCGCTGATGTTTGTGACCAGGTTTGGGCGATGGTACCTCATTTCGAACAGATTTTCTCTGTCAATAAAAGGTAACTGATTGACATCTCCGAGGACATTGTATCTTAGGTACCGACCAGCTTTCCCAACTTGCATCGACGTCTGGGTTCCCTTCGATGGTTTTGGCCATCTCTAGGATTCAGTCGTCCAGCATTATCTTGGTGCACTTGGCGGTGACTACAATTGGATCCTTCGATGGTGTATTTCGGCTTACCGATTCGCTCCACCTCTGTCTCGTCGAGCGCTCAAAAACACTTTCTGCACTATAGGCTGTTATATGCTCTCCTTTCATGGTTCCTTTTATGACCTGGGAAGTGATGAAGTGACGTTGTTTTATATGGCAGCTTCTGCTTCCTCAAGCTTCTCTTTTAAAAGACTTTCACTTCCTAGCCTAAAAGACTGCAGGAGGTTGTCGCAGATCCTGAGATTAACTTATTTCGTCGCTCTCAGTATGGCTAGGAATTCGAAGAAGGCGTTTCTCGCATGGCTTTGCAGCCCCGAGGCCGAGACATAACGGGGCGAATCGACCTGGCCCATGTCGACTCTCGTCCTAGCTGATACGAGATAAGCTCTGCGTTACAGCGCTGAATGCTGTTAAGAAACCAGTTATGTGGCCATTTCCTCTTTCTCGGTTACCACTTGGATGGGGTGCGACCTTTTTAGAGGCAATTTTTTGTTGTGCCCTTTCGGAACCAGACTGGGTGGTTGAACTTGGAACGGGGTGTCCCCAGCTATCTGTAGCACCTATCTGGTCTAGTGTTTGGGATTTGAGAAAACTCAAGTTTTCTCCTCTATCCTCGTAAACGACAACCTCATGGTGTTCAGAGGCCTTGGTGCAACCTAACCGGTCTACGACTTCCGCTTTCATATATTCGACCATCATTGCGTCCACGCTTATTACCCGGGGAGTGCTGTCAGCATTTTTGCTTAGATAATTAAGCAATGAGCTAGCTTGCGCGAAAGGTGACTGTGCCGCCCATTCCGGCAGTGCGATCGTTTTGTTTTTCGTTCGCACTATTCGGAATCGGTGGCCGTCTGCCATGCACACTGGCACACATATGTTTACTTAAGCCGCTTTATTTAAAGTTGAATCGTATGTCATATTTGATGGTAAAATTAGATCGGCGCCTAGAATCACATTTTATTGCCAATTTTGTTGGTATTAATAATCGTAACAAGGACACAAATAAAAATATTTTGCTCAGTTAAATTTTAGAAAACTAATCTGGTTATTTAATAATCGAAAAAAAATGTGATGTAATTGCTGAAAATTTGCTCAATAAGTGAGAACCATGCTCAATAAGTTTTTTTAAGATGATACTTTTTGTGATGAGAATGATTATTTTCTTGTTGTTCTGATTGTTTCTTCTATCAGCTGTATTTTTTTGCACCTGATCATCATAATTCTTCATATAAAACTAGGCGCAAAAAAAAACCTTGTTTTAGGTGATTTCGTATAATACCGGGACTTAAGAGTTTTGCGTTTTTTTTCTCAGTTAACAACTATTAGATAATTAAAAGTGTACAAAAGTTATTTTCGAATTGCATAATCATTTTTAATTAGCTTGTTAAGGTAAATAGTTAGTTTTAGTTAGTTTTACCTCCTTATTGGGTTTTGCCGCAGAGACTTAGGTAAGTATCGATCCGATAAAAATGAATGAGAAGTAAAATAAAGATAAAAAACGAACAAAGCTAGTACCTAGTTGGCTCAATTAACCTAGTCTGTCAGATTAATTGATAAGCTATCTACATTTTTCCAAAAAAAAATATTTGTTCGAGTAGAACAGCCTGTGGAATATACCGCGGGACGCCGCTAGCATTAATTACAATACAATGTGTTTTTTTTATAAGTCTAAGATAACTATTAATTAACAACTAGCATTGCCTCACGGCTTCACCCGTTACTTTTTTGGGATTAAAGATACCTTATGTTTTTTCTGCACTCTTGACAAAGCATATGCAATATTACATGATGATCGGGAGGCGTGAAAGGATTACAAACAAACTCACTTTCGCATTTATAATATTAAAAGTTAGGAAGTAAGGATTAGGTTAGGTTAGGAAGGAAGGGTTAGGATAGGATTAGGATTAGGATTGGGAAGGATTAGGATAGGATAGGATTTTTGGCCGAAAAAATTTTTTTTTGTCATATAAGTGGAAAAGGGGTAGGGAGGCCTTTGCCCAACATTGGGACAGCACAGGCTCATAATAATAATTAATAGTGATTAAAGAAGTGCAAAAGCCATAAAAATGATTGAAATTGCACTTTGTCACTCTGTAGACAACTTTAGATGGTCGTCAGTATCTGGACGTGCTCTGTTCGCTCGTCGTTTTCTTTCAGACGAAATGTCAATAGAAAATCTTTAGCCAATGCGAAGTTAGTCCAAAGTGGTCGCCGGACCCTTAAGCAAGTTGGCTGTGACAGATGTATAGAGGTCCTGAACTATTTTATTTGTTATGATTGATTGACATTTAGAAGTAGAACACGACGGAGTGAAGTAAGAACTGCCACCAGACATAGATAAAAATATCAATCATTACCTGCGCCCCACGGTGCTACCCGCGGGTAAAAAGTATACATTACAGGTGTATAAAATTAGAGTTAGACTAACACCGACACTGTTGGTTGCACTCACGTCTATCGATTATTATTAGTCTACACCACAGATCATTATAACCCGTTGATGGATCATAAACAAAATTTCTCCTAAAACACGACTCACCTGCGCGGGCGGGGGGCGAGGTAGCACTGCACACGTCTTGCAATTGGCCGATCCTTTAGATGACGCAATCTGAGCTATGAATATAGTTATAGTGATTGACACGACGACTCCGGTACGACAGGAAGACCTGCTTCTGCGCGACACCGAAGGCAACACTCTATCCCCACAGCAATCTGCAGAACTTCTAGCCAGGACTTTCTATCCCGACGGCTCTGTTAGTACAGACCAGCCGTGCCACACAGAGATGCGGGAACGAACCAAGGAAACACCAATGGACTTACCGGAAGATGATCCACCTTTCACGTCAGCTGAGCTGGAGTCAGTGTTACGAACACAATAAAATAAAATAAAATAAATAAATAATCCGCTGCAGCGTCGTCTCGCATTTTCATCTTATGTCTTATAGTATCAGTAAGGCAAGGATAAAAGCGATCGTTCATAATTATTGTCTTGATTGGAGCATGGAAATTGAATAAAGATAGCACACCATAATTAAAAGCATCAGTCAGATCATTAATATCTGTATACTGCGAAATTAATTCGCAATGTACCTATTTATTTATTTATTCACTTATTGATAGGAAAACAAACAGCTGTCGAACAATAAACTAAGTAGGTACACAACGAAATAGAACAAATAAGCCTAGATAGTTTTCACTAATAAAGTACGAAAAATAAACTGAAAGAAAGTATTACATAAATATCGCAATAACAAGAATGGAAATAAACTAGATACAAACATACTCGTCAATAAAACGTACATAATACCCAAAGTAAAAGATTGTAACATAAAGTTGTACCATATCTTCTTCTTCTATATATATAAAATTCAAAGTCCTGACTGACTGACTGACTAACTGACTGACTGACTGACTTATATATCAACGCACAGCCTAAACCGCTGGTCCTAGAAACATGAAATTTGGAGGATATGTTCTTTGTACAGTGTAGGCATCCACTAAGAAAGGGTTTTTCGATATACTACCCCTATTATTATTTTTTTTTCCGACCTCCTCCACTTTTTTCCCCGGACTTTATCCGGGACCTTTTTTAGGTCTTTTGTTTTGAATTTGTCATTAGATGAAAGTTTTATACTTTGTACTTCTATGTACTTGCTTTTCCTAATTAATATTTTATTTTTACATGCTAAGTCCGAAAATTTTATTCTTATATTTAAATTTTTCCTTCCAATTATAACCCCACATACTTATGGCTCATAGGAGTCATAGGTTGTCGTTCCCAATTTCAGTCTATTCTTTATAAACTTTTATTTTTATCTTGATTAAATTTTTTACTTTTTAAGGTTGATATATATATGAATTTATATAAATATTCAGCCTTTTCTTATGTGTCTTTGTTTTTCTTTATTACTTTACTACAAATTTTTATACTTAATTCTATAAATTTATTTCTTTTGTCGTTTTCTTTTAATATGTTGCAAATATTGTATGTTGAAATTTGTTCCTCAATTTTTTGCTCTACCTGATATCTTTCCGTTGCGTAGATTGGACAATCTATTATCACATGCAAGGGTGTCTCTTCTGCGCTAGGTTTATAAAGACATGATGGGCTATCCCTGAGCTTGAATCTATTCAAGTACTGGGCGAACCCACCATGTCCTGTCATAACTTGCGTTAGAATGCCTTCTGGTTTAATTTTTCTGACAATCCTGAAGGATTCTATGGCATCTGGGAAGAAGACCTTAGTTGTTGACGCGGTTTCTCCTGCTTTATATCTCCGGTTCCATTCGTCAAGAGTTTCCTTGCGGATATGTCTCTTGACGAATGATACCGGACATTTATCGTATTGTGGCCGAGTTTTGAGTTTCAGTGCTGCTTCTTTTGCCAGTTCATCAGCTCTCTCATTCCCCTCGAGTCCCGCGTGAGCTCTGATCCAAAAAAGTTCAACTTTTTTGCTTAGGGCTTTACATTTCCTTAACTTTTTACGGATTTCGACTGCGAAGGGATTGAGAGAGAAGTTGTTTATAATTGTCTGCAGCGATGATCTAGACTCGCTGAAGACGCCAAGGGAGGTTTCCGGGCTTTTTAAAATTTCGTCCACAGCTTGATTTTGCTAGTAATTCGGCCTGGAAAACGGTGCAATAGGACGGCAGTTTCAATTTAAGGCATTTGATTTCGGCTGCATTGCTCCATAGAGACAATGCTGCTCCAACCTTGCCCTCAATTTTCTGCCGTCCGTGAAGATCCTTACTGCTTGTGCACTGTTTTGGTCTAGCTGCTCTACGTTTTCCAGGCAAATGAATTTTTCGTCAATATACTGCGCCGGGTGGGGGGTGTCGGCGAACGCGGTTCTTCGCTCGATCTCTCCTCCTCCCATTACTGGCTGAAGCACTCCCCTTCTTACCTCGTACAGGGCTGCTGCCTCTCGTATTCTGAGGTCAAGGGGGAGTATCCCAGCCAGCACCAGCGCTGAGTTTAGGGAGACCGTGCGGTAGGCTTTGCACAATTTTTGTGCGAAGCCTCTTTGGACCTGATTTAGTTGTTTTTGGACGCCCCATTTGTTTGTAGCTGGAGCCCATGCCCCCGCAGCGTACATTACTGTTGGCTCAACGACTGCCGTATATACAGATCTAATAACTTCCGGATGGAGGCCCCAACTTATCTTTGCGGCTCTGGAAAGCTGCCCATAGATGTTTAGTTCTTTCCTACATACGTTTGCCGTGTGGGTGTTGAAAGTTAGCTTGTCGTCTATCCACAGCCCCAAAATCTTCACCTCTTTTGAGAAAGCGATAGCGACTCCACCCATGTTCAGCCGTGGAGTATCAAACTTAAGTTTCCGCGTAATGAGCATTGCATTCGTCTTGAGCGGTGCGAACTTTAGTTTGTTTCTGATACCCCATTGCTGAACGTAGGCGAGGGCGCTATTTGCTTTCTTCTGTACCTCTGACGCAGTATCACCGTCGAACAGCAGTACCATACTACCCCTATTAGGTTAGGTTGGGTTGGAGTTGGGTTGGGTTTGGTTGGGTTAGGTTAGGTTAGGTTCTTCCCCGCGGGTTCCCGCCTTGTCGTGGCGGGGGGGCTCAGTAGCCGTGGCTTCGGCAACCACGGTGAAGCCAAGAGGAATCCGAGGTGGGGCCGCTTCCTGGGGCTTTTAGCCCAAAGCCCACATGGAAGCGGCCTAAGTAGGGTGTGGGTCTGTATGGGCAGACCCACAACTGAGGCGGGGTGCAGTGTCGCGTGTGCGACACTGCAACCGAAGGCTGGGGGCCGCGGCGGGAGAGGACTGTTGGTGTGTCGTTGCCACTTTCCCTACCTTCCGCGGCCCAAGCGGGGTCGCCACCGTTTTGATGGCGGACGCGGTGGGGCCGCAGAGGAAGAGGCGTGTCGGTGTATCGTTGCCGCTCTCCCTATCCTCTGCGGCCGAAGTGGCAGGCGGCGGGGCCACTTATCTGACCCGTCGCATGGGGACCATGGGCGCCTAGGCACGGGTGCTGGTTGGCGCCCACGGGCAAAATTGGTCCCCGAGGAGGTGGATGATGACGATGTGTCTGGTGTTCGACACATCGTCATCGAGAGGGAGAGAGCGCAAGCTCGGGGTGGTGCCCGAAGGGGTTGGCGCTGTCGGGGCTGCGGAGGAGTCCGAAAGCGTACCCGTTGCCCCGACATTTTGCGCCGAGGTGGAACACCCTTGGGTTTTTAGTGGGTAGGCCGTCAGTGGCGGGATTCCCACATAACCACTCTGTGCCCGCACCCGGGGCTGTTGGTGGTATCCATAAAGGATTTTCCCAAGGTGAAAAAAAAAAAAAGGTTAGGTTAGGTTCCCCCCCGAATGAGTTCCCGCCTTGCCGTGGCGGGGGGGCTCAGCGGTCGCAACAGTTGCGGCAGCCGCTGCTAAGAGGAACTCGAGGGGCCTTCTCCGCGCGTTCCAGAGCTTTTATCTGGAGCGAGCGTAGAAGGCGGTCCGGGATCTCGCGTGTACCTCTCCTCGGAGATGCTCTTGCTGAGAGGCCTGGACGAGGGGGCCATCCTCGGACGGATGGGAGGCTCGACCGGCGCCCTGGACAGTCCGGGAAGCGGCGGTGCGAGCCTAGGCGGCCTTGATTGGCTGCGGGACTCGGTCGGCGTCTCGGCCTTATGCTGAGTAGCGGCGATCCGAGGGGCTGGCCTTGCAAAAGGCAGCCTGAAGGAGCCCTCGCTTGTGCCTCTCGCTAGAGAGGCTCTTGCTGACGGGCTCGAGGTGGGCCTTCTACGTGCGCTTCAGAGCTTGTATCTGGAACGCGCGTAGAAGGTGGCAGTGGGGCTCAGCTCTGCTGACGAGGATGGAGGACAGGCTCAGTGTTGTTGAGCGAGGAGGAGGTTGTGGATCCGGGAAGGATCGGAGGGCCTTGTGTGGCGACACTTTGTAAGCAGTCGTCTCCTCTTCACATCATTGGTGTTAGGATGGGGTCGAAAATGTGCGGGGTGTCGCGGCACATGGCAAACCAAGTCCCAAGGTTTGGAGGTTGCTGAGGGGAGTGTCCGGGCTGCGAGTCCGAAGCTGCGTCGTATTAACGCGGCGCAGCTTCGGGCTCGCATCTCGGGCATGGTCAGCGGGAAGCTGGCCGTTAGACCTCCACTGGGGAGCTTTACCCACATAAATTAAGCCTTAAACATAATGAATACGGCAGATTTGAATACGACTACCCAGGAGGGTCTCCGCGAGGAGGAATCCCTCCGTGCTACGGCATGCTGCCCCACGTACTCTGGGGGGGGCGCAAATCGCCATACTGATACACACGACGACATATGCAAGAACACGGACTCTGATAACGAAATTATGAAGGAGGTGCGAGTGGTAGTAGCTCGCTGCGATGAAAAAGGTGACTCTGACTCCTCGGTCATGAGCATGGTGACGGTGGCAGGGTCTCCGGATAGGTCACCTGATGGTAGGGTCTGGCGGAAACGACTTAGGTCATCCGGGACAAAGAGTTGTGACGACTCGGAATCTGAAGGCGTACTGGAGGCTCCAGCGCAGAAAGTCGCAGCATCGCGGAGGGGCAGAGGCAGAGGCCGATCACCTACCGCGAACAAGGCAGCCTTCTTCAAAGATAGGCCGGAGCTAGAACCAAATACTGAGAAACAGGTTGAGCGGAAGAACACTGTAAAGACACAGGTAGCCAGCCGGCATTCAGTATCCTCTGCGAGCGAAGGGGAAGACCTGGCTTCCGACCTTAATAAAAAGATACTGGACAGCCTGGCTACAATTAATGAAGTGGCCCTCAAGTCTGGTAAGGAATTTAAAGGGCACGTTTCAACGTGCCCTAAAGGAGGCGGCGACCACGATTAAGAACGTGGTCGAAGACCTACGCGAGAGGTCCTCCACTGACGAAACCAGGAAGCTGCAAGTTGCCAATTCACGCCTGCGCGATGAAGTGGCGGAGCTTCGAAGAGAAATTGTAGAGCTCCGCAGAGAAATGCTCATGACGCGAGCATCTGCACCACTACCTACTGAGCGGCCATTGCCTGGCAAAAAAGTGACGCCAGAGTCATCGACTCAGTGCGGGCCGCAGCCAGCAGAAGAACTGGAGCAGGCTATATTGCGCCAGGTGGGAGGCATGCTAAATGCTCGCTTTGAGGCGCTGGAAGAGCGCCTCCTACCAGAAAGGCGCATTCGCCCTCCTCTGGCTGCAGACCGGAAAAACACCGCTTCCCGGGTAGCCCCTGCAGCTTCGGTTTCGAACTTGGGAATTCCAGGAAAGTCAGGGACACAGTCTTCCTCCACCAACCGAGTGGGTAAAAAGGGGAAGAAGAAAGGCAAAATCCAGGAAGTGACCAAAGACAGCCAGCCTGCGGCTGTCTCAAGCTCACAAAATCCTCAGCCAGCGCCGACAGTCGTAGCCAAGGAAACCTGGGCTACGGTGACAAAAAGGGGTCGCGGAAAGAAGAGCGTTACGATGGCTCAAACACCGCTGCAGCGGCAGTCGCAGACAAGTGGTGGAACGCGCGGTCATCCAGCCAAGGCAAAAGTCACCGTGCCAAAGCTCCGTGTCCCACGCTCTGCGGCTGTCGCTATTACGATCCAGCCGGAAGCCGTAAAAAAGGGCATGACGTACGCGGACGCTTTAACAGAGGCCAAGAGTAAGGTCGACCTTACTCAACTCGGAATAGAAACCTTACGCTTCCGCAAGGCGGTCAACGGTGGCCGGGTTTTGGAATTGTCGGGCGGATCTAGCGGTGCAAAGGCGGATTCCCTGGCCACGAAGTTGCAGGAAATATTCAACTCAGTTGACATCCGAGTCACCAGGCCGACAAAGTGCGCAGACATGCGTGTCACGGGTTTGGATGACTCAGCCACAAAAGAGGAAGTAGCAGCCGCCATTTCCAGAGTTGGGGAATGTCAGGTCGGCCTAATCAAAGCTAATGACATCCGCCGCAACGCCGCTGGCATCGGGACGACATTCGTTCGATGCCCGGTGGCAGCGGCAAAGAAAGTCATCGCCAATGGGCGCTTGCTGGTAGGATGGATGTCTGCTCAGGTAAAACTGCTTACACCTAGGCCATTGCGCTGCTTCCGGTGCCTCGAGGTGGGCCATGTCCGGGAGCAGTGTAACGCAGACACAGACCGTAGTAGCCAATGTTACCGTTGCGGTCAAACAGGGCACAGAGCGAGTGAATGTTTGGGTGAGCCGCACTGCACTGTATGTGCAGCAGCGGGTAAGTCAGCAGGACACCGCATGGGAAACAAGGCTTGTGCTTTGCCCTCCAAGAAAGGTAGGAAGGTGGCAGCCGAGGCCAAGTCCCAGCAGCCGCCGTCCCTCCCACTAACTCGGGCCGAGGTGTCACATATGGATGCCGATTAATGGCCCTGCAAGTTTTACAGGCGAACATCAACCACTCCGCCAGAGCTCAGGATCTCTTGGTCCAGAGTATAGCGGAGTGGGGGATTGCTATTGCAATCGTGGCTGAACCATATTTAATCCCCACGCGGGATAATTGGATTGGTGATATCGAGGGCACTGTGGTCGTGATAACACAGGTGGCAGCCGGGTTTCCTCCAGTCGAGCAGGTGACGAAGGGTCGAGGCTGGGTTTCTGTCGTGGCAGGAGGTACCGCCTACATTGGAATCTACTTCTCTCCTAACAGACCCATAGCCGAATTCGAAATCTTACTTTCCGAGGTGGAATCTCTCGTTCATCAGTGTCGTCCCCACCAAGTGCTGGTTGCTGGCGACTTTAACGCTAAATCAGCGATGTGGGGATCACCTGTTGAGAACGCGAGAGGCGAGCTCGTGGAGGAATGGGCAACAGCCACCGGCCTGCTTCTGCTGAACCGGGGAGTGACACACACATGCGTGCGACAGCAAGGGAGTTCCATAGTTGACCTCTCGTTCGCTAGCCCCACAGTCGCACGCTGTGTCCAGGACTGGAAAGTGCTAGAAGGAGTAGAGACGTTGGCCGATCATCGGTACATCCGATGGATTCTCTCTTCTCCAGGAGTCCCGAGCAGTCCAAGTCGTTCTCCGGCTGAGTATATACCGCGCTGGGCATTAAAGCGCATGGACACTGACATCTTATTAGAAGCTGCTATTGTTCAAGCGTGGATCCCGAAACCCGAAGGTGCAGTGGAGATAAACGTTGAAGCAAAGTGGTTCCGCAAGGCGCTGACTACGGTCTGTGATGCCGCAATGCCCCGCGTGAAATCCCTTCCGCCGCGTCGATGCGTCTACTGGTGGACAACGGAGTTGGCCTGCCTCCGTGAGGAGTGCGTGGCTTCCAGACGTCGATACACCAGACAGCGCAGACGGCGGCGAAGGGATCCAGACCTTGAGGCGGAACTGTACTCCTCATATAGGCAGAAAGTAACCTCACTGCAGAAGGAAATTGCGCGAGCCAAAGACATTGCTCGAGAGGCCATGCTGGAGGACCTCAACCGCGATCCATGGGGGAAGCCATATAAGCTGGTTCGAAATAAAGTCCGTGCATGGGCACCACCGCTAACCCAGACCTTGCAGCTTGAGTTTCTGGGCAGCGTGGTTAGTGCTTTGTTTCCGCAAGCCGGTGAGCACGTGATTCCTCCAGTCATGGCAGCTCCCGCGAACGGAAGCATGAACGAAGACGTGCCGCCAGTCTCAGCAGGTGAACTCGCTGCAGCAGTGCTGAGGCTTAAGGCCAAAAACACGGCCCCCGGCCCGGATGGTACTCCTGGTCGCGCATGGGTGCTGGCGTTGGAGGCTCTTGAGCCCCGATTTAGAGATCTCTTGACGAACTGTCTGGAGCAGGGTCGCTTTCCGCTGAAGTGGAAAACCGGAAAGCTGGTTCTGCTGCGCAAGGAAGGCAGACCCGTCGACTCGCCAGGGGCTTACCGCCCTATTGTGTTGTTGGACGAAGCAGGCAAGCTCCTGGAGCGTGTAATCGCCGCCCGTCTCAACAAGCACTTGGAGCGCGTTGGGCCAAACTTGGCTGAGTGTCAGTTTGGATTCCGCAAAGGCAGGTCCACGATCGATGCCATATCGAGAGTGAGGTCCTTTGCGGAGGAGGCCGTGTCCATGGGGGAGGTCGTCTTGGCGGTATCACTAGATATTGCCAACGCCTTCAATACCCTTCCCTGGGACTGCATCAAGGAGGCACTGCGGTACCATAGAGTACCCTCTTACCTATACCGAACCCTCGAGGACTATCTCTCGGATAGGTTCGTTATCTATCCGATGAGAGAGGGATGGGGCCGGTGGGAAATGTCATGCGGAGTACCACAGGGCTCGGTCCTAGGGCCAGTCCTGTGGAACTTTGGCTATGACTGGGTGCTCCGAGGAGACAACTTGCATGGTATAGACGTCGTGTGCTATGCGGACGACACTCTTGTTTTGGCTCGTGGTCAGACATATAGAGATGCGTCTATACTTGCGACTGCGGGCACGGCTCGCATAGTGAGTCGCATTCGACGTCTGGGGCTAAAAGTGGCCCTGAATAAATCTGAGGCTGTGTGCTTCCACGGTCCTCGAAAAGCGCCACCTGCAGGAGCGGAACTGGTTGTGAGCGGTGTTCCAATCGGTGTCGGGTCGACGATGAAATACTTGGGACTCGTCCTCGATAGCCGATGGAACTTCCAGGAGCACTTCAAGCAACTAGTTCCAAGGATTACTAGAGCAGCGTCTGCGCTGGGAAGTCTGCTCCCGAATGTGGGAGGGCCAAACGTTGCCTGTCGCCGCCTTTATACAGGGGTAGTGCGATCGATGGCAATGTACGGTGCCCCTATATGGGCAAACGCTCTGAGTGCCCATAACGTAAAGCTCCTGCGGAGACCGCAGCGGTTTATGGCACTCAGAGCGACCCGAGCATATCGCACGGTATCTTATGAGGCGGCGTGCGTTTTGGCCGGAACACCACCGTGGGACTTGGAAGCACAAATGTTGGCTCACATTTACCACCAATTGTCGGATGCACGGTCCAGGGGTGACGTCCCTCCCCCTGAGGTGATAAGACGCTGGCGGAGGTTGGGCCGACAAGGGACTATGCACAGGTGGCGGCGAAGGCTAGATGAGCCCAGTGCCGGTCACCGCACAGTAGAGGCGTTCCGACCCATTCTAAAGGACTGGGTCGGAAGGACACATGGGGCTCTCTCCTTCAGGCTCACACAGATCCTGTCAGGTCATGGCTGTTTTGGCAGATACCTGCACAGAATAGCCGGGAGAGAGCCGACACCGATGTGTCACCAGTGTGGCGGTGCCGAGGATACGGCGCAACACACGCTGGAGGCGTGTCCAGCTTGGAACAGCGAGCGCTCCCAGCTAGTGGCAGAGGTCGGAGCTGACCTTTCACTACCGGCTGTAGCTGCGGCTATGACGGCCAGTGAGTCGGTCTGGGAGCAAGTTCGTGACTTCTGCGAAGAAGTCATAGAAAGCAAGGAGATGGCAGAGCGCATAAGGGAGACTGATGCATTGAGTCACCCTATGCGTAAAAGGAGAGGCGGACGCAGGCGACTGGCGCACGAGCGCCGAATGCCTCCGTAATGGGGGACTCTGGGTGGCAGGCTCGGGGGGGCCCGTCGCCTGATTAGAGAGTTGCCCCGAGGATGTACGATGTGTGTTAGGTGTTTCCACACATCGTAAACAAGGGCGGATGGAGCAAAAGCTCCCCGAGAAGAGGTCTTCGGAGACCAGCGCTGCTGGGACTGCGGAAGAGTGCAGGAACGCACCCGCAGCCTAGACTAATGGCGCAAAGGACGAACACCCCCAGGGTTTTTAGTGGGTATGCCGCCACTAGGGCGGAGACTCCCACATCACCACACTGCTCCCCCCGGGGCAGGGTGGTACCTATAAAAGGTTTTCCCTGGGACAAAAAAAAAAAAAAAAAAAAAAAAAAAAAAAAAAAAAAAAAAAAAAAGGTTAGGTTAGGTTAGGTTAGGTTAGGTTAGGTTAGGTTAGGTTAGGTTCCCCCCCCCCCCCCGAATCCCCCCCGAATGAGTTCCCGCCTTGCCGTGGCGGGGGGGCTCAGCGGTCGCAACAGTTGCGGCGGCCGCTGCCAAGAGGAACTCGAGGTGGAGGCTCGACCGGCGCCCTGGACATTCCGGGAAGCGGCGGTGCGAGCCTAGGCGGCCTTGGTTTGCCGCGGGACCCGGTCGGCGTCTCGGCCGTATGCCGAGTAGCGGCGACGCGGGTTGGGGCTCGCCTTTTTGGAGGCAGCCCAGGGGAGCCCTCGCTCGCATTTCTCTTCGGAGAAGCGCTAGCGATGAGCTCGAAGGGGCCTTCTCCGCGCGCCCCAGAGCTTTTATCTTGAGCGCGCGTAGAGGGCGGTCCGGGATCTCATGTTGAGAGGCCCGGACGAGGGGACCGTCCTCGGACGGATGGGAGGGACACCCGGTGCGTGGCTAACCCCACCACCGGACGAGGTGTCGCAGATCGGAACCCCGTTAGCCGCGAGGCGCGGGACCGAGGGCCTTGGCTTAACCGCCCGGGCCGCGAGGAAGAAAACCTCTATAAAAAATCACCCCGAAGGTCAAGCGGCGGAGCAGCGCGAGGACCTGCATGGCCACCGGGAAGGTTGGTCGCAACTGCTACCCCCGCGGGGGCCCAGCCGAAGCCCTGCGCGGGAGACGCCTAGGCTTACCCGGGTACAGGGGGCACTGCCCGGGTGGACCACTTATATCCCCCATACTCGTGGGAACTTTATGGATTTGCTAAAATTAAAGTTCAAAGTTCGTGGGGAGGAGAGGGGGCGTAAGAGCTCCGAGGTGGACACCGGCGAAGAGTCTGACTCTTCGGTCGGTAGTATGGTCTCGGTGACGGGGTCACTGGATGGATCGGATGGCAGGGCTCATCTGAAGCGGGTTCGTTCTCGCGAGAAGATGAGCGTAGCCGGGAGTCCGGTCGACTCTGACGATGACGAAGAGGTACCGGCCACAAAGGTCATCGCGGTGCCAAAGAGAGGGAGAGGCCGACCGCCCACCACGGGCGAGTACGTCGGCCTGGCCAAGGCGAAGGCGGCCCTAGTGGCTGCACAGCGCCAGGAAATGGAAGTTAGGGCAGAGCGAGAGGTCGAGGCGCTGACTGCAACCTTGCGTTCGCAGAGGTCAACAAGCGCTCGGCTCTCCATTTCATCGGCGGAGAACTCAGAGGAGCTGGCCTCTGATCTTAAAAAGAAGGTCCTGGACTGCGTTGCCGCAATCAATAATGTGGCCACTAAGTCCGGCAATTTAAAGGGGACGTACCAGCGTGCATTAAAAGAGGCGGCGTCCATTATCACAGAAGTAGTGGACGACCTGCAGACTAGGTCCTCAACCGAGGAGACCAGAATTCTGCAGGCAGCCAATGCGCGTCTGCGTGCTGAAGTAACGGAGCTCCGGCAAGAAATTGCCGACCTCCGCAGGGACGTGACGGCAGCAACGGCTTCCGCTCCTCCGCAGGCCTCGGGATCAATGATCCGTAACGAGCCTCGCCCAACGGAGGAGCTGGAACAGGCCGTTCTGCGCCAGATAGGGGGGATGTTGAACGCTAGGTTCGAGGCGCTAGAGGAGCGCCTCTTACCCGAGAAGCGTATCCGTCCCCCACTGGCAGCAGATGCCAAGAAACCTGCTTCCCGGAAAGGTCCCACAAATCCGATTTCGGATTTAGGCCTTCCAGGGACATCAGCGGCAACCGGAGAGACTACTAATGCCCGAAAGGGCGGCAAGGGGAAAAAGACAAAGGTGGCAAAAGACGGCCAATCCACTGCCGTCCCAAATCCACAGGCCCCCCAACCGGCGCCCGCAACCCATGGCAAAGAGACCTGGGCCACGGTCACCAAAAAGGGGCAAAAGAAAGGTGGCTCGACGGCTTCTGCACCACCGCAGCGACAGTCGCAGGCGCAAGCCGGTTCGCGACAGGCGCAGGCCGGTGGTGGGAAGAGCCGTCGCAAAGCCAAAAAAGAGGTGGCCAAGCCCAAGCTCCAAGTCCCCCGCTCCGCAGCTGTCATCATGACGTTGCAGCCTGGAGCGGTGGAAAGAGGTGCAACGTATGCGGCGGCGTTGCTTGAGGCAAGGCGAAGAGTGGACCTGAGGGAGATGGGAATCACCGTCAACTTTCGGGTGGCGGCCACTGGCGGCCGCATGTTGGAGGTGTCCGGCGAATCCAGCGGCGAGAAGGCGGACTCCCTGGCTGCGAAGCTCAGGGAGATCTTTGACGAGGCCGACGTCCGAGTCTCCAGGCCGATGAAGTGCGCGGACCTGCGCGTCACTGGCCTGGATGACTCGATCAACACGGAGGAGGTCGCCGCCGCCATCGCAGGAGTTGGCGAGTGTGATGTTGGCCACATCAAGGTCAACGACATCCGCCGCAATGCCGCCGGCGTCGGCACGACTTTCGTCCGATGTCCGGTGGCCGCGGCTCAGAAGGTTGCCAGCAATGGCCGCTTAAAGGTGGGGTGGGTCTCGGCCCAGGTAAAGGTTCTGCCGGCCCGGCCTTTACGCTGTTACCGGTGCCTCGAGTTGGGGCATCTCCGGGAACAGTGCAGGGAGGACAACCGAGACCGCAGCGGTGAATGCTACCGCTGCGGTCAAGAAGGCCACAAGGCGAGCGGGTGCTCGTCCGAGCCTCATTGCTCGGTGTGCGCGGCAGCGGGCAGACCAGCCACCCATCGGTTGGGTGGCAGGGCCTGCGCCGTGCCAAAGAAGAAGGGCGGGAAGGCCGCAGTCGTGGCCAAGGCCAAGAAATCGCCAACCCGCACCCCGCCAGCACGGGAAGAGGCGTTGCGGATGGACGCCGGTTAAGGCGCCCATCTGTGACTGGGAACTTGGGCGTCGGTTCGGGGGAACCGGCGTCCACCACAAAGTTCCCGAGATGGCACGATGTGGGAGGTGTTCCCCACATCGTGACAAGGAGGGTGGAGCAAAAGCTCCCAGAGGAGGGGTCCCAGGGGACCAGCGCCCAGGCCGGGGCTGCGGAAGAGTATGAGAAATGCTCCCGGGCCCCGGCACATAGCGCAAAGGAGGAACACCCCAGGGTTTTTAGTGGGTATGCCGCCACTAGGGCGGAGACTCCCACATCACCACCCTGCTCCCCCCGGGGTAGGGTGGTACCTATAAAAGGTTTTCCCTGGTAAAAAAAAAAAAAAAAAAAAAAAAAAAAAAAAAAAAAAAAAAAAAGGTTCCCCCCCGAATGAGTTCCCGCCTTGCCGTGGCGGGGGGGCTCAGCGGTCGCAACAGTTGCGGCGGCCGCTGCCAAGAGGAACTCGAGGTGGAGGCTCGACCGGCGCCCTGGACATTCCGGGAAGCGGCGGTGCGAGCCTAGGCGGCCTTGGTTGGCCGCGGGACCCGGTCGGCGTCTCGGCCGTACACCGAGTTGCGGCGACGCGGGTTGGGGCTCGCCTTTTAGGAGGCAGCCCAGGGGAGCTCTCGCTCGCGTTTCTCCTCGGAGAAGCGCTAGCGATGAGCTCGAAGGGGCCTTCTCCGCGCGCCCCAGAGCTTTTATCTGGAGCGCGCGTAGAGGGCGGTCCGGGATCTCATGCTGAGAGGCCCGGACGTGGGGGCCGTCCTCGGACGGACGGGAGGGACACCCGGTGCGTGGCTAACCCCACCACCGGACGAGGTGTCACAGATCGGAACCCCGTTAGCCGCGAGGCGCGGGACCGAGGGCCTTGGCTTAACCGCCCGGGCCGCGAGGAAGAAAACCTCTATAAAAAATCACCCCGAAGGTCAAGCGGCGGAGCAGCGCGAGGACCTGCATGGCCACCGGGAAGGTTGGTCGCAACTGCTACCCCCGCGGGGGCCCAGCCGAAGCCCTGCGCGGGAGACGCCTAGGCTTACCCGGGTACAGGGGGCACTGCCCGGGTGGACCACTTATATCCCCCATACTCGTGGGAACTATATGGATTTGTTAAAACTAAAATTCAAAGTTCGTGGGGAGGAGAGGGGGCGTAAAAGCTCCGAGGTGGATACCGGCGAAGAGTCCGACTCTTCGGTCGGTAGTATGGTTTCGGTGACTGGGTCACTGGATGGGTCGGATGGCAGGGCTCATCTGAAGCGGGTTCGGTCTCGCGAGAAGATGAGCGTAGCCGGGAGTCCGGTCGACTCTGATGATGACGAAGAGGTACCGGCCACAAAGGTCATCGCGGTGCCAAAGAGAGGGAGAGGTCGACCGCCCACCACGGGCGAGTACGTCGGCTTGGCTAAGGCGAAGGCGGCCCTAGTGGCCGCTCAAAGGCAGGAAATGGAGTTGAGGGCCGAGCGAGAAGTCGAGGAGCTGGCCGTAAATTTACGGTCACAGACCTCGACAGGACCCAGGCTCTCCTCGTCATTGGCTGGAGAGCAGCAGGATGAACTGGCCTCAGATTTGAGACGGAAGGTGCTGGAAAGCGTGGCCACAATCAACAGCGTGGCCACGAAATCCAGCAATCTGAAGGGGACCTTCCAGCGGGCGTTAAATGTGGCGGCCTCTACAATAAAGGAGGCGATGGCTGAACTGCAGTCGAGGTCCTCAACCGAGGAGACCCGGAGACTGCAGGCAGCCAACACGCGCCTCCGTGAAGAGGTATTGGAGCTCCGCAAGGAAATTGTTGAGCTCCGCAGAGACGTGACGGCGGTAACGGCTTCCGCTTCTCCACAGGCCTCGGGGTCGAAGACCCGACACGAGCCTCGTCCAACGGAGGAGCTGGAGCAAAACGTATTGCGCCAGATTGGAGGCATGATCAATGCTCGGTTTGAGGCGCTAGAAGAGCGCCTCCTACCTGAGCGGCGCACTCGCCCCCCGCTGGCCGCAGATGGACGAGACAGTGCTTCCCGGAAGGCACCCAAGGTTCCAATCTCGGACCCAGGGCTTCCAGGAACATCGACTGATGCGCAGCCTACCCCCAACGCTCGAAAGGGTGGAAAAGGGAAAAAGGCAAAAGCAAAGGAGGTGGCGAAGGGTGGCCCACAGATGGCAGTCTCTGTCTCACAGACTCCGCGGTCAACGCCAGCCCCAGTCAACGAGACTTGGGCCACTGTAGCCAAGCGAGGTCGGAAGAAGAAGGGTGGCTCGACGGCTTCTGTACCGCCGCAGCGACAGTCGCAGGCGCAAGCCGATTCGCGACAGTCGCGGTCAGGTGGTGGAAGAAGCCGTCGCCCAGCCAAAAAAGAGGTGGCCAAGCCTAAGCTCCAAGTCCCCCGCTCCTCAGCTGTCATCATGACGTTGCAGCCTGGAGCGGTAGAGAGAGGTGCATCGTATGCGGCGGCGTTGCTTGAGGCAAGGCGAAGAGTGGACCTGAGGGAGTTGAACATCACTGTCAACTTCCGGGTAGCGGCCACTGGCGGCCGCATGTTGGAGGTGGCCGGTGATTCCAGCGGCGAGAAGGCGGACTCCCTGGCTGCGAAGCTCAGGGAGATCTTTGACGAGGCCGACGTCCGAGTCTCCAGGCCGATGAAGTGCGCGGATCTGCGCGTCACCGGCCTGGATGACTCGATCACCACGGAGGAGGTCGCCGCCGCCATCGCAGGAGTTGGCGAGTGTGATGTTGGCCACATCAAGGCCAACGACATCCGCCGCAATGCCGCCGGCATCGGCACGACTTTCGTCCGATGTCCGGTGGCCGCGGCTCAGAAGGTTGCCAGCAATGGCCGCTTAAAGGTGGGGTGGGTTTCGGCCCAAGTAAAGGTGCTGCCAGCTCGGCCGTTGCGCTGCTTCCGGTGCCTCGAATTGGGGCACTTCCGGGAGCAGTGCGGGGCGGATAGAACAGACCGCAGCGGTCAGTGCTACCGCTGCGGTCAAAACGGCCACAAAGCCAGTGGGTGCTCTGGCGAGCCCCACTGCTCGGTGTGCGCAGCAGCGGGCAAACCAGCCAACCACCGATTGGGAGGCAGGGCCTGCGCTGCGCCCCAAAAGAAGGGCAGGAAGGTCGCGGCCGCGGCTAAGTCCCGGCAGCCGCCATCCCGCACCCCCCAGGTGGGGACAGAGGAGTCGCAGATGGACGCCGGTTAGGTACCTCTGCGACTGGGAACTTGGGCGTCGGTTCGGGGGAACCGGCGTCCACCACAAGGTTCCCGAGATGGCACGATGTGGGAGGTGTTCCCCACATCGTGACAAGGTGGGTGGAGCAGAAGCTCCCCGAGGAGGGGTCCCAGGGGACCAGCGCCCAGTCCGGGGCTGCGGAAGAGTACGAGAAATGCTCCCGGGCCCCGGCACATAGCGCAAAGGAGGAACACCCCAGGGTTTTTAGTGGGTATGCCGCCACTAGGGCGGAGACTCCCACATCACCACACTGCTCCCCCCGGGGTAGGGTGGTACCTATAAAAGGTTTTCCCTGGTAAAAAAAAAAAAAAAAAGGTTAGGTTAGGTTAGGTTAGGTTAGGTTAGGTTAGGTTAGGTTAGGTTAGGTTAGGTTAGGTTAGGTTAGGTTAGGTTCCCCCCCGAATGAGTTCCAGCCTTGCCGTGGCGGGGGGGCTCAGCGGTCGCAACAGTTGCGGCGGCCGCTGCCAAGAGGAACTCGAGGTGGAGGCTCGACCGGCGCCCTGGACATTCCGGGAAGCGGCGGTGCGAGCCCAGGCGGCCTTGATTGGCCGCGGGACCCGGCCGGCGTCTCGGCCGTATGCCGAGTAGCGGCGACGCGGGTTGGGGCTCGCTTTTTGGGAAGCAGCCCAGGGGAGCTCTCACTCGCGCTTCTCCTCGGAGAAGCGCTAGCGATGAGCTCGAGGGGCCTTCTCCGCGCGTGCCAGAGCTTTTATCTGGAGCGCGCGTAGAAGGCGGTCCGGGATCTCGGGTATACCTCTCTTCGGAGAGGTTCTTGCTTGAGAGGCCTGGACGATAGGGGCCGTCCTTGGACGGATGGGAGGGACACCCGGTGCGTGGCTAACCCCACCACCGGAAGAGGTGTCACAAATCGTAATCCCGTTAGCCGCGAGGCGCGGGACCGAGGGCCTTGGCTTAACCGCCCGGGCCGCGAGGAAGAAAACCTCTATAAAAAATTACCCCGAAGATCAAGCGGCGGAGCAGCGCGAGGATCTGCATGGCTACCGGGAAGGTTGGTCGCAACTGCTACCCCCGCGGGGGCCCAGCCGAAGCCCTGCGCGGGAGACGCCTAGGCTTACCCGGGTACAGGGGGCACTGCCCGGGTGGACCACGTATATCCCCCATACTCGTGGGAACTATATGGATACTTTAAAGTTAAAATTCCAAGTTCGTGGGGAGGAGAGGGGGCGTAAGAGCCCCGAGGTGGACCTGGGCGGGGAGTCAGACTCCTCGGTCGGGAGCATGTTGT
Organism: Peribatodes rhomboidaria; assembly: GCA_911728515.1. Classification (NCBI taxonomy): domain Eukaryota; kingdom Metazoa; phylum Arthropoda; class Insecta; order Lepidoptera; family Geometridae; genus Peribatodes; species Peribatodes rhomboidaria. The sequence continues at coordinate 12,016,950 of OU452192.1, forward strand.
CGGTGACAGAGTCACCAGACAGGTCAGGAGGCAAAGGCCTCCTAAAGCGGGTCAGGTCCCGCGAGGTATTGAGTCGCGCTACCAGCAGCATTGACTCCGACGATGATGAGAATGCTCCAGCCACAAAGCTGCTAGCAGTACCTAGGAGAGGCAGAGGCCGCCCGCCCACTACAGGCGAGTATGTCGGTCTTGCCAAAGCGAAAGCAGCTCTTTTCGCTGCTGAGCGCCAGGAGATGGAACTCAGGGCGGAGCGCGAAGTAGAACAGATGTCCTTGACCTTGCGGTCACAGGCTTCAACAGGCACTCGGCCCGCTGAGTCCCCAATGGGAGAGCAGGAGGAGTTAGCCACAGACCTGCGCAAGAGGGTGCTGGAAAGCTTGGCCACCATCAACACGGTGGCCGTGAAGTCCAGCAACCTCAAGGGAACTTTTCAGCGTGCGCTGAAGATGGCTACGGCCACGATACAGGAGGCGATGGCTGACCTGCAGACGAGGTCCTCAACCGAGGAGACCCGTCGACTACAGGCAGCCAACACTCGTTTGAGGGAGGAGGTAGCGGAGCTACGCAAGGAAATTGTGGAGCTCCGCAGAGATATGACCATGGCAAGGGCTTCCACTTCCGCTCCTCCGCAGGCCTCAGGTTCGTCGACCCCGCACGACCCTCGTCCTGCGGAGGAGTTGGAGCAGGCCGTTCTGCGCCAAATAGGGGGGATGATGAACGCTAGGTTTGAGGCGCTGGAAGAGCGCCTCCTACCCGATAAGCGCATCCGTCCCCCCTTGGCAGCAGATGCCAAAAACACCGCTCCCCGGAAAGCCCCCACTAATCCAATCTCGGACCCGGGGCTTCCAGGAACATCAGCGGCAATGGAAGTACCACAACCTTCCAAAACCCGTAAGGAGAAAAGGAAGGGGAAGGCGACGAAGGGAGGCCAACCAGTGGGAGGCTCTGTCTCGCAGACCGCTGAGTGTGTGTCGACAGCCCCAGTCAATGAGACCTGGGCGACGGTGACAAAGAAGGGTCGCAAGAAGAAGGGTGGCTCAACGGCTTCTGTACCGCCGCAGCGACAGTCGCAGGCGCAAGCCGATTCGCGACAGTCGCGGTCAGGTGGTGGAAGAAGCCGTCGCCCAGCCAAAAAGGAGGTGGCCAAGCCCAAGCTCCAAGTCCCCCGCTCCGCAGCTGTTATTATGACGTTGCAGCCTGGAACGGTGGAGCGGGGTGCAACGTATGCGGCGGCGTTGCTTGAGGCAAGGCGAAAAGTGGACCTGAGGGCGATGGGCATCACCGTCAACTTTCGGGTGGCGGCCACTGGCGGCCGCATGTTGGAGGTTTCCGGCGAATCCAGTGGCGAGAAGGCGGACTCCCTGGCTGCGAAGCTCAGGGAGATCTTTGACGAGGCCGACGTCCGAGTCTCCAGGCCGATGAAGTGCGCGGACTTGCGCGTCACTGGCCTGGATGACTCCATCACCACGGAGGAGGTCGCCGCCGCCATCGCAGGAGTTGGCGAGTGCGATGTTGGCCACATCAAGGCCAACGACATCCGCCGCAATGCCGCCGGCATCGGTACGACTTTCGTCCGATGCCCGGTGGCCGCGGCTCAGAAGGTTGCCAGCAATGGCCGCTTAAAGGTGGGGTGGGTTTCGGCCCAAGTAAAGGTGTTACCAGCTCGGCCGTTGCGCTGCTTCCGGTGCCTCGAATTGGGGCACTTCCGGGAGCAGTGCGGGGCGGATAGAACAGACCGCAGTGGTGAGTGCTACCGCTGCGGCCAAAACGGCCACAAAGCCAGTGGGTGCTCTAGCGAGCCCCACTGCTCGGTGTGCGCAGCAGCAGGCAAACCAGCCAACCACCGGTTGGGAGGCAGGGCCTGCGCTGTGCCCCAGAAGAAGGGCAGGAAGGTAGTTGCCGCGGCCAAGTCCCGGCAGCCGCCACCCCGCAACCCGCCAGCTGGGCCTGAGGAGTCGCGGATGGACGCCAGCTAAGGCCGCCCATCTGCGACTGGGAACTTGGGCGTCGGTTCGGGGGAACCGGCGTCCACCACAAAGTTCCCGAGATGGCACGATGTGGGAGGTGTTCCCCACATCGTGACAAGGTGGGTGGAGCAGAAGCTCCCCGAGGAGGGGTCCCAGGGGACCAGCGCCCAGGCCGGGGCTGCGGAAGAGTACGAGAAATGCTCCCGGGCCCCGGCACATAGCGCAAAGGAGGAACACCCCAGGGTTTTTAGTGGGTATGCCGCCACTAGGGCGGAGACTCCCACATCACCACACTGCTCCCCCCGGGGTAGGGTGGTACCTATAAAAGGTTTTCCCTGGTAAAAAAAAAAAAAAAAAAAAAAAAAGGTTAGGTTAGGTTAGGTTAGGTTAGGTTAGGTTAGGTTAGGTTAGGTTAGGTTAGGTTAGGTTAGGTTAGGTTAGGTTAGGTTAGGTTAGGTTAGGTTCCCCCCCGAATGAGTTCCCGCCTTGTCGTGGCGGGGGGGCTCAGCGGTCGCAACAGTTGCGGCGGCCGCTGCTAAGAGGAACTCGAGGAGGAGGCTCGGCCGGCGCCCTGGACAGTCCGGGAAGCGGCGGTGCGAGCCCGTGGAGGGACCCGCTCGGCGTCTTGGCCATATGCCAAGTAGCGGCGATGGGGGTCGGGGTGGCCTTTTTCAAGGTAGCCCGAGGGAGCACACGCGTGTACCTTTCTTTGGAAAGGCGACGTAGATGTGCTCGGGCAGCCGGTGTGTGCTCACCCCACCACCGGATGCGGAGGAAGCAGATCGTAACCCCGTTAGCTGTAATGGCGCGGGACCGAGGGCCTTGGCTTAACCGCCCGGGCCGCGAGGAAGACAACCTCTATAAAAAATCACCCCGAAGGTCAAGCGGCGGAGCAGCGCGAGGACCTGCATGGCCACCGGGAAGGTTGGTCGCAACTGCTACCCCCGCGGGGGCCCAGCCGAAGCCCTGCGCGGGAGACGCCTAGGCTTACCCGGGTACAGGGGGCACTGCCCGGGTGGACCACGTATATCCCCCATACTCGTGGGAACCATATGGAAAGTTCAACATATACTTCTACGGTTCGGAAAGGGAGGGGGCAAGGCCCCGAGGCGGATATGAGCGAGGAGTCTGACTCCTCGCTCAGAAGCATGAAGTCGGTGATCGGGTCGCCAGCTAGATCGCTGGATGGCAGTCTCCGACGGAAGAGGGAGAGATCCCGTGAGAGCGTCTGCGATGCCAATCGCGGTGTCGGCTCTGGGAGTGAGGAGGATGCCCCGGCTGTGAAAGTAGTCGCAGCAAGGCGAGGCAGGGGCCGGCCGCCTACTACAGGCGAATACGTCGGCCTCGCCCGTGCCAAGGCGGCACTAGTAGCGGCTGAGCGGCAAGAGTTAGAGTTGAGGGCCGAACGTGAGGTTGCAGACATGACCGTGACTTTGCGATCACAGTCATCGACAGACGTTCGGCTCTCCGAGTCTTCCACCGGGGACAAAGAAGAGTTAGCCTCTGATTTGAGCAGGAAGGTGCTGGACAGTGTGGCCACTATTAACAATGTGGCTGCAAAGTCCAGCAATCTGAAAGGCACATTTCAGCGGGCGCTGAAGGTGGCTGCAACTACCATCAAAGAGGCGATGGAAGACCTGTCGAAGCGGTCCTCTACGGAGGAGACCCAAAAGTTACAGGCCGCTAACACGCGCCTACGGGATGAAGTTGCAGAGCTTCGTAAAGAAATTACGGAGCTTCGCAAAGAGATGATGACGGCAAGAGTACTCGCCCCACAACAGGTTTCAGGATCTTCGATCGGTGATGAGCCTCGTTTGGTGGAAGAATTACAACAGGCCATACTGCGCCAGGTGGGAGGAATGCTGAGCGCTAGGTTTGAGGCACTGGAGGAACGCCTTCTACCAGAAAAGCGCATGCGCCCCCCTCTGGCCGCAGATCGCAGAAATGCCATGGCTCCGAGGAACCTGAGCGAGAAGCCTGCACCAGGACCATCCAGAGTTCCTGAGGGCTCGAAGAAGACAGAGCTCACTGCCCCAAAAAACCTTAAACCCAAAAAGGGAAAGGGGAAAGGGAAGAAGAGCACGAAAGAGGCTGAGTCTACACAGGAAGCTCCGATGGAGACGGAGCCAACCGCTGGTCCATCTGCTCCCCGTCCGGCCCCTGTTCTCGAACAGTGGTCTAAAGTGGTGCGACGGAGAGTCAGAAAGAGCGAGAAGGCGCCGGCAGCTTCCAGGGAAGGGCCACCACTCCTAGTGAAAAAGCAAGGCTCGAAGCCAGCTGGACCGTCCAAGACACCGAAGGCAGCCAAGCTTCGCCCTCCCCGCACTGCAGCTGTTGTCATAACGCTGCAACCTGGGGCAGCGGAGCAAGGCCTATCCTATGCCAAGGTGCTCGCTGAGGCCAGAGCCAGAATAAACCTTGAGGAGCTTTGGTTACCGCCGATCAGCATGCGGGCAGCTGCCACGGGGGCCCGGGTTATCGAGGTACCTGGTACGGAAAAGGCAGAGAAGGCCGATGTCCTTGCCGCCAAATTAAAAGAGGTTTTCCGGAGCGCAGAGGAACACATCCGAGTGTCCAGGCCCGTTATCACGGCGGACATACGCGTGAGTGGCCTGGACGACTCGGTGACCGTTGCAGAGCTTAAAGGGGCGCTGTCTAAGGCCGGAGAATGTCCAGCTGAGGATTTTAAAACGGGCGAAATCAAGTCGGGTCCTGGCGGGATGGGAACTGCATTTGTCCGCTGCCCAGTTACGGCTGCAAAGAAGGTCGCCGCCAGTGGCCGTCTCCTCGTGGGATGGGTGTCGGCGCAGGTTAAAATCCTCGAGGCCAGACCGCGCCGCTGCTTCAGGTGCCTCGCGTCGGGCCACGTCAGAGCCCAATGCAAAGCGGAAGTTGACCGCAGCGAAGAGTGCTATCGCTGCGGTCAAGTCGGTCACAAAGCGGGCAGTTGCACTGCCGCTCCAAACTGCTCTCGATGCGCAGCTGCAGGGAAGCCGGCAGGTCACCTTTCTGGGGGTAAGGCATGTGCCAAGCCCCCAGCTAATTCCAAGGTGCGAGGGAAGCCAAATGCGACTGAGGCAATAGCCAATTCCCAGATGTCTCGCCCCTCTGGGGAGCAGGCGACAAGTATGGAGAGCTAATGCAGGACACCCTGACCTTTCTTCAAGCGAATGCCAACCACTCTGCAAGGGCACAGGACCTTCTTCTCCAGAGCCTAGCAGAGCGGTCGGTTCAGGTGTGCGTGGTAGCCGAGCCGTATCGGGTCCCAGATAGAGTTGATTGGGTCGGGGATCTGGACAGCTTAGTGGCGATAACCACACAGTCGCCTGCACAGTCTCCAGCCCTTGAAGACGTGGTTAAGGGCAGAGGTCTGGTTGCTGCTCGGATCAGTGGAATGGTGATTGTGGGGGTTTATTTCTCCCCCAACAGGACCCTCGCAGAGTTCGAGGACTTCTTGGGTGAGGTCGGGACTTTAATTGGCCAGAACCGCCCCCGACCAGCTATAGTTCTTGGTGACCTCAACGCTAAGTCTACGGCGTGGGGGTCCCCAAGAACGGACGCAAGAGGCGAAGCGGTCAGTGAGTGGCTGGTTGAGATGGGGTTGTGTGTCCTGAACCGCGGCTCCCAGAACACATGTGTTCGACAATCAGGTGGCTCGGTGGTCGACGTGACCTTCGGCACCCCTGAGCTCGCGGTGCGGGTCCGTGACTGGGAGGTCCTGGTCGATGAGGAGACGCTCTCCGATCATCGGTACATCCGATTTAGCGTCTCCTCGATTTCGGCGAGACAGGACACCCGGTTGCCGTCTATGAGTGGTCCGCGTTGGGCACTGAACAGCCTAGATTCGGAGTTACTGCTTGAAGCTGCGATAGTCCAGGCTTGGAACGCCCCTCCATCGGAGCCAGTGGACCTGGATGCGGAGACTGATGGGCTGTGTAAGGCCATGGTACACGTATGCGACGCCGCCATGCGACGTGCGAGGCCTCCACAGACCAAGCGCCAGGTCTACTGGTGGAACGAACGGATCGCAGGGCTCCGCCGCGAGTGCCTGATGAAACGCCGCCGCTACCAGCGGCAACGCAGAAGAAGGCGTCGGTCTCAAGAGCTAGACACAGAGCTGGATGCCCTCTACGCCACATATAGGGAGGCGAGCAAAGCTCTCCGCGTCGCTATCAGTGCGGCAAAAGCGGAGGCTTGGCAAGTCGTCTTGGAGTCGTTGGAGAGGGACCCATGGGGGCGGCCATACAGATGGGCCAGGCAGAAGCTTCGCCCCTGGGCCCCCCCAGTCACCAGCACTCTCGAGCCGGAAATACTCCAACGTGTGGTCGAGGGACTGTTCCCTGGTAACACGGGGACCGAGTTCGTCCCTCCCACCATGGTGCCATCTTCCTCTGAAGACGAGGAGTCTTATAGTCCCGAAGAGGTCTCTGCGGGAGAACTGTGGGCTGCAGTCTTGAGAATGAGGGCCAAGACCACAGCACCGGGGCCTGACGGCATACCCGGTCGTGCGTGGGCCCTCGCTCAGGACGCACTGGAACCCAGAATGCGGGACCTTTTTTCTCGCTGCCTTCGAGAAGGGCGGTTCCCGAGGCGCTGGAGGAGCGGGAAGCTCGTTCTTTTGAGGAAAGAGGGGCGGCCGGCGGACGCACCTTCTGGGTACCGTCCAATTGTTCTACTGGACGAGGCGGGAAAGCTGTTGGAGCGGGTGGTAGCAGCTCGCCTTGTCAAGCACCTGGAGAGGACTGGGCCAGACCTGGCAACCACCCAGTTCGGTTTCCGAAGGGGACGCTCAACAATTGACGCGATCGTGCACGTGCGGGGCCTGACCGAGGAAGCGTGCTCCACAGGCGGCGTTATGCTTGCAGTGTCTTTGGACATAGCAAATGCATTTAACACGCTGCCGTGGAGCACGATCCATGAGGGACTAAGGTACCATAAGGTACCGCAGTATCTCCAAAAAATTGTTGGGGACTACCTCTCCGATAGGGAGGTAGTCTTCCCGACAAAACAAGGAGAGATGAAAAGCCCAATGACACGCGGTGTTCCACAGGGGTCTGCTCTGGGCCCCCTCCTGTGGAACATCGGTTATGACTGGGTCCTCCGGGGTGCTACCCTTCGTGGCGTCGGCATCGTATGCTATGCCGACGACACGCTGGTTACCGCCCGGGGAAGGGATTACAGGGAGGCGGCAATACTCGCGACAGCTGCAGTTGCGGCAATAGTGGGGAAAATTCGGAGGTTGGGCCTGGAGGTGGCGCTCCACAAGTCCGAAGCTATTTGCTTTCACGGACCGCGACGGGCGCCACCTGCAGGGTCACATATAGTGGTGGGGGGAACCAACATCCCCGTCGGTACAACGCTGAAGTACCTCGGCGTTGTACTCGACGGCAGATGGCGGTTCTCGGAACATCTCCGAAGGCTGTCCCCTAAGCTCCTTGGAGCGTCTGGGGCATTGGGCCGGCTGTTGCCTAATCTGGGGGGAGGTGGAGCTAGCTGCCGCCACCTTTACATGGCGGTGGTACGCTCCATGGCCCTGTATGGGGCTCCTATCTGGGCCGACGCATTGTCCTCAAAAGACGCGGCTTTGCTTCGCAGACCCCAGAGAGCTATAGCCATCAGGGTCTGCAGAGGATACAGGACCCTTTCGTATGAGGTGGCGTGCGTCCTTGCTGGGTCGTTGCCGTGGGACCTCGAGGCGAAAGTCCTGGCCCAGGTGTACTGGCGTCGGGCTCGGGCGCAGGAACAAGACCTGCGTCCCTTGCCCGAAGAGGTCCTGCGGTGGAGGAGTAGTGCCAGAAGGGAGGCCATAACTACCTGGCAGGAGCGGCTTTTGACGGGGCCTGCAAAGCGGGGCATGGGTGCTACCCGGCTCCTCGAGGCGGTCAAGCCCATCCTGCGGGAGTGGGTGGAGCGCAAACACGGGGTTCTCACCTTCCGGATGACGCAGGTCCTGACCGGGCACGGCTGCTTCGGCAGGTACCTGCACAATGTCGCCGGAAGGGAGCCGACTCCGGAATGCCACAGCTGCGGCTGTGCGGAAGAAACCGCACAGCACGTGCTGGAGGCGTGTCCAGACGATAGTGGGCTGCGCCAGGCCCTGGTCGCAGTTGTAGGGAACGACCTCTCCTTGCCCACCATCATCAGAAAGATGGTCGGCGATGAGAGGTCGTGGGACGCAGTAGCGTCATTTTGTGAGGCCGCCATATTGCGGCGAGAAGACGAGGAGCGGGAGAGGGAAATCGCTCCTCTCGCTCACCCAAGGCGAAGAAGACGGACACGGAGGCGAGCCAGCAGGGCTCGGACTCCGTCTCCGATAGGCCAAGGGGCGTCGGATGCGGGGGTGTCCGACG